>VZRN01004866.1:1944184-1971931 GCA_013397935.1 Dasyornis broadbenti | reverse complement strand
TTTTAAAATATATATTTATAGAATGTTATCCATTCTGTAAATATTACATATAATAGAATATTATATATTTATGAATTTTATTATATATGTTAGAATTGGCATGTAATTTATTTATGTAATTGGCATATTGGACAGGGATTCCTTGTCTCTGCGTGCTCAAGGTGGAAGAGGGATGATATTCAGTCCATGAGCTGAGCTGAACTGTTACTTGATTTGTATGGAAATTCTCATTGTAGCTCTATATCTGCATTTTTTCCCCTTTTTTTGCTAGACTTATCATAAAAACAGAATTTTTGCCCACCAAATGCCGGGGATACATGCTGCCCTTATCTCAGGTAAAAAGTGAGCACATCACTGTTTCTCCTAGCTCCCAGTCCCGGGAGATTTGTCCCACTGCAGTTTGGAAGCCAGGTCTCCAGCACATCAGCATTTCTCCCAGATGAATCACACTTGTCTGAGTCTGAGAGAGTGTCTGCTGCCTTCTGCACCTCAGTGTGGCATCTGTGTTATTGAAGGCATACAGAAGAGAGAGGCAAAATCTTCTCAAATAATTTGATGCTCCAAACATTCTGTGGGGACTTTGATTGATGGCCAGCCTCTTGGTTGCCCTATTGATCATGGGGCAACCTGGCCTAATAGGGCCAGTGCTGATGGCCTGGCAGGCCCTGGAGCCAGTGGCATTCCCAGTCCACTCCAAGCTGAGGTGTATTCCCCCTCGCTTTGGACTCCCAGAGATAACAAGTGGTTTATGCAGGGATGTTTATCCAGGTGAGGTCCTAATCTGCTCCTCTCACTGCTTGGGTTCTGCCAGGGGCTTTGCACAGGACAGGGCTGGCACAGACAGTCCCAAATTTGGCCTGAGACATGCTGGGAGGGTTGTGCCCACTTGCTGGGTCATTACCACAGAATTCTGTAGGGGGCAGTTGCTGCATGTGCAGGTGATCAGTGGTGACCCTTCTGAGCGCACAAATTCATCCCACTGCTGAACCAGAAGTCTTGGTGGCAGGGCTGTTTTGCTTTTCCCTGCAGCCGCCTTGACCCCAGGGCACCATTACCAAAGTGTCATCAGAAACACGACAATTTATAGAACAACCGTGTATTTCTCCCCAGAAATTTGTTATTTCTGCCCACAGGCTATTCATGAACTTGCTGTGGATCTTGTGATTTGTGTTGGCTGAGCTCCCTTGTGTGGTCCCCTGCAAAGGGATGTGTCTCCTAATGGCAACAAGGGAACTTCAGGAAGGAATGTCCTTGCAGATCAGAGGCCAGATTCTCTGCTAGTATAGCTTGGCATTGGGTCTGCTGGAGAGCCACCAACTTCAGCAGTGGAAATCTGGCCTGTTTTTGCCTTCTGAGCTTGTAAATCGGCTGCTTCCCTGAAGAGACCTAGGCAAGAGGAAAATTTATGGGCATGAGCAGAGAAGTGACTGGAAGGACAAAAGCAGTGGCTTTAAGCAAATTATCGTGTCTCATGTGGAGCTAATTAAGACTGCCTTCACTGTCCCTCCCCAAACCCCTGTCTTTCCCTCTTTCCTTCCACCCAAGCCCAGCTTCTCAGACAGCCATGTGATGGCTCAGCTGAACCTCAGCATTCCCTAGCACAGTTCCCCATCTATCCATAGAACCGGACCAAAAGGAAAGAAAATAAACAAATCATTGCCGTGCGTTCATGTTCTAACCCCTTTCTTTCCCTTGGAAAGGTATTTTGGTTGGCAGGATCGTTGTTAATCATTGGCCTGGCATCAGTGGTGAACCCAACCATTGGCTGGCGTTGGTTGATCCGAATTGCCTCCATCCCTGGCATCCTTCTCATCCTGGCGTTCAAGGTAGGAAAATCTCCACTCCCCACTCCCTGCTGCACTGCCACTGCCCTGATGTCTCTCCAGGCACCAAGAGACATTACCCTCCACCCCGTGCAAGCCTGGGGTTTTTCTGGTGTCCTCCTTTCTCCACTTCAGTCCTCTCACTCAGCAGCTTGGTGAGGTCCTGAGGGCCTGGTGGGGCTGCAGACCAGCTGCTGGGGAGATGTTACCTTGCCAGGGATGGACTGGCTTTGCTGGTCTGTTGTAGTGTGCCAGTGTCCAGGCTGCCAGCAGTACCCAGGGATGATGGTGATGGGCCAGGCACTGAGAGGATGTCAGGCAAGGCAGGGTATGATCAAAAAAATCACAGGTAATACCTTCAGACTAATGCTGGGCTCAGCAAATGCTCCTCAGTCTTTACATTTTCTAAGGCTGAGGAAAGCAGCCTCAGGGAAGTGTTCACAGAACAATTGAGTGTCAGGATTAACCACAGCTTCCCCAGGTTTCCTTCTGCTTCACAAAAATCAGCCTTGGACACAAGAACCATCTGATTTGTAGAGGGTGATGTGGAAACTCCCTGCTCACAGTTCCCATGGGCACTGCAGCACTGACCTGTGGCTTGTGGAGGCCATGCAGACGAAAAAGCCCTTCCTGCAGCTCAGTCACTGCACAAGTCCTTCTGGGGCAGGCAAATGCAAGGTTGCTGTGAGTGTACACTCATTTAACTTGGATGTTTAGTTTCCCTGATTATTTTTGCCAGAAAAATTGGATAGCAAAAGTTTGTAGTCCAGAGAAAAAAAAAGAGACAGTGTTAGTATACATACCTTTTAAAAAGGAGTCTTTAATTCATATTTGAGTGAAACAGATGTAATTGTTTATAATTTATTAGAGCCATCATTTAATAGAAAAGTATTTTATTTTGGAAAGAGCACCAAATGCTTGGGATGAGTCAGTTCCTACATCTCAACCTTTTTATTAAAATGGCCTTGTTGTGTCTTCCAAGACTTTTGCTTGAGCAAGTAATATGTGCCTCATCTCATTTTAGAATGTCAATGACAGGCAAAAGGCTCCTGGAGTGCCCTGTGCTGATCTGAGCAGGCTCCTGGGTGTGGTGGGAAGCTGTGAGTAGGGCAAGAGAAGGGCAGAAAGACTTCCTGATGTGTTGCCCAGAATCAAAAGGCAAACTTTCCAAACAATATTAAAGTGGTAATATAAAGAGCAGTTCTTTAATGGAAGTTTCAGGTGCATAAGATACAGGTGTGCACACACACAGCATCAGATTATCACCATTTTTATAAATTTAATTAATTAATATATCTTACGAATACATCCAATAGGAGAATGGTTGCCCTGGTAACCCAGCTTTGGGCCTGTCCCTTGGAGTCCCTTCTTCACCCTATATCTTTTAATGTCTCACAAATGCTGGTACAAAATGGGACGTGCTTGTTAGAAATCTTTTATTGAAAATGAGACTAAACAGAATTCCAAGAAGGTGGCATAAATGTGTGAGAAAGGGTAATCTACTATTCCAAAGTGTGTGAACGTGTCAGAAACTATACAGCCATATATTAAAAATCTACAAAGCTGCAAATATATAAAAAAATATATATAAAAAGCTAAAAATCTGTAGGCATCAGCTGCTGCTGTGCTTTCAGTTCATCCCAGAGTCAGCTCGGTACAACGTGTCCACGGGAAACACGGCGGCTGCGCTGGCCACGCTGCAGAGCATTGCCAGGATGAACAGGGTGGCCATGCCAGAGGGGCAGCTGAGGGAGCCTCCCAAGGTAAGCCCAGGCTGTGGCACTGCCCAGCCCATCCATGCCAGGCAGGGCTGCTGGCATCTGGACTTCAGGAAGGGAGCAGGGCTGCCAACCACATCTTGCTCTGCCCCTCTCATCCTCCTTGCCTGGCTCTTTTCCAAACAACTGTTGGATGTGATGATGGAGATGTCAACTTTCTTTTGGAGAAACCGTAATCTTGGCCATCAAAATGGAATGGAGCTCTCTGCTTTTTATTTTCTGCTCAACTTGTGTTTGCTCAGAAGAATATTGTGCTAAGAAAAGATTTGCTTCCTTTACCACAAGAAGGGCTCCTGGCAAAGCATGTTGTTCCTTATTGCCTACCCATCCTGTAGGGGTGTTCCTGGTTTATCCACTGTGTCCAGGCCCCCAGATCCTGAGAGGGTGTTGCAGGGGGGGGCAGTGTCCCCCCAAGCTTCTCCCCATTTCCCCCAGTCTGGGCCCTGCTGACTGGTGGGTGGGAGGACTTAGTCAGGTGGCTGCTTTGACCCCCAAGAGAGGAAGATTAGACAAATCCATTGTCCAGGGCCTCAAAACTACTATCCAGCTCTTTAAAATCCCTTTCCTGGACCTCTTTGCTGCTTATTCAATCCCACAGGCACCAAGTATTGTCCTTAGCAATTCATGCAAGATGGTACTATTGTATTGGAATTAGTTAGGATTAAAGCTTCCCTGTAGTTTAATTGAATTTATGTAATGGACCCATACTGGATGTGTGAAGGGCTTTTGTTAGTTGTGCACCCTCTTAGGCTTAACCAATGACGAGGAAAATAAAAATAAAGGCAACCCACCCCATCCCTGTGAACTTGTCTCCCCTTGGTGGTGGGATCCTGGGGAGCTGCAGGGCAGGCAGGGCCCCCAGTGCCTGCCTGTCTCTGCTCACAGGCACTTCAGGCCTCCCAGAAAGATGCATGTGGCCAAAAACTTGCTTCCCAGGCAGAGCAGCACGTGGGGCAATTGGAGCTGATGGGAGCCCCAGCAGTGCTGGCCCTGCAGCAACCACGGCCCTCTCTGGCACCAGCATGGGACCAGACTGTGGGATCTCGGGGGTCAGGAGAGCTCAGGATGTCCTCTTCTCCCCTCTCCATCCTGTGGAGCTTCCTGTGGGTATCTTTGGGGCTTTCCTCTCTGGAGGTTTGGTAGTTTTGGTGTTGTGCCATCTGTCAGTCTGTCTGTGCCACCAGTCTGGGGGAGCACAGGAGGGCCTGGAGTACCAGCTGCTCTCACAGAACACTTGCTCCTGTATAAAACACGCTTTTATAAAAACTTCTATTTCTATCATATGATTTGCAGGAAAGAAGGGGAAGATTCAAGGACCTCATCCACCCCAAATACCTCAGAACCACTTTGCAAATATGGATCATATGGTAAATTTTTTTCTCTTGCTTATCAGCTCATTCTCTCATTTGAAAGTGTGCAGGGAGCAGAAGTCTCCCATAGACTGCCATTTACAGGACACCACTCTGCCTCAGGTGATGGCTGCAAATCCTTGGCAGCTGGAGGGAAACAGGGGGACTTGAACCACCACAGGCTTATCCTGTCTTAGATCATGTCCATTGACCCAAAATGTTGCGAAGTCAGGCCTGGAATTTTTGGGGGTTTTTTCCCCTTGATGTCTATGAGTGTTATGAAATATATTTTTGTTTTTTAATCTTTCTTTGCCTCCTACTCATCCCGGGAGTTGCTGGCACATTCTCTCGGGTTTGCATTCCCACCCCACCCCAGCATTCCCTGCCTTCCCAGGTGGCCCAGGTCCTGCTGCTCATTTCTGAAACTGCCAGGGAGGAACAAAAAAGTGAAAATTACTTTTCAGTTTGCTTATGATCAGGCATATTCTGAATTACTTGACAATGACAAGGCAAGGCTGCCATCATCAGTGCTGTATTCTTGACAGCCAGCCAGGGTACAATGTGAGCCTCTCCAGCCAGTTAATGAAAACCGGTCTTGAAAATCCCTGGACAGAAAGGATAAGGACGTTCACACTGTGCTGCTGCTCCAGTGCCAGGTCCCTCCCATTGGAAACAGCCCTCCATGAATTGCTCCAGTGTGAGCCCTTCCCATGGACTGCAGTAGTGCATGAGCTCCAGTGTGGGTCCTCACAAGCCCTGCCAACAAACCTGCTCCAGCATGAGCTCCTTTCTCCACAGACCCACAGGTTTCCCATGGGGTCACAGCCTCCTTCAGGCATTCCCCCGTTCTGGCACGGGACCCTCCACAGGCTGCAGCTGGATCTCTGTGCACTGTGGACCTCCCTGGGCTGCAGGGGCACAGCTGCCTCACCGTGATCTTCACTGCAGGCTCCAGGGGAATCTCTGCTCTGGCACCTGGAGCATCTCCTGCCTCTCCTTCCTTACTGACCTGGGTGTCTGCAGAGATGTTTCTCACACATGTTCTCACTTCTTTCTCTGGCCACTGTTGCTTTTGCACAGTTCTTTCCCCTTCTAACAAACATTATCGCTGAGGCACTACCAGCACTGCTGATGGGCTCAGCCTTGGTCAGCAGCAGCTCCATCCTGAGCCAGCTGGCACCGGCTCTGACAGGCATGGAGGAAGCTTCCAGCAGCTTCTCACAGAAGCCACGCCTGCAGTCCCCACACATACCAAAACTTGGCCAGGCAAATCAATGGCAATACAAAGCAGAACTATGAGCTGGATTGGGGTTTGCTGAGGAAGAGCAGTGCATGGACACTACACGTGGCCTGGTGGATGCCCAAGCCACTGCTCTGCTCAGGCTAAAGGGCTCCAACATGCAGAGATGGTGCAACCAGCAGCAGAGATCCCAGGGCACTCAAACCCTGCTGCATTTTAGTTTTCTCACATTCCCCATCCCAGCTGCACCTCACTGCAGCATTTCTCCCCACAGGCTCGGCATAGCTTTTGCTTATTACGGTGTCATCTTGGCCAGCGCTGAGCTGCTGGAGCGGGACCTGGTCTGTGGCTCTGCGGCCCCAGCGCTGCTGGACTCCAGCAATGGCTCTGAGGAGATCCACAGCCCCTGCCACTGCCACTGGTTTGGACCTGCTGCCTACCGGGCCATGATCATCAGCACTGCCGGGGAGATCGCACGTAAGCTCTGCCCTCCCTGCCCTGCCATTCCCCCCTCACAGCGCACACTGCACAGCTTTGAGCTGTGCACAGGCTTGGTGATATGCCAGGGGAACATGAACCTGGCACTGCTGGCAACTTGTGCGGCACAGGCCATGAGCCTGTGGCTCCTGGCTCAGCAGGGCACTCGTCGGGGCACATTCAGGCCCTGGGGTTTGGCTGGGCTGTGGCCAGAGGGAGCAGAACCACCCAGGCCTGTGCTGCTCATCCAGCAGTGCCTTCCTTGCACAGCTCAGCACAGACATTGGTGTCCTGCCTCAGCACGGCTGGGTGATTTCAGACACGCACAGGCTTCATTTTCTGAGGGGAAGGGTGAAAAAAAAGGGGCATGGGGGCAAATCACAAGCTTTGGGTGCAGGATGAGAATTACAGGGTTTATGCTTTTTGTAGAACACTTGGTAGGCACTGGGGATGCATAGAGGTATCTTTGAGTCACACTGTGTAAGGCCTATCAAGGCAGACAATCACTGCAGTTGGATCATCTAATGTTTTATGGTTTTATTTCCAG
This sequence comes from Dasyornis broadbenti, assembly GCA_013397935.1. Classification (NCBI taxonomy): domain Eukaryota; kingdom Metazoa; phylum Chordata; class Aves; order Passeriformes; family Dasyornithidae; genus Dasyornis; species Dasyornis broadbenti. The sequence goes on along the minus strand of VZRN01004866.1, from coordinate 1,964,717 downwards.
TAAATCCTGTAAACATTCTCAGCATCAATCTCCTTGGAAGACGTCTGAGCCTGTGTATCACCATGGGATGTACAGCCCTGTTCTTTCTTCTCCTTAATATCTGCACCTCAAGGTAGTCTGGCTCAGACTGTGGGTCTTGTTCGAGGGTGTGCAATGCTGAGAGCAGGACCTATGGTATTCTCAGGTCACCAGTCTGTCAGGCCAGTAATTCCTGCAGGGCTGAGAAAAGCCCCTGACTGGCTCCCTATCCTTGCTGGGAAGGCTGTAGCAGCAGATGCTGTGCTGCAGTGGTGTGCAGCGGGGATCCCTTGTGTTACTGAGCCCACACAGCTTCCCCCAAGCATCCAACAAGCTGCTTTCTAGCACAGTCCAGAAAATTCAAAAATATGTGAACAACTTCCACCAGGAAGTTATATTTTTCATTCACTTTTTTTCCCCTTCTTTCTTTTTGGCACCTCTGCTGGTGCTGCTCAGTGACACTAACTCTGCTCCATGTGCCTTTGTCTCTAGGGCAGGTGTGGTTGGCTTTCTCTTCATGCTGCGTGCCTTGGTTTCAGCAAACTTCAACACCATCTACATTTACACAGCAGAGGTGGGTTCTCCTTGAGGTATGTTAAGCTTGGAGGCTTGAAGTACCATCTTTGTGTACCCAGGAACGCTGCCTGCTACTTTATGGACTAGTTAGAGTCACCTTCCTTGAACTACGTCTCTCTGGCTTTCTGGCCGCACTGTTTTCATACGCACGGTAAGGAATCAGAAAAGCAGCTGCAGATGACAAAGGCAGGTGGAAGAGGAATGCCCTACTGAGCCAGCTGTTGGTCAGCTCCTATAAAACTATTTTTGGGGATGCTGGGTACCACCATCTTCCAAAACTCACAATCTTTCCCATCTCTAACTCCTGCAGTCAGAAAAGAGACTACCACTTAAAGAGAGCAGGGGCTGATGCAGTAGAAGAAGTAGTCTATAGAGTCATATATACGATTCTTTTCACTTAATGGGAATTGCTATGTTTTGTCTGCAAATGGTTTTAATCCTTCAGGAAGCTTGCCCTTCAAACAACTTTGCAGCCATGAATTCTGTGAGTTAAGTATAAATTGTTGTGGGTTTTTTGTTGTTCTTTTTTTAAAAAACGACTGTATGGAGTTAAATGGATTTCTTTGTTGAGTAAGGTGATCCTAAGGAAATAGATGCAGTTCCCTTGCTCTTTTAATAGTGCATTGTAATATTTAAACTTGCACCAGGCTTTAATAAATACCAAAATTTTAGCAGTTTTGAATTAGTTGCTATTGATGTGAAGATAATTGCTGCAATAGCTATATCATAAATCAATTCTACTCACAATTTAATCAATGATCAAAGCCTTTCAAGCCACATGCCCAGACTCTTCTTGAATTAACGTATTCCATTTGCTTGGCCCAAGTATTTAAACAAAGGCTTACGTAAGTATACTTGCTAAAATCTCTTTGATATTAAGAGGACTTAAAGTTAAGCAAAATTCATACTTAAGTGTTTTATCGGCACAGGTGTTTGGGAGATGTGAAGAATAAACTACACAGAGCACATTCTTCTAAGCCTGGAGATTTCTTACTGGGATCCGATTTTTTCCTTCTAAACAAAAATGTCGTTGATAAAAATGAGTAGGCAGTCTTGAACACTGCAGACAATAGTCTTTCTTCCTGTTTTCCAGATACAGGGCACAGCAGTATCAATGGAATTCTTCCTTTAGCACCCAACCTAACCTCTGTGATTATGGCCACAGAGCCAGGAGATAAAGTGGTGCTAGTGGTGCTGAACAAATGCAGGGGAATCACATCCAGCTTTGACTTGCCCTAAAGCTTTACTTAGGGCAAAACCCAACAGATTTGTAATGGCTCAAATGAGGCCCACAGGAGCTTCTATTTCTTTATTAGTTGCCCTTAATAACACAATGTCTCCCTGAACAAAAATTTTTAAAAAGAAAAAAAAGTATAAATATCACGGATTGCTGTTGCACTAATCAATTCCTTTCTGGCCCATTTTAGGTTTATCCCACCACAATGCGAGCGTTGGGGATGGGGACAAGTGGGGCATTGTGCCGTGTGGGAGCTATGGTGGCTCCATTTATATCACAAGTAAGAGCATGCTTGATAATGTTGGTAAACATTGTGCTGATCACTGCTATCAAATACAGAGAGATGTCCCTGAAGTTAATGCAAAAAAAGGGAGGATATAACCAATTCCCTGCCCCTAATGCCATATACAGAATACTTGGGTGGTCTTTGCCAGATGTAGCTTTGAGTAACTCTCATCACAGAGATCAGCAGGCTAGTATTTGATACTTTATGAAAGTTAAGGTTCACAAGATCCTCCTTCTGTTGTGGAATCTCTCAAGTGTTTGTGAGCCTTTACCCACTCTTAATTTTTAATTAAGTGCCAGCCCCCCACACCACTGAGCTCATGTTTGATATTCTTTGTCCTGCAGGTTCTTATGAATGCTTCTTTCATGGGGGCCCTGTGTCTCTTCTCCTCTGTGTGTATCATCTGTGCCATCTCTGCCGTCACACTGCCCATCGAGACCAAGGGCAGGGCCCTGCAGGTGGGTACCACCACTCCAGGAGCTCCTGTGTACCCAGATGCTGTTCAGGGACTGGTGGATGATGGTTCAGCCACAATCCAAACCCAGCTCTCCTGAGGTTTCACAAGCCTGACAGGCAAGCACAGGAACATGCTGCTGCAGCAGCTTCAAGCAGTGTCATCCCAGTTGCCCAAAGCCTGTTTCTTGTAAAAGAACAAGCCAACCTGCCAGCCCCAGCCACCTCCTCTAAGTGTGTTGGCTTCAGCTCATGTAAGCTCCTCTTCACATCTATCTCCAGTCCTGACCTGAAATTGCAGCTTCCCAGGCACATGCTCTGCTCTGCCTGTGCTGCAAAGAGAGAGGGGAGCAGAAGCACAGAGCACATAAAATACTAAAGTAATTTCTCCATCAAATTCAAGACAAGAGCCCCACCTTCATCATTTCATCAGCTCAGCCCTCATGGTCAGTGTTTTCTGTAAAGCAATCAGCCAAAACACTGAGGGCAAAGTTTAAATTCAGCAGTCTCTCATGTGCAAGTCACAGCAGTTTAATGAGAGGAGGTGGGCAGCAGTCCTATGATTCCAATCAATTAATCCATACCAGCGTGGAGATTTTCATGGCATGCAGGATGGTCACAGCACTCTGTGTCACTCTGCAGCCTTACCTGTACAAACCACAACACCATGGGCTAAATAATCCATATTCTTTAGCAGCCTAGAGCATGGCAGATGTTTGATCAAACTGGTTTATGAGGGCTTCAGAACCAGACTTCAAAAAAAACCCCATCCCTACAAACACACCCATGTCGAGGACATATACACACACTTAACTTCACTGGGCCACATCTAAGGTTTTCCTAAGGTGCATGCGACTGTTAATATTTGGTTTTCAGACTTAACAAATTAATTGTTGCCTGCTTCCTTAAATGGTTGTCTTTTTAGAAATGCATGTGCTTGATGGTTTTGTGTAATTTAAAATGTCTGTATGATAATTCATAGAGGACAGGGGGTGGGGATCAAAGTTTGCATAAGCAAATAGACAAACCAACTTATTCTTCCTTTGTGGGTGAAATTCAACCCCATGCACAGAGGCCAGAGACACTTAGGCCTTCATGGGGTTGGATTTAAAATCATTATGAAGGATAGCACTTCATTAAAACTGTTTTAAACATAAAAGCTTTGATTCAGCTACAGTTGGAGTAACTTTGGCTAAAAGCGGTCAAGAAAAATAGCAGTGTAATCATTCCTTAATGGGATCCCTTTTCCTGGGGAATTAACTCAATTAATTTATTATCCTCCCTGTTACAAATAAGAGTTATAAACTCCAGCTGTTCCACAAGTCAAAAGGATGGAAAAAGAAAAATCTGTGGAACCATTTGTGTACTCAGAGAAGCGCCCACTAAATCTTAAATCCAACATTTTAAATTCAGCTTGCAAGCTGTCATGGTCATTTAAGAGATTACATTTGTCTGTGCAGCCATTCAGGGATTGCCAATGGTGGTCCAAGGGCCTCACACACTACAGCTATCCAGTCCACACAAGAATTTAAATACATGACATAAAAGCTTTTTTAACATGGCAATATTTACTCCTAAGGCTCCAGACAACAGCCGTGTTCCTTAAAACTAGGTCTATATGAACCACTAATAAAAAATAAGTAACTTCTCATGAAATGTAGACAATGACATTTAAAAAGTGAATCTACTCTTGCTTCAGTTTAGTAGGACAGTTATCTGCCCACTCTCAAAGCAGTCATGGGGATTGCCTGTCAGAAGTGAGACCTTTTGGATATACCCAAACACATGTTATTTTCCACTGCATCCATTCCTGTTGGTTTTTATGTGCATTTTATTAATTTTATGTATTATTTTTTCTTTCCCCTTTATAGCAAGTAAAATGAGAGCAAATGTTTGATGTTGGATGGGGCAGGAAAATAAAACAAACCTTTGGAATCTGTCACTTCTGTGACCTGCATTTGATGTTGATTGCTTCTCCATACTGTTTCCATTATTAAAAAAATTGCAACTGAACAATGTAAGAGCTATGATTTGTGTAGACAAATGGCATATTTCTCAAGGACATTCCCCTTCTTATGATTCAATAAACAGATGCTTTCCACCCTTCCTGTGAAGTGAGATGAAGACTCTTACTTCTAGTGCTATCAGTGGTGACACTACACACACACAAAATTTAAAAAAAAATAGAAAAACCATTAGGCTAATTGAATTAAAGGGGAAAAAATACACAAAGTAGATACATAGCAGCTTGAAAGAATACAGTACTTTCCTCAACTTTTTGTGCAAATACCAGCTGCATGAAAATAGGAAAATTTAAATCTCAGACTTCACTGCAGTGATGATTGCTGATGATTGTTAGGGTGATATTCAAGACCATGAACAGTGAAGAATTTTTCCAGTGGATTATTTAAAGAGATATTTTCAGGCAGTTTACAGCAGACAGGTAAGTAACTGGACTGTAGGAATACATCCACTCTTCTCTCCCACGCATTTTCCACTGGGAGAACAACCTGATTGTGAAGCTGGATCTTTAATGCTTCAAACATTGCAGTGGCAGTGCCTCTTTGTTTTTAAGTCTCTGCTACTGTAGTGTGCACTGATCACACCTGTGTTGCTAGAATGGTCTCCCTCACCATTTTGTTCTGCTCCTTAACCTCTCTACTGCCTTCTGATTTCTGTTACTCCGGGATGGTAGCACTTACAAGCAACTCTCTTCAGGTAGTAAAAGCTTTCCATAATAAAAACCAAAAAAAAAAAAAACCAAAAAAAAACAAAAAAAAAAAACCAAACAAAAAAAAAAGGCCAACAACAATAGTAATAAAATACCCCCACAAAACTAAAACCACCAAAAAAAAAAAAAAAAAAAAGAGATAGGACAATAACTCGTTACTCTGGGCAGCCTAAAAATGCACCGCATCACCAGAAGTTGTGTCAAAGGCCTGCTGCAAACACAACTGAGTATTTTTTGGGAGTGTCCACTATAATTTAGTGTGCAGTGCCACCCTATGACAACGACAGGTAAGCAGGACCTCATCAGGTGAGAGGCAAAACTAGGCCTTTTTCTCATTGCACATGTAGACAGCAGAGAGGCACAAGCAGCACTTGGCTCCAGTCTCTTCAGGGATCTGCGCACAGCACCACACGGGGGCTGCGCACTGAGTCAAAAGCAGGCTTGTGTATACTCGGCTGTCTTCACAATTCAACCTGCAAAATTCTGGCACACTCAGAGCTCAGTTAATCCAAAAGACTGCCTGCTCTCCCGAACACTGAGTTTTCACTTAAGATGACATAAATGAAGAGTGAAAAACAATAGCTAGGGCAGCCATAGACAAGTACTTCTGTAACTCTGCAGCCTCTAAGGGCAGAAACAACCCCAATGTTGTCAGAGCTTCTGGAAAGTAGACAGAACAAAATAAGGTAATTAATCCTCTTTTTCTGGTGATTTTAACAGGGGCAGATGAAGGGCTGAAGAATAACATCTTTCTCTTCAAACTTGTGTACTCCCAAGTTAGTACTGGTTGCATTCTGACAATGACATACTTAGAAATATGGAAAAAGAACAAGAGATTGTGGACAGAAAGGATGATTTTTCTCCCTTCTTTAAAAGTACACAGAAATAAGTGGTTTTGCAAACAAACATTTTTCCACTCAAGACTTTCCCATCAACTTCATTAAACAGAGGTACATCACACTTGAGACACCTGTTAAAACAAAATAGTACAGAAATACCATTGTTTCCTGCTGGTGGTGAGAAAAATGGTGCAAACCAAAGTATTCTGTCCTTTACTTCCTCCATTAGAAACTCCCAAATAAATTCCTCTTCTTTTTCTTTTTTTTAAAGTTGTTTTTAATATCCTCTACCTTACATTTTCAAATTCCCAATAACTTCTTTGGGAGCAACTACACTTCCATTGTACCAATCAGTATTGCAGGACAGTAACATTACACCATCTTTTTTCATGGCTTGTGTTAAATACAGTACAGAGAAATCAAATTATGGCCAGCCACATGCCTTTGGTAAAATTAAAAGTCTGGTGAGATCACATTTTCTTCAAACTCAGAAAGCCACATGTTGAACCTATGTCATGTTTTGAAGTTCAATTCTATACAAACTTCTTCTTCAAAGGAAAGTTAAACAGCTGTCACCCCACACAAATGGCAATTTCTGAACTGCTCCAGAAAAGAGATGAAAGGTTTGAACTTCAGAGAAGCTCTTCACATGCCTTGATCTCCATTAGATTTGTGTTTCAGACAGGGGGTAGAAAGTCTAGTAAATATTCACAAACCTACAAGTCAAAACAGTGATAACAGTGATAAATATTCTCAGTTTTTAAAAAACTTTCTGTAGTAACACATGTGGCTCATTTAAGCAACTGACGGTCTTCTCCTTTGAGGCGTTTTTTCCGGGGCTGTACAAAGTCATCATCCGAGTCATCAGTAAGTTCTGGATTATCTTTTTCACTCTGGCTGTTTGGCTGTACAGGGAACTTTCTCTCAGGATAAAGGTTCCTTAGAAGATCTTCAAAGTAGGCTTGGAGTTTCATGCCGGCATCAGCCACTTCTGAATCAGGCTGTTGGGTGAATTAACAGCGTCAGTGCATCATGAGATAGCTTTGTACTTAGGTCACATTAGGTCTTTTAGGTATGAACTACAAAAAACATCCATCAGCAGCAAGAATGGCGATGGAACACAGGGCCCCAAAGAGCACAAGTTGCAAAACAGAGAGCGAGGACAGATCTTTTGGCTGACACTCCCCAATTATTTTTTTCTCTGACAGGTGACCACAGAAGCCACTCACACAAGCAGCACTGCCTGGGTTCTGAAAGTTATATAAAGAGATTCTAAGAACTCTGAAATCCTCACTGGGGTGGGGACAGAGGGACAGAAGTTGTGTTTTGCTGTGAAATACATAGATACGCCCTCAGGGTGTTAGAAACTTCACTAGCTTACAGATCTTCTTTGCTAATAGTGAAAATATTACTTGGTAGACAATGAATGTAACTGGGCAGTGCTAAAGTGATTCACAGCCATCAGAACTTTCAGTTTCCTGAAGTGGAGATCACCATGGTAGGAATAATTCCTGGCTATCAAGGGTGACTGGATGAGAACCCCACCGAGGGCTCTGGAGAAGCCTTTATTCCCACTGTAATTCTCTCTCATTTTGTGGTCCACTCAAACCTGCACCCCTATTTCACCACCCCTTCCCCTATGTGCAGCAGGGGATGATAACAATCACTCAACAAGCAACTTGAAATCAGAAGGGTGAGTACAGAGCTCCCAGAATGAAAATCCCACTGAATTTAAGATCTGAGGCAAGGAGGACTAAACCAATTTTTAAATCATAATGCCCACCATTAACCTCTATGATAAAAAATTGTCCTTTTCTTTACCTGCTGTCCTGACATTCAGCTATGTTTGTCACAATCCTCCTCCTCTCTAAGGAAAGATCTCCACTGCAGAGTCATCTAAGACCACAGCAGTGTCAAATCCAATCTATGTTTTCACTGCAGTCTCATCATCAAAATAAGTTTCATACAATAAATTCTTGGGTTGTAAGTTCTACCCCCATTACAGTTTTTCTGAAAGCAACTAAGCCAATGAAACCTGATAAAGTATCTACTTTTCTAACCTCATTAAATTCAGCACAGTTTTGGAAAATCAATCTGAAATCAGCCACAAAATCTTCTGGCTTTGTGTAGAATGAATTGGTCACTTCAAGTCTTTTCTTGATGGTTGACAAGTCCATAGGCTTTTTGATTATTTTGTAGTAATCAGGGACCTATATGGAGAAAAAATAAAATCTCAAATGCAATCATGTTCATGATTTATTGTTTTATAAACCTTTAGATCTGAGGGAGTGGGCTAGGTTTAGTCTCATCTTCAAAGTACAGCTCAAAGACACAAGAATTGTACTTGGAACATACATGCAGACAGTTTCAAGAATAACAGTGATCTATGACAATTTGCTGACTAAAATATGCTCCTTCCAATGCCTATTTTAAAATAAAAAAATAAATAAATAAAACCTCCACTTCCACTGACTACATATAGTAGAGCAAACAACTTGTATGGACACTATTTCCAGGTGTAGTCAAATAAGCAATTTATTAAGTTTCATTCTCAAAACCACCATATAAAAGAAATCTTTTGAAATGGTAGCAAATTTCAGAAATATCAATGGTTTTGATACTCAAACTGTGGCTGTAGGATTAAGATTTTTTTTCTTTAGAAAGAACAAGAAACCAGTAAATAAGATATGAAATCCAGTGGTAATATATTTATATTTTGTCCTATTTTTCCTAACTAGATTCACAATTCAGGATTAAAGCTTAAAATAAGTGACACATGACCATCATATGATTAATCAATTAAACTCTTGTGCCAGTTCTTGTTAACTCAGTGTAATGTTTTTCAGAATTCTTATTCAAATGGAATAAAGGCTGCAGAGGAATGTACTACTTTTTGATGAACTCTTTCCCCATTGACTTGTCCTTCCCCACTGACTTGTCCTGAAGAACATCTTTTCATCTGACCATAGTGGTAGCTCTTCTGTGTATCCTTGTACTCCTAATGCACCCAGGTATTGTTTACCATTTTAAACTGACAAATTTCAAGTTAATAATAAGAAATTCGATTTCATATTAGTACTATGGAGTACCATAATTCTCAAAATCAGGTAATCATGTTTTAAAAAATCCTATTCACCTTCTTTGTGATATAACTCAAGATACGAAAGTAGCAGTCAAGTGTTAGAATTTACTTTTTCTGGTTTTGAACTTTCAATAAAATCAACTTTTAACTTCCCCCTTCAGACAGTTTAAATAAAATTAAATATATTTAATGCACTCAGTGTCTGTGGAACTTCTGATAATGGACTTCAGAATGCCATTATAAACACGGCAAATATGCTACAGCATCAAATGGAAAGAAATGAGGTACATACAGTGGGAGGAACTGGCTCTTGAAAGGCAGGACTCATTTCGTGACAGTAGAGGTATAGCAGCAGTCTTTCACATTTCTGTGTCAAGAAAAATAGATACCCAAGTAATTCAGGAATCCTATACGGTTTATTCTAAAATCACAAACTACAGAAAATACTGAACAGATGCTCAATATTCCCCCTTTTTCTTTGTGTATACAACTATATTAAACTGGCTCTTGGACTTTGAAAGAGATTCTAAAAACACTTTTGTGTGATTTTATGCCTGATGATCCCTTATCAGAATGTTTACAGGACTTTTAATTTACATTTAATGCAAAATACAAAGAGAGCACATGCAAATAATGGTGTGACAGAGCCTGTCCTCCACACACACACTGCTCCTGATGGACAATGTGATTTATCCAGGGCTAAGAACACCAGGTGGGAATTGCAGGAGGAGCTGTCTGGATGCTTGCATAATGAATGCATTCCAGAGGTGGCGGAGTGCTGATGGCTGTGACTGATCCTGCCCCACATGGGCCTGCAGAAGGGTACAAAATGCTCCTGCAGACTGGGCCAGCTGGGCAAAGTGCCCTCCCGAGGCTGCAGGCAGCTTCCAGGTGGATCCCACCCCAGCAGGGACACCTGCAGGCTACATCCAGCCCGGAGATGGGAACTCTCAGATTTGGACAGGTGAGTAACAGGGCTAACCCAGATCCAGCCACATGTGGAGATAAAATCTTGAAGTAGCTCCGTGGGTGCTTTGCAATTGTGCTTTCTGCAAACCCGCAGGTTTCCAGCTGAACCTATGTTAATACCCTTTAGACCTGCTTATATGTACTGGCAATATTTAGATAGTGTATTTGCAATAAATCTCATCACTATCACCCACATAATCAGTGTCATACATTGTGAGCCTGAGAGTCTTTTCTCTACTACTCTGCCATAAATGGTTCTACATGCAGACTAAGACCCCACATAAAATACTCATTTCAGCATATTTACACAAGTTGCCAACTGAAAACAGGTAAAACACTGATTAAAGTTTCTAACACAGCTCAAAATTGCTTCAGCTTTAAAGCTCTAAATAATTTTATCCTTACCCTACGGTCTATGGGTGCCAAACCCACGGTGTCTTCCAACTTTCTTTTTTCAGAGATGTGAGCAGGTTTATCACAGTCATATTCAACTTCTGGCTTGGACAAATCCCGACAGAACGTACAAATCCACTCCCCACTAAAGAAGATGAACAGACACATTGACCTCAGTGAGGCAGCACACCTTTGACAAAATATTCCACCTTTTCCACATATTCCTAGGTAAGTTCCTTGCTTGTGGGGTGGTTTTTTTCTGTGTCTGTGTTGTTTTGCTGTTGTTGGTTTTTATCACACTACAAAAGGCAGAGACAGCTGGCAAAAATGCTTTACTACAACTTTGTTTCCTTTTAGTGGCACTGGTGTCATTAATGGTGTTCTAGCAGAAAGACAGACAGATGTTGTCTACCTTTATCAGTACCCAAATTTTTCACTTGAGCTCACAGGATTTAAGGAATGCGCTATTTAAGAGCCCTGTACAACGTTAAAACTACAGAGAGACTGAAGGAATCATATGGGCTGAACAGAAGGAAAAGTGTTAGTATTATATAGTGAGAACTACGTATTCTCTACAAGCTTGATCTACAGCACATTACTAACCTACAGAGATTACCATGGGCAAGTTTTTGTGTAAAACAGCCCTGGAGATTCGAAGGTCAGCATAAGATTATGACATAATTAGTTCTGCAAGCTATGTCCACTGATTGTCTAACACAATTTATGAACCTCAAAGTTCTAAAAAACTATGAAGGGTCTGTTTTTAATACAATTTCCCACAAAAGAAGAAACTTGCATGCTTGCAGACAACCACCAGAGGGCTGAATTGTCACGCAGTAGACAGAATTCAGCAATAACCAGTTAGGAGATCTAACTGCATGTATTTACTCAGAGGGATGTTACAGCAATAGTAACTTCATAAATGGGAAACAGTTTCTGCAGCACCCTTTATTCCATTTCAACAGTAAGGCAAAAGACTTCACAAATTTAAAAAGAAAATCTATCTTACTATTTTCTATTCAGAGATGATCGATGTGCTAATCTACATTACTATCCAAATGTTTCACACCAGTAAACTATGCTGATATTTAATCAGAAAACCTAATATTTATAAAAGTATTAACCAATGAGCATGCTATGACCAGTGTTTTTATCCTTTAATATAAACAAGCTTATTGCATGACATTTCTAAACTGGGGCATTGCAAAAGGCCATTTATTTGAATCACAGACACTAATTCCAGAAGCAAACGCTGGTAACGCTTGTAACAATAACCTACTTAAGACTCTATTTTGAAAGTCAAGAAACTGAGCAATGGTTTTGTAAAAGCCAGTCAAGGAAGCTTAATGCTTGTTTCAACACTGACTGAGATGTTATAGAAGATGTCAGTCACTACACATCCCATGCGTGGAGTGTAGCCATGTTTAGCACTGAAGTAATATATTTAATACTATATTACTTCAGATTTTTCCTGTACACATTTCTTAATTTTTCTTTTTTTTTTTTTTTTAATCATTATTATTAAGAAATGCAAATGTTTTCAGTCGCCCTTAAAACACTGTATGACAGACTGGTAATTTTGTGTCCCAGTTTTAATAATAGATGCCCTAGATGTGATCTTGATTAATTGTCAAATAAGTGAAGAGTTTTATTACAGATTTTGTAGGAAAAAATACAATTAAGCAGAAGTTGCAATGAAAATTCAGATTTTTTTCCAATTAAAAAAACTTCTAGATACAACACTTCAAAGAGGACACTGCCCTTCCCCTGAGACTGAAACTTCTTATCCAAGTCTAATGTCTTTTAGTGCAATTTTAGATGGAATTGAAGGGGTCATAATTACCTTGGAAAGCTCATCAATGTAGGGACGTGACAAGAAAGATGGAATACTTTGGGACACTTCTCGCAGCAAAGGAGCTTCCCTCCGTTTTGACACACAGCACACCAGTCTTCATTGGGATCATCCTCTTTTCTGCCCTCCCCAGCATGGGAGGGTCCCATCCATCCTGTTTTCCCAGTGAATGTGTTCTCCTGCAGGACCCCTGGCTGATCATCTGTGCTGTCTGGTGCATCTGTTCTCAGCACGGCTTCATCCGAAGTGTGATTGGTGTCCAGCAGCAATGAAGTGAGTATGGACTGCAGGGAGAAACAAAGGAAGCCAGATTAAAGTATTTATGTGAATTTACACGACCCTAACAACATGCAAACTGACCTGAATAACAGATTTATTCTGTTGTTATTATTTATTATGTTATTTAATAACAGATTTGTAAGCAGCCACACAACTTACAACATGCATGCAAAAATTACTAACGCACTGTAACATCAGCCAACTGAACACACGAAATTAGCTATGAAAATCCATTTAGTGCTCCACTAATAAAAAACTCATCTTTGATGGCCCATGATCTAGCAACCTTGTTTATGTCTATTCCTGCACTATGACTGGAAACACTTCCTAGTGGCACCTGAAAATTTCATCTCTGCAAGTTTTTCCCGTCTTCCCAGGTTTTCAATGGATAAAAGTCTGAGCACACCAGCTAATTTAACTGGCAGTAGGGCTAGTTTGATTTTGAATTTCACCTCTTCCTTTTATCTAGCTTTTTAGTTTTCCCCTGAAACAGCTCCCAAGAGAACACAAGTAAATTATTTTACTCCCCACAAAAACAAACCACCCTCCAAAGAGAAAGGAGATCTGTCCAGCTGTAAATATTACGTTCCGAGGCCGGGGTTCCTCCTCCGCCTCTTGCTTCACTACAACAATGGGGAAATCGAAGTTCTCATTCGATGCACTCGACTCCTGTTTAATTCTGATGGGCTCCAACATCACAACTGGGACTTTGTGTGTGGAATCAGCTCCTGGTGGTCTGCTGGAGGAGCCAGAACTGTGAATGACAGCAAGAGGCAGGAAAAAAGAGAAATTAGGAGTCAGAACTGGACACCTTTTGTACACTGATGCTTTCCAAGACCTCAGGATGCTAATCTAATTTGCATCTTAGAATCCTGAGCATATTCCCCTTATGGAATACAACATTCAAGCTTATTTCCTTTGATGTATATTGAAAAAGCATTATCAAAAGGGAAAATTTTAATGGTGCAGCTCCAAAACTAGAGAATTACCATAGTTTGACTTCCCATTAGTGCAAGACTTGCAAATAATCTCCATTTCTTTCAGATCATACACAAAAAAGCATTTCCTCTGAAAATTATAACCACACAATCAAATAAGGCAGATAAAACACATATTTATCTTGGAAGACTTTCTTAGAGCCTTGAAGCTCTACCAAAACTGGGGCCCTACTTTTAGAACTAGATCTGTCTTTTTCCATGTATTTAGTCCTAATAGGATGAGAATGGACAAACAAACTCAAAAATACCTGCTTAGTATTTTAAACAAAAATGAAGAATTTTAAATCTAACAAAATTAATTCAAGCAGTAGCATATAGAATCACATTTTTTAAAATTCAAGTAAAAGACTCTTCAAACAAGCATTTAAACTGTTCATAAGAGTCCTTCACAGAATTTACCATGTAAATGGAAAAGAGCAAAAGGTATTCTAAATTAAAAAGCACCTGCATTTCCAACTCAAGTAGGATTAATGTCATCTGATTTTCCTCTGCATGAAAAATTAATCTCATGTCAGATGCATGCTCTAATTTATTGCAACGCATTAACGGATCTGCACTCTTCAAACAACACTGTGTAAATATATTTGTTCATTAATATTCCATCAGGGATAAAAACATTTGTGTAGACTCTCAGTAGATATCTAGTGCTCACTTAACTAAGTGTATTGCAGCAGAAAATTCTTAATAACCCTCTTTGTAACATCAGTTCCTTAAATCTGAAGTAATTTATAGCTCCACAAGGGCTTTCAATATGCAACTTTTTCCTTCAGCTGATTTTTCTGAACTTAAAACTTAATTTAGAATTGGTATTCTTTTAATAACACCAACCTAGTCATCACTTACAGAGTTAATACATTTTTAGATGTGCTATTAATACATTACAAATGAAATTACTGCTTTTAGAATGCAAAGAGTGCTGTAACAACCATCAGGCCTGCCCTGTTAACAGAGAAGGTGAGACAAATCGACATCTATATGCATTAAAGAGAGACTGAGGCATGTTCTGTGGAGGTGGAAGTTACATTTTCTTCCTTCACACTTTTCTTACCTCTCTCTGCTCCCAACACTGGAGGCACTGGGTGAACGGATTGGAGGGTGCACGTTTGTCACACTGATCCCTCCTAGGACAGAAGGATCAGATTAGAACAAAACACAGCTCTGTGCCAAGGCTGAGATATGAGCCAGGGAAGTGCACAAGTTTCTCCTGCAGTGAGAATCTCTCATTTAAAACATCTTCATGAGAGGATGAGAGGCATGCGGTAACAGAAGGAAAGAGAGGACGAAGAAGGGCCTGTTCAGCCCACATTCAGCCATCACCGGAACTGCTCTGGCCGCCCTGTGTCAGTGCTGCACTACTCTTCCCAAGGCATCATTTCTGCTGTTACATCCTATCTTACCTTTTCAAATACTTGTCTCTTACCATAGCTGCTAGGATTTAATCTGCTGTACACCTGAAAGTGTCACTTTTCTATGGATTTCTATCCAATTTGCTAAAATGTACTGGTTTTTTTCCTCTCCCTGTTTTTAAGAGCTGGATGCTTAACTTTTGATCGCAATGCTAAAGTATTGTCTCAACTCTACCTCCTACCAACATTTCTACAACTTTGCCTTCATTTTCTTATTTCTTATCCTTAATATAAAACAAGATTAATTGTGATGTCAGTGTTAACACTGCCACATTAGATTTTTCGATTGCACCACTTTAATAGAAAATTGCACCACATTCAATTACCTGAGAGGCCTGGTGATGGCACCGAGGAATTTGGTGACTGCACAGTCCTGTTTGAAGGGGGTTTTGGCTGATTCTGCTCTACAGTGCCATCCTTCCTTACAGCACTATCCAGTGTGATGTTTCCTGAACAATCAATCTAAAAAGTGGGGAAGCAAGGGGAAGCAGTTAGCGTTGGGAGGAGGAAAAAAGCCCTCCAAAACAACAAAAAAACCCCAACAAAACCAAAAAGCCTCTGCCATGCTGTTATTTTGAAAGTGAAGACCAAAATGCATTTCACCTAAGTTTAACCATCCAAAAGTGAAATGGT
This sequence comes from Dasyornis broadbenti, assembly GCA_013397935.1. Lineage (NCBI taxonomy): Eukaryota > Metazoa > Chordata > Aves > Passeriformes > Dasyornithidae > Dasyornis > Dasyornis broadbenti. Next base: position 1,948,965 of record VZRN01004866.1, on the reverse strand, counting down.
TCCTTTAAAACATATCATCTTGCTTTCCATAAAAAGAAAATGAAATAGCCAAATCCAGGCAGTTCTTCATTTTAAGAGCAGATGATTCTGTAAGTGCCAATTTTTCTCCATTGGCTACAGAGGCTTAAATCAGACAGGGGAGCTTTCACACATGGAAGTAAGTTTATCTCCACACCTTTGGACACACTCACATTAAATACTCCAGAAAAGATAATAAGTTATACACAAAGTACCCATTAATCCACTGGTGTTGAACAGGACTGGAAGTACCTCAAAGGACACTCAATCCCATCTGTCTCACATACCTTCTGGACAGGAGCCATGCATATTGACTCAAAATGGAAAAAGGAAACCAACACTTGTCCTTTCCACCACGACTCAGGCCAGATAACTGAACTTTATTTTAGGGGCTCCCAGTGTAGCGTTCTAACTTCTCGTAAAAAGTACATGCTCTTGTTCGATAAGGAGGAATGACTTTCTGAAATGTTTGGTTTCTTCCAATACACAAGATAATGTTTGATAAGAAAACACCTCACCTTGGTATCAGTCTTCTCAGTGGACACCTCATAAATCCACTGGTATCAAACACACTGACCACTGTAATTTCTACTTATGAGATGCACCCAAAGTGGATGCAGCAACTTTGGCAAGGTCAGCATATTTACAGTGATTTGGTCCATGTATCTTAATAGCATAAACTCAATCATACACAAATAGAAGAGTTCAGAATACTGTGCACAAAAATAAATACGCTAAAATGTCTCACAGACTCAGTAGTTTAATGACCATATTGTGTAGCTCACCCTTGATGCCTGACAGACACTGTGATTCTGTAGTCTGTGAACTCCATTTTAATAAAGAGAACATACAGTATAATGGTAAAAACAAAGCATAGATGGGAGATACAGAAGTAACAGCAAGCTATGGCTAGAAACCATGACACTTCAGATACCTACAAACCTTAGATCACAAAAAACAGGTTAGGCAGTTATGTGACAAAATAAAGTCACCTGACTAAAACTCAACAATTCCAACATGGACCTCTGGCAAACATGTACCATTTAGAATACAAACGAGAAGCTTGTAAGTTTAAGAAAAGATGATCTTACTGTGCTCCTTCTATCACCAGCATGTTAGAACACATACGAAGGAAAGAAGTACCAAAAGGAAAAGATATAAGGAATATATCCAGTATGCTGACCAGTAATACCTACCCAAGATAGCTCCTTCAGTAAGTTAAAAATACATTTTAAAGCTGTTAAAAATCTACCAGATATGCCATGAGCAAACCACTGCTATCTATGGACTCTGGTAAATGAAAGCTAACACATTTTTGTTAGTATCATTATGAGGGCTGGGGAAAAACATGCAGCATCCAAATAAACGAGTTCAATTACAATTACAACCTGTAATGTCATTTTTCTTAGTTGTCCTAACAGCTGTCTCCCAGAACAGCTCTGAGTATTTCCAGCAACATGCAGACAACCCTGCACTGTTTATTTCCCGGAACTGTCTCATTTTGACAAACAGAATTTCAGTCTAAAAGGTTTCTATTTCTCACAAACATCAAGGCTTCACAATAGAATCCATCAAACATTGCTTGTATGTCACACTTACATCAGGGAGAGATGGCAGATTATAGGAGCTACCCACTGGGGAACTCAAATCTATCACAGGGGGGCCGTATGTCTTCCCATCACATCCAGCAGCACTGGTGACTGTGGGGCTGGATGGAGTCGATGTTGTGCTGCTCGCAGTTGAAGGCGTGGCTGAAGTTTGTCCACTACTGATCTGCCACTAAAAAGAAGAGACAGTAACCCACAATTCAGCATTATTTTCTTTGCAACAGGTCACATCTACTGAATATACTGATAAAACCAGCAGCTTAGTTCAGGAAGCTGAATTCAAACATAAAATCCTGATTTACTCTGAAGTGATCACATTTCAAGAACCAATCTCACAAGACAACGGAAAATGACAAGTAGTTGAAAGCTATGAATAGAAGAAATGAATGCAAGTCCTTAAATTCAAAGCTACACCTCAGTGTTAAGTATCTATTAATATTTCATGCTGCATTGACAGTGTTGTGGAAGAAATGTAACAGTTTTTGTGAAATAAAAGCATTACAGGTAATAGGCTGAATGCACAACTGCTCCAGTGCTTTACTAAGTAAATGGCTACAGTGTCACCTGGATGCCTTCAAGTCTTTGATGTTGTGCTTCCCTTAGCAACACAAAGTCATTAAGAATTTGAAATGCTGACTGGATCTCCATTCACATATACATCCTACACCATGATATGAAGTGCACAGTCAAGTGAGACCAAATTTCTTTCTCATTTAGATGATGCAGTTTTCAATGACTTTAATGGAATTTCATGGCAGCTGCAGGCAAAATCTGACTGCTCAATTCCTTTTTAGTCAGTCATTCTATTTACTGGCCTCTAGTTTCAGAAAGACATTACTGAAAAATGAGGCATCTTGAACGGCTTGTACACAGGCCAGTCTTCTTATCAGAGGCACAGAATAGAAGTGACTTAGTTTTTATTCTTACGAGTTCTCTTAGATATTGTACAGCTTTCTTCAATTTAGCTGAAATTAGTTCTCTGACATCACAAGCATTGCAAACATACATGGTATTACACCACTTTTCAGTTTGATTTTGTTTGATCCTTTCCTGCTTGCCTCTAGTGGCATGATCTTCTCCTTCCTTCCATGAGACCTAACAAGTCATGTGTTAATAATATACTTTTAAATACAGATGAGCCTTCCTAAACATCCAGAACACATATGATGTGTTTGCTTCTGCCCTACTTCAGCTGCTGGCATTGATCAGTCTCACTCAGCAGAGTTCTCACAATTGTGGACTTTCTTTTCTCCCCTCACCTGTAAAAGTTCAGATTTGCCATACTCTGGGGAATCGTGGCAGCTCTAGCTTTTTAGTCAAGGTTTTACTGGCTTCCTGCAGAAGTCACTACCATCAAGCTAAACTGGGATTTTCTGTTTCGTCTACTCACTGACTGCAACATGCAGACCATGGCCACGCGAAGTTTTGCATAAGTGGTCAGAAAGCACAGTAATAGCAAGAGAATGAAACACCTACACAGCACACACAGTGGCTCACCTCCATAATGCTTCAGCTGCTTAGAACTGTCAAAATGAAAGGAACTTGACAGTTACCTCATTAAGAAAACTATGGGTATCTTGTCATAGAGAAATGGTTCAGTCTCTGTTTTAATTGAAAAGCACTCGACAAGTCTAATATAAAAGATGGTATAAAGCACATTTGATGTTTAATTTCTAAATGGAGAGTGAAAAGGGAAAGAAACTCTACCTGTTTTATAGCTTGCTGTGCCAAGAATGCCATTTGCAATGGGTTGGGCTTTATTGCTTGCCTTGGTACGTTCTGATTTTGGGGAAATCTCATCTGTTGTGCAGGAAGAGCTGAACCATTGGGCTTGGGGTTGTGATTCTGAAAATGAATCAAGCGCGGAGGTGCCTGCATAAAAGCAATGAAAACAGTTCTGCAAGTGAGCTGATATCTATTCAATGGCCCACACATTTTTTACTAAGTGGCCCTTTTAAACTTCTGAAACTCTTACAAACAAATTATATGCAAACAAGTAGTACCACACCATTCATCTAGATCATCAAAAACATTAATCTTCAATGTTAAAACCTAGTAGATAGTTTTGAATTATTTTAATATATGAAGATACACCACAAGAGCCACTGAGTGTTTCCAACTTTGAAAGTTATATGGGAGAAGTATTGGCTATTAAGCAAAACAGATGTTGAAAAAATTAATGACATTCAATCTTTGATCACTTGATAAAAATGCAAAAATGTTGCTCAGCACTATATATGACTGGATACAACAAGATTTTATTTTTTTAATGAGCAAATATAGGCTGAGTGCTAACATGCATTTTACAAGGCAAGTTTAAAATGCCCATTCAATTCTCAGTAAGGAAAATGTTCTCTAACCCATCTACACAGCCACATGCTGAAGATGAAGCTAGCTGAAGCTATGCATTTAGATAGAAGTTCTTTCCTTTTTTCCCTATCTTACTTTACTTTCTCCTTCAGTGCCACAAAAAAAACAAACTCTTCTCTGGAAAGAGTCGTGACTTACCTGGTGAGAAGCAGGAGGTTGCTGCATGGCTCCTGGCATTCTTGGGTTTGGTAGAACCACAGGTCCTGCTCTGCGCTGAGCCTGCTGTCTCTGAGCCATGACCTGCTGCTGCATGTGCTGGAGCCGGAGCTGGGCTAAGCTGATCTGTGTGGGGAACTTGGAGAGCTGGTTGGAAGGTAAGCTGCCTGGGGGCTGTAAGTTTGCTTCCATCACAGGGCTCTTGGGCATATGTGGTGGAGTTTCCTTATCTTCGATTACCAAAGAACCTATTTTAAACAAAATAAATAAAATCAATACCGAAGTGTGGCAGTAAATCAAGAAATTAATAGTGACGAGGCTATCGTCACAAAAAGAAAGCTGTTTTCAAAACAGGACGCAGACACTAAAGGGTTAATAAAAATTTATCATACCTAGATTGAAAATATTCTGAGCCCAGAAGCTGGGATCACAGTGGAACTGGATGGTATTGTTAGTCACTGGTGAAGGATCACACCTTGCTCGGAGAAGATACCGTAGTCGATATGTAATCTAGAACAGGAACAAAAACAAGAACTTTTTTTTCCTCTGGAGCCAGAGCCGTGTATCTGAACAGCATCAAAAACCCAAACACACACACACACACACACACACACAGACCCCCAAACCTAT
>VZRN01004866.1:1908063-1944160 GCA_013397935.1 Dasyornis broadbenti | reverse complement strand
TATCAACCAATTAAAAAAAAAAAAAAAAAACCAACAAGAAAAAAACCCATGAACAAGCCCCTAGAGAACTGGGGTTAAAGACAGGGAAACTTGTCCAAACTACAAATAAAGAGGTATTTTTAACATCTTTCCCTTATTCCTAAAGTAGTTTTAAAAAGAAATTAACTGCAGCCTAAACAAAAATAATAATTCTTCCTCACAGAAGTATGTATTATTCCAAAAACTTGGCCATTATATTCAATGACTTTAACTACTTGCAAGTGAAGTTCAGATTTACATAACCATTGATGTTTTTTCCCCCACAAATCTATTTTAGCCCATTCATTTTTCTTTCAAAGAAAAGTATGCCATCCGTTTGGCAACAAGTATGATCACAGGGAATCTTCTTTTGTACTAAATTTAAGTTTTCTTCAGACAGCCAAAGAACAGATTTTTATAAACTGTCTTTGAGAATTCAAGATTCACAGATATTTTCAGATTCTTCCAATGCCTTGGTTCCAAAGAACTGGACTGTGATTACACAAGAGAATATTCTATCAAATGCTCAGGATTTATCTAGTTACTAGAAAGAAAATGCTGGTCTTGCAGTTGTTTCACTAGAAATATCAGGAACCGATATACCAAAATATAACAGGCACTAATTTTAGAATCACATATACCAGATACTGGGAAAAAAAACAAAAACTGAGGAGTTCAACTCTGGTTTTTCTTGCATGATAAATTATTTCCTGAAAAAGTTCAAGAGACAGACTTGGCAAAATCAACTGTTTAAAATGATACAAGTTTGGCTTTTTTTTTTTTTTTTGTGGAGAAATTTTATAAGAGCTTCCAGCTCACAAGCTTTTTCTTTCAATTTCAGGCAGGACAGTCGAAGACTAGATACAAAAAACGTTTAATGAGGCTCAAGACTTTTAAATTACCACGGACAAATGTTAAGTACATTATTACTATTCTGGATAGAGATTTCCTTAGGATTTCAGTATACACTACCAGAATCAAGTAGATGACACCACAGAAGTTCTAGTATTCTAGTATTTACCAGGACTGGTCACACACAGTTCCTCTCATAGTTTGCTCCATTATTTTCCTACAACTGTGCACACTCGTGCACTGTAGATAAATTCATGACCAGTGACCTCGTGTTAGTAGTGGTGAAAAGTACAGCCTCAAAGTACAGCCCCTGAGCTGTAATGCTGCCTTTAAATCTGATGGGCATTCCTCCCTCCTGGTTTGAAGTGCTTGGATATGCTGGAGCACAAGTCTCACATGCTCCTCTCTATGCATCGCTGCTTGCAAATCGATTTCTCCAAATGCCCACGGATAGGTTTGCTACTCGACTCCCAAGCAGCACCAACTTTTTAAAGCCCAATCTGTTCTCTTGAAAATACTTCTCATTTGCTGAGGTTTGATGGTCCTTTCCTTCAGCTGCCTAATGTTTGTATGATTAAGAAGCCTGAAATGCAGCTTGTTTTCTTACTCATGTAGCACAGTCTTAGTGGCAACACTAAGCAATTATAAATAACATGACTCAGTCTGATGTCCTTTCTCTCTATTCAATTTTAAAAAATATGACTGGCTGAGGCAGTATAAGGCAGACTAAACTAATTTAACTACTTGAAGTTCATAAAAACAAGTAATATTCTGCTATAGCCTGCAGTATCAGTAATGGGTATGAAAAAACCAGAAAAAACAACCACCACCAAAACCCAAGAGCAAACCCAAAACCAACCAAACGAAACCCACAAAATCCCCTGGTAAGTTCTCAACTAAGCAATGAGAAAATAATAAAAAACAAAAGCATCTAGCATCTTTCCTCAACATTTGCTGCAGACTTCTGCTATCAGGCAAGTATAGTCTAATAACCTTTGGAAAAATCATGGCCAGCTTTTGGTTTGTTTTTCCTTTCAGATCTTCTAGATTTCTGTTCATCATGAACTGTCAGCTTAGTGAGACAACATGCACTCAGATCTTTAGGGTCATTATAGCAATGAAATGAAATATTCGGCTTTGTAACTGCTTGCATGGACAAACAAAAGCCTATCTTAATTTTTATCTATTTTGGAAGACTTTTAGTGGGAGAAGAGCATGACATACAATAATACTGACATTAAAATGCTAGATACCTGACACTATGATGTACAAATACTGTTTCTCATTAACTCAGGTGCTGTAGCAAGTACTGAAAAGAAGTGCAATGATGACGTAGGACACAACATTTTTTGCCAGTGTTGCATAGCTTCATGATTTTCAGGCCAGAGAAAAGGAGTTGTTCCTACTTCTGCAGATCTACAATAGTTCTATGGTATTGTAACAAGAGAACCATGACTGGAGAGCTAAATTAATAGAAACATTCTCTATTTATGTTAAAGAGAAAACCATGAAAAACTATATATAAGTATTCCAATTAGTAGAAAATCATTAAAAATTCTAATACCCTAGTACTCCTGACCAGCATATCTGACTTAACTCTAGTCTCTAAGGGAACAGAGAGAGCTGCCTTCCTAACCTTACCAAGCGTTTGCTGTACAACAGTGCTGTGCTGCTGCCACTGGAAACTGCCCATTTGGAAAAATTCATGACGTGTTCCAGCTGTTTGGAGAGGCCTGCCACTTCCTGTTGTTGCTGCAGAAGTTTCATCCTATGCTCTTTTGCCAGAGTCTGCAAGTAGAAAAGCAGTTCCAGTCAAAAGGTTCAGTTTGCAGTTACCAGGCATTAGCCTTCATGTTGGTAATTCACAATGATCAAGTGGTTTCACTGAGCTCTTCGAAAGGGGACTCCTGCCCCCTGATGCAGCCATCAAACGGAAAAGTCAGTATACATTTACTCAAGATACCAGGACTTTCCGTGCTAATGACACATTTTTATATATATATTTATATATGTGTGTGCCTCTCTACATACACACACGCTTTTCAAAACACAGTTGGAGGCAGTATTTTTCCAGGTATCCATTCCAGAAAATCCTCTCCTGTGATTTGCTACTGGATTCATCAATTTATGAAAAATTCTGATAGAACACTTTTCAGGCAAGATGCATAGAATTATGAATTGCAAAAGCACGGAGAAAGAAACTGGGCTCAGGGACAGCCCTGACCAACAAAGCAGAGAACACAGATAATAACTACAAACAAAACAGCAACCACCCCTCAAAAACCAAACTCCCCTCCACCAAAAACCCCACTTGCTCAAGTTGCTTGTACAGGACATCTCTCCATTGTGGAATCATGATAGGACATGCACAGGGGACCAATGCTAGAAATTCAATGCAAAAACATAGAAAAAAATATATTAAGACTGACATTTTTCTTTGTTATGATGGAAATGAAATTACCTCCAACTGATGCAGCAGAGCTTTTCCCTTTTTATTTATTTCTACCATCAGTGTAAATATGGCAACTTTAATATCCTGTTCCACCTGCTTTTGATTCTGATTCACTTCAAGAATTCTGTAAGTAGACAGTACAGAAAATAATATTCTTTAGCTCACAAATCCACCCTCTAAACAGTATTTAAAAAATCTGTTGCTTAGAGTATAGTATTTCTAGGTCATATGCACCAATTAATAGATATATCATCAGATACTTACAGTCAGGGAAATTACTGGGAGAAATAGAGCAAGAATGACCTATGATAAAATTAATTAACTGGTGGCAAACCAATGCTGTAACTCTGTAAAATTGCTGACATCTGTCACTGATACAAATTAAATGCTCATTGTAATATAAATTGTCGATTTTCAGTTGTCCAGCACTTTTCTGGAATGGTCCATGGCAATCAAAACAGTTTGAGTCTAATTTCCATCTAAGAGAGAACGGCACTAATTTAGCCATTTCCACAACAGCGCACAAACTCATGACAGCAAAGCTTAATGTCATGTTGGGAAAACCTCTCCTGCTAAGGTGAAGGAAGAGTTCAAGTCACTCTCAGCATCCCTGACTGTGCTCAGTCTCCCTGGGTACTGTTGCTCCTGAACTCTGCTGAAGGAGCAGCCACAAAGGCTCACTGCAGATTGCATTTTATGGATTTGCTTTTCTCCTAGATTTTGTAGTACCCAGTGAATAAAGCCCCAAGCATGAAAGTATTACATAAATCTGCAAATACATGTCACAAACATTATGAAAACATGAGTCATAACCTTTCACTTTCTAAGAGAGATCCACACTAAGAAAATTAATGTGCTGATGGTGGGGAAGCATTTAAGACTGTCTTCTACAGTCTTTATTGCTTAAGTTGTTTTGTTGCACCCAAGCAACTGCTGTCCATTAAGCCCACAGGCTGAGCAGAAGAGTTACCAAACACAACCAAGCGAATTGAACGGGTAACAGTCACTACAGTGAACTGAAGACTTTAGAATTCCTCTCTCTGGAAGAGTAAAAGGAGAGAGGTACAAAATTCACTAATTTGAACATTTCGAGAAACTACAGTGTATGTAAAGTTGCCTTCTGTCAGTTTTTACCTCAAAATCTGATACATACCTGTTTTGGATCTGTTTCCCTGTATATTTTATGTACTTAGTCTTCTCCATCAATTTCGTGATTAGTGTCTCAATGATAACTTTCTGGTTCTGAAAAGCTTCTTCTATAAACTGGTACCTGCAGTAAAAAGCAGTGAGGATTTACACTTGTAAAAGGTGTGATATACTTGCTAAAAAGCAGAGTGACTTACAAAATAATACTTCTTTAATTGAAGAAAGGAGCTGCTCAAATCCAAAATTTAACTGTGATGATGGAAGCATATGTAAGCAAATGCTGATATATTTTATTAATAGTCTATTTAATTTTATAGTCTATTTCCTGTAATACTGGGGGAAGAATTTACGATTTTCATAAATAGAAAAGGCTATTGTGCGACCATAGCCTAATTTTAGCAAAAGAAAAATTCATGTTTTGAGGTAGTCCTCACTTTAAATGTGAAAATTAATGTAAGGTTTTACTTCATGCAAGACAAGGATGCAGAAATAGAAGAAGAGAGATTGCTGAGTTGGTAGAAGTTGGCAACTTTTTAAATCAAAGAACAGAAGTCTTTAACAATTTGAGGAAAAAAGAGGTGGCACATTACAAAAGGGATATAAATCCCAAGAAAAGGAGAATTCAAGAGGAAGACTGCAACTCTGCAAGAGCACAGTTTAGCCCGTTCCAAGGAGCAACAGCAGCCAACACTTCTCCACCTTCTGACGTTCACCTGCTCAGGCAAGCAAGCTCTTTGGATGGTTGCATCAGGTATTGCAAGCATATTAATGTTTAACCAGAGTGCATCTGTCCCAAACCACTACTGCATGTGTTAACCAGCAAGAGTTTTGCCTGGTACTCCAAAGTTGTATATAATTCTGCTTTTCAGCTTCAGTGGCCAGTTAGAGATGACCAAAGAACAGCAACACAAAGATCTGAGTGTTACAGTGTTGTCAAAGCGCAGTATTAGGCAAACTGTAGGGTAACTCTTCCTTTGAAAGGGCTCTTCACACAGAAAGATTCCCATTTGCTCCATTTTGAAACTGTTTGGTAATGTTGTTATATAATCATCTTGTTGAAGGACAAATGGAGAAATTTCACGTAAGTGTACAGTTGCATAACACAGCCCCTGTGCTTTCTAAGGACTCTCTGAAGAGCTGCATAGCAACAAATTCTAACCAAACAACTTGACTGTAAAGAAAGGTCTTGTGCTCAAGTCAGCAGATCAACTGGAAGAATCAGGTTTTCTTCTAAATGTAACACACACTTATCTGTCACATTTTTTGGGATACAATCTCTGTTTATTTGTAAGGTTCATGTCCGAGCAGAAAATTTTATTTTTCACTTTCTTTCATCTGACTATTCCATACAGCCAGAACTACAATCTACTTCAAGCTACCTTCCTGTGAGATGGATAAAACATCTTCGCTTTGATACCTGTGCTCTTTGTGCTCTAGTAACTGACAGTCTCGGCAGGTCAGCTTGTCACAGGTTTCACAATACAACTTCAGCTGCTCCTTTTTGTGGTAAGGGCAGAACACAGGTCGCTGACTGGTCACACCAACTGCCTCTGTTGAGTAAAGGAAGATGTTAGTACAGTGTACTGAACCTACTAAAGATTTGCATTCTCCTGTTTTTCTCAGATGTGTAAGTGTGTACCAGGCCCCCTAATTGAGACTGTAACAGCCACAAGCTCAAACTGCAATGTCTCAGTCTTGCTGCTCAAGCATGGAGCTAGCAATCTCTCTAATGGAAAATGTCTAGAACCTATTTTAACATAATCTCTTAAGGCCTCACAAAACTATTTACAAAAGGAGTAGCCAGTAGTGCTGCGGCTGCAAAAGACGTTGCACAATCAGCAAGTTCCTTCCTTAAATGGAGATGAACTTAATTCGTGCTCGGTCTTCTTTCTCAGCTGAATTGGTGAGAAGTGGCTTGAGGATATCAAGACATGGGCATTCAAAGGCACAAAACATACAGAAGGCAATAACCATGAGATACAAACTTCCCTTCAGGACCCCATTCTAAATGGGTGAGAGGTCTCACTTCAGTTTCCAGTGAGCAAATATAGAAGGGTGGAGGAAACACCACCAGATCATAGAAATGGAATCTGTTCTTTAAACAATTTAACTGACAAAGCCTGACTTCCTAGGAATTAGGTTGGACACTGAGCTCATAAGGATTCTAAGGCCTGTAATGAAAACTGGCTTCACACTGCAGTCACTACCAATCCACAAGAACTCTTTTCCAAACCCATTCATTGACTTATTTTCAAGAAATCTAGAAGTTATTTCCAGATCTGCATCGTTCAGTCAAAATTCTTCGCAACTCACCAACAAATTTCCTCCCAAGGAGGCCTGATTGCACTGAGGCCATTCCTACCACCAAGTCATGTTCTGCCTAACAGTCCATCAGCCACTTTTACCCACTACTTTTGTCCTCTCTTGAAAGTACACTCAGTACTCACTTTTGATTAACCACGTGTGAAAGTGAGATACAGAATACAGTGTATATCTTCAAAGTATCATGGAGGAGGATACCCTTTGAGCAATAGATTACAGAAGTGAAATCCCACATGATATATATAATTCACAGTACTAGATAGGGTGGAATGAAAATAAATATCCATTATAATACGTATCTTTAAAATATTACATTAAAAATTCTAAAAATCGTATTAAAAATTAAATACTTACAAGAAAAATCATGCAAATCCAAACTAGAGGAGCCAAATACCTATGGAAGTATTTCCTGTAGCTGATCTCTAGACAGTAATTTGCAATCATTCTATGTGAAAGATAGAATCTATGTGTATTTATTGGTTTAAAAGGTGTTACATAAAAACAATATGAAAAACAACCTGTACAACTATACAGCTTGTCTGAGACAAAAAACTTTCAGAAAAACAGCTTTCAATTCACCACTTCTAAAAAAAAGTGTATTGGTCCAATATAATTTTCCAATGCAGACACACATTCTTTGTGAAATTATAAATATGTTACCTGGAGATACTTCCTCTTTCTGCCTCACAGTGTGATCCTTTGTGAATTTAACCCTTTGGTGAGCTCTGATGCAGGTCTTGCACAGCCACTCTACACATTCCACACAAAACCCATGAGCTTCTGCATTGTCTTCACAGCTTGTGCAGACCTGACAAGAGGACGAAAAGGTGGCTGTTAAAGCAGGTTTGGAATAAACACACAAGTTGATTTTCATGAATCATCAGTGCACTTTTATAGTTTTCTGAAAACAGTGAAATGAGAACGGAAAACTGCCTGAGGTACAGGAGCATTATAAGTAACTGCACAGAAGTAATTGAATGTGACTTTTCAAAGAAACAGGTCATTTTGTCAGCGTTACTCTACAATCTTTGTCTGACATGATAAAAGTCAGATGACTGCTTTCCACCATTCCCTGCATACATAGAGGCCAGACAATGTTTACTGTGTACAAGATGCTGCTGTGAAATATTTACTAATGACAGAACACGACCAGCACTGCTCTGATTTTAGAAGCCTCCCTTAGTTCACACGGCAGCTTTAATTTTAATTTTAGCTTCCGGTCACCTGCTTGGTTTCGGGAAGCCCACACAGCACTGAGCAGCAAGGCTCCTCTCAAGAATCTGAGCATCATCACTTCAAGACAGTATTCCAGATAAATTGTCAAAAAAGCTACCCCTGAACAGACTTGCAACCAATCATAAGGATTTTGAAACTGTGGCCTGTTAACTCCTGGGGCTATACCCTGGAGACTCTGGACTATACCCAAGAGAACTAGGAAAAAAAAAATTAAGGAAAACAAACGTGACAGCAGACCAAAACCTCTCTGCATAGCGTAAATACATACACAACAAAAAACTGCTACGGAACCACAACCTGAACAACAGGCTGAGAACTTTGAATGATGGGCAACACCATTGTACATGTTCATAATAATATTATTTCATTTTTTTACCCTTTCTTTACAAAGCCTCTGTAGCCCTACTTTCAGTGGGGTTTTGGTAGTAAAAGATAGTGAACACACTTGTGCAGATACTTGTTTAGGTAACTACCACCCACTTCTGGCACTGTTTCAGCACTGCTGCTAAAGCAAACCAAAGCCTCAGCGTGTCTGAAGCTTGCTACATCCTACAGATCACAGTGACAGATTGCTGCTCGCAGAAGCAACAAGGAGAAAATTTTAGGTTTCAGTTTTGTTTTCAGTTTGATTAAAAAACCCAACCAAACGACTTCTTGCACCCACACGAGGTAAATATAGATTAAGTTAAAGAGGAAGGAAATATTTATATCTTATGCAGATAAAAAATATATACATAGAACTAGGTTCCAGTTTCCCCTTCAGGAAAAAGAGGAAAATTAGCACAAAACTTGCCTTAGGCCAGATAGCAAGTTACTGACAGAAGTGGAATTTGAACATGAGTTCCAGATTCCCAATGTTGTGCTTATTCTTCTGGATCATGTTACCTCTCAAAGCAAGTATCTTCTGAGAAATGAAGTTACAACACAAGGGCTGTTGACCCCTCTTAATGTCACTTGGAGTTTGAAGCAGTTTCTTTTCATTAAAGGTCACCTGCAAAGGAGAAAAATTTGGGCTTGTGCCCCTTTTTCCTGTTTCTTTACAAAAATGAGGCCTGAAAGTTTTATTTTTCAAAAGAATCTCAAAAATTTAACTTCCCCTTAGTTTTTCTTTATCTTCCCCTTCTTCTCGTAACAACAAAAATCCTTATTCCTTATTCCTTATTCCTAGACCAGTAGACTAGGGAGAAATACCAAAGTCAGGACATCATTAAAAAAAATTCTAGAAAATGGAAATTAAGCAATTAAAGGAAGTGAACTGTAATCAGGAAATTGAAAATTTTTACTTTCTGTCCTGATTTCAGCTAGGATGGAGTGGGGGTTTTCCTCAGTAGCTGGCACAGTGCTGTGGTTTTGGATTTAGTATGAACATAATGTTGATAGCAACAACCAGAGCATCAGTGTGTTAAGCAGTGCTTATGCAAAGTCAAAGAGTTTTCAGCTTCCCCTGCTCTGCCAGTCAGGACATGCACAAGGAGGGAGTGTGGCCAGGACAGCTGACCTGACCCTGCCAAAGGGATATTCCATACCAGAATATCATGCTCAGCACATAAACTGTGGGGAGTGGGGTGGCCAGGACAAGGACCAATCTCTGTTCAGGGATGGGCTGGGCATCAGTCAGTGGACAGTGAGCAAATTTATTGGGCATCACTTGTTTGTTTTGGGCTTTATTCCTCTCTCTCTCTCTCTCTCTCTCTGGTTACTACTATTATTATAATTATTTGTATTACTTTATTTAAATTATTAAAGTGTTCTTAGCTTAACCCACAGTTTTACCTTTTTTCCCCCCTGACTCTCCTACTCATCCCACTGGAGGCTGGGTGGGGAGGGAAGGAGGAGGTAAAGTAAAAGGGGGGAAGTAAAGTGAGGGCTGCACAGTGCTTGGTTACCAGCTGGGGTTAAAGCATAACACTTGCTATTAACCCTTAAATTCAATGACATTTCAAAAAACAAACAAACAAACAAAAATTTTAAAAAGTATTCTTCATTCTTGGGGGAAAAAAAACCACCTCTCTCCTTTCTCTTTTGCCAGTTGTCTCCTCCTTTGTTGTGCCCATGCAAGACTGGGATGCAAACCAGGACTGATTACGCCATCATAGCCCAAGGCTCAGTTACATCAGCAATGCTGACTGCAGAGGGAATTCACTGGGCAGCACAAGAAAGTTTTCAAATCAGTCCTGTTGCCAGAGAGGTGTGATTGTGCTGTGCCCCCAGATATCCAAACATGTTTTTAAAAGTCAGAGTGGAGATTAACATACTGGATGTTTGGTTTTCTAGTGTAAAAAAAACCCAGCAGTGAAGACAAAGTAAGCAGGGAAAAAACAACAAAAAAAAAAGGAGCAAAAAAGGCTTTCAGCCATTCTTTAAGTCAAAGAAACAAAACAAAGACCAAAAAAGAAAAGAGAAAACAAACAAACAAACAACAAAACAAAAAACAGGAATCCAGTTAAAACCACAACTAACCAAACAAAATCCCCACAAAAGCCTTTCCAGATCACCTTTAGCAAAATTAGGCAGATGAACTTGCTACATGCCAGGGCATTTAGGTATGTTCGAAGAATTTTTGAAGTTATTAATTCTTCCTAGATTCCATGAGCTTTATCCATTTTCTTTCTTCAATATGCTTTAGTTGAGTTTTTTCCAACTAGTTTGACCTGCTTTATGTGGAATGAGATGAAGACTGATTCAATAACCAATAATCAGGTGCTGCCAAATGAATCAAAACTCCTCCTCTGTAGTACCAAAAATAAATATCCCAACTTTATACTCTTCAAAAGCCAAGTGGACATGAGACATTTCTACAGCTTTTCAGACATCACAACCCAAGCTTTCAAAACAGCAATGCCTTCTAGGTAGAAACCAGATTTGCTCCTATCCACTTCTGATTTGAACTATTCATTTTCAGATACAGGCTGGATTTTGCTAGAATTCCGAGTTATTACAGTCAGCCATACAGCAAAAGTACATGCAAGTATAATTACTGCAAATATTTGTTATGCTCTTACAAGACCTAAAACTTATTTCATTCTTATTTTTGTGACTCACACAAGCAGTGTTTCAGTGATTTCAAAGAAAATCTCTCCCTAGTTAACCTGTAAGCCTTTTCCTGGTCAGACAGACATTTATTTCTAATTGAGTTTTCCTAGTAATTACATTTAATTCAGTTACGAGTTCTAGTATTTATAACCCCAGGAAGTGTTCATTCAGCCTTCAGTCAAATTTAATGAAAGCAGAAATTACTCAGCATGTTGCAAGTAAGTACTATTTTAAGTAAATACACAAGCTTTTATACAGAAAAAACCATTTACATGCAAGAGCTGAGGTAACAGACCTGTCTTCTCAGCTACTGCAGTAAGTAACCACTCTCCCAATTAAATACACTTTGAGTATTAAAGAGATTAAATAATCAAGCAAAGGTTTCAAAGGAAGAGAGCAAAGCAGCCCAGATGAATATTCAGTGAACTCCAAACTTCACCAGTGTAAATGAGATGCAATGCTCTCCCCTACTGGATCCAAACCCCACTGATGCTAATAGTTATGTAACTATCTCTGGGCACGGCCAAAATCGCCAAAGACAGTGACTACATGTAATTCTAAACATGAACCATGTCCTGATAGCTCAAAATGCATGAAATCTGATCAACAGATGCTTCTCACTCCACCATCCCATCAATCCACATCTCTTCAAAGCATACAAGAGCGTATTGTGACTTTTCCTGAGTCTATTACCCACCGCTCTAAACCACTGGCTTTCAAAGATGTTTTGGCCACAGGTACAGCTTTTATAAGCTATTTAAGCATATTAATTCTTCTTCGGAAAAACACAACAGTGACTCCTCTGGCACCATACAAACCTAGAAGAACTGACTGTTCTAAGTTCCCCTCATTATGCCAGTCAGACTTGCTTTCCTACTATCTGAATCTAGTATCAGATCTAAATTCATACCTCATTTTGTTACTACATTTCCAGTATCTCACATAAAGCCCAGCTGTTCTTCATTCCTATTACAATATTTAAAACTCTCAGGTCAGTCAAGATACAGAAAGTTGTTCTTACTATCAAAATATTTTTACGTGTGTTCTCTTTTGGACACAGAAGCTGTGAAAATTAGGACCTAGACTAAAATGCACTAGAAGCTCAGTATGCTGCACCAACACTCATATTATCACTATGTTTTCTTCTCTTGCATCAATCTCACACTTCTCGTTTTTATTTTCATGGCTTTCCACACACCATATTTTTCCATCAAAGTTCCTAAATTTCCCTTACTTGTCTACCCTTTAGTCTTACTCAAATCTAGCACTTGCTTCAGTTACACATCTTAGGTCTGAAGCCCCTTTCTGCTCACTCTTATGAATAAAGTATAATTAAGTTTTATTTTCAAACTTGTCTTTAGAAGCCAATAATTTTGCCAAGTCATTCGACAAATCACAATGTGAAAAAAATTATAAAGCATCTACTCCTTCAAAATATTAATGTCCTAGCTGCCCACAACCTACAATGATTACTTTCAGGAAGATCATAACTGCATTTCCTTTTAATTTTTCTCTGCCAAGTTCTGTGCTAATAGCCAGCACAAAACCTTTAATGCTACCCAGGAAAGCTCTTGTGGAACATATAATAGGGAGTTCTACACTTTCTTAGTGCTCACTTCTTGTGCTCCTGATGTTTTCAGTAGTAATCGTTAGAAAGCACAGCTATGCCAGTAGTGTCCTGAACTGCCCAAATCAGGCTCAGGTAAGATAAACGTGATTTTAGATAGATGGATGGCACCTTCATGGGTTCCAGCTGTTTTTCTCTTCCCACAGTGCTGGGCTCCATGATATGCCATTCACTCCTACAGTTTTAATTCAATACGCTAAAAATTGCTTTAGCATTAGTATTATTTTGAATCTGAAACAATCAAACATTTAATTTGCAAGAGGTCTTTTGCAGTCTCTCTTGGATTGAAATAAAGCAGTCCTTCTGACAGCACACATACACAGGCTTGTCATAGTTCCAGACCAGTGGTTCTAAGCCACAACATTTCTTGCACAAAACCCATGCCTTGCCTTCAATTCTAATTTCTTAAGCATTCAAATAAAGCTGCAAAACTACTGAAGACAAACTAACCATATCTCAGTAGAAAAATCCCATAAAATAGCCACAGTTTTGGAATTTAGATGATCTCTGATGAAATATTTCCTGCAAGTTGTCAGTATCTTTTCTATTTTAATTCCTCTGATCTGTTGCCACTGTTGCTAGTGACAAATTTTCTTTCTTTTCTCTTTGCTCCTTCAAAGGCAAAACAAGACAGGCTGATGAGAAGGCTGTATCATCCTTAAACATCATAATATTCCCCCCTGGACAGTACACTAATCTGTTTAACTCTTATTGATTTAACTTTGCTGTTCCACAACAGAGAAGTTTACAGAGCAGTGTAGTTTTTTTCTTATGGCAAGGTACAAAGGAATGTACGAAAAGCTTCATTAACATACCAAAATAAATCCATTCAGACAAAGAGAACTGTACATCATTCCTTTCCAAGAGGTAAGATAAACAATTACTTAGCAGGCATCTAACAAAACATCTAGTTCCATTTTCTTTAAGAAAAAGTCAGCAGAAAAGCACATGAATGTCCTGTTCTGCTGGTTCAGCAAAGCCTGCTGGTGTGCCTTCAACTGCTGCACAAAGTGTGCTGAGTTCAGCCAGGGAACTTAAATGAAGAATAGACTTGGTTTCTCACTGCAAAACTGCAGGTTGGTGTCACAGAGGAGGAGAAACAAATATGGAATGGAAGAGTAAGACCAAAGTCTAGAAGGGATCTTAAGGGAGCACAAATGCTTTCAAGAACCTCCCTGATATCTGCTCACACCACTCAGTGGATGGAATTCTCCACTTAACTTTCACAGAAAGCAAAAAAATATTGGGAGGGGAAAAGTGGGATGAGCAGAGACTTAAAAAAAAAAATTGTTACTACTCCCAAGGAAAAAAAAAATAAAAATTCCATTTCTATCACCTCTCCCCCAAAGCAGTATTTTAGAGGATTTGCTATGTAACTAAGTAGAGGCTATGGTACAGCCCCACCCTCTCAAAAAAACTCCCAAAACATTTAGGACTGCTTCTGCGTAATATTATTTGCTATCTTGCTTCTCTTCCTAATTTTAAAGTCACTATAAAAGTTATGATCAAATTTTCAACAGAGACTACACACTGTACCAGTAAGAGTGACAAAATATTTGAGACACTGTGTAAATCTCACAACCATCTGGAAAACTCAAGATACTATCCTGCAATTCCCAGGGGACAAACAAGAAAACACAAACCAACATTTCCCCTTGCCAAATCCAAAAAAAGCAAAGCGCAAACAGTCCTATATTGCAAGAACACTGCTTGTATTTCCAGGGACTCACAACTCAATTCCAGTTTCTGGTAAGGTCTACCATTTCTCAAAAATCCAGTTTCAAAATTGCTTAAAATCTGAACAGTTTAATGGTTTGCAAGACATAAGTTCTCCTCAGAGATGATGACCCCACTTATGCCTTCAATAGCCAGTGAGTTGGTATCACAAACCTGACTGGGCCCTGTTATCTGTTCCCAAGAGATGTGCCCCGTCACACACCAAGCACAAATTCCAGCCAAGCCTTGAAACAGGCAGAACACACAATAAAGGACCTCTAAGACACTGCCCCCGAAATAAACGGCTCAAGAGCCGATGACTGAGTCCCCCATAAAATGGGAAAGTGAAAAGGAGAAATTTTCAAAATAAAAGGAGACCACCATCCGAGTATTAGGGCATGAGCTGGAATGCAAGCCACATTGATACAGCAACCTTATTGTACTATTCTTATGAAGAGTGCAGCAACATACAAAGAGGCTGCATTATTTACAGTAAGTTCCAGGAGTTTAATAAAAAGTTTATGAGTAAAGAGATACATGAGATACTCTCTTACTAGCTAAAAATGAAGACCTGCAATATTTTCCTAACAGAGATTGTTAAATTGTGGTCCTACACAGATGTGATTATTCATTTGGTATTGCTTTCACACTAGCAAGTACTTGCCTCCTAAAAAAGCATCATCAGAAAAAAACATCCCAATATTACTATTCTTCCAGATAAACAGCTTTTATGAGATGGCTATTGCTTGACTGCAAAAGGAAGAAGAGGCAGTCTACATAAGAAAAACAAGAAACCCCTACAATACACCATCTTCCCCAATTAGCATTTTGAGCCTCTTCCTTGGCAACCGGACTCCAGCTATTGAATGCCATGCTTTGTCAGTAATGTGATATAGTCCATTTAGATCTCCAATAACACTCCTGATGCAGTGTTATTCAAGTCTCTGCTTCAAAGAGTGCTTCAAGTACCCTGTCCAAAGTACAGAAATTTCCATTCTAATGCCTATTCCTTACTTTTATCTTTTGCTATTAAGATGCAAGTTTATATCAACAATTTAAAGTAGTTTAAGATATTAACCTTCTTCACATACATTTTCGTATGTTTTAACTGATTTTCTAGAGTAGCTACTCCATGTAATGTCTTTAAAGTTCTGTCTGCATATGAACAGCAAAAAGGCTACACAGCAAGAAGCCAAGGATATGCATACACATCCAAAAAGTGTTAACTTGATTACATGTTAATGCACTTACCTGATTTGATTTCTCTACTGTGCTACTGGGAACCTCTGTGGTATCCTTCACAAAAAAGTTATCTATGATGTGTCTCTCTGCACATTCCTGACCACAAATTGGACAGCGGATAACACCGACTGGGGGGAAAGAAAAATATCTGATTATGCTTGCAAAAACTAAGATATATTAAACAACTTCAAAGACAACTTGCAAGGATAAATACTTTTGAAGGGATGTTTTAATACTTTCCTGTCAATAAGATGTGAGCAATTAAAAAAGCAAATTCTCATTTATCACTGAAGTAACCTTTACCTGTTCTTCCCTATAACATATTCTATTAGCCAAGGTCAAACACTTTCTTGTTTCAATACCATAAAGAATTTGCCTTAATCTTATAAAAAATTAATTCTTTTACTCTAAAGGGAATGTATTCCCATTGATGATTTGTTGTTATAGAAGGGATTAAAGTAAACACTTATTAGTGTGGAATATTAATTAGTGACACTGGGTGGTATTATATACACACACACATACACGCCAGCACGTGACGTGACTGACCTTCATCCATTTCATATGAGAAACACAAACGCAGGACATTCAAAATTAATGAGGTGAGTCGAAGAGAGGAAGAATGGACCTGTATGAATATCGTGACTACCTTCACATTAAGCAAGGGAAAGCAAGAAAGACTCAGGTATAAAAAAGCAAGGTTCTCTCCCTCCTCTGCTCTTCAAGACACAATGGGATACAATTCTAAACAACATTCTTAGGCTCCAGGTTGAAGAAAGAGCTGAGAACCGGTAACACAAAGGGTTAAACAATTAGTCTTCTCAATAGAATGACAAGGCCAAAGTAAAGTTCAAAACTTGGGGCTGAGCTGCAAGTAGACTAGGTTGAAATGGACAAGATCTATATAAACATTTTAAAGCAGACACCTTTCCTAGCGGCAGAAAATATGAATGTCTTATTAGCATTGAAGCTTGTTTTTGACAGCCAAGAAAAATCTCTAAAATGCTAGGAACTAACATCTTGCTTGAAGAAAATTACCACAGTCTTCACAACCAAAAAAAGGGAAGAAATTGAAACAAAGTTAGGTTGAAATAATCACTTATGACATGGAAGTCACATGCAAAAAGCCTACAGTTGAACACTCATTAAAGTCCACACTGAGACAGATTTTAAACCTTCAGCTGCCATTTGAGAGAAGAGACCGATTCAGGGCCTTAAAGAAGATCCAGAGTCACCCAAGATTTGTTTAACCCAATGAATTTGACACCAGTATATAACTCACCACTTCCATATTTAACTAAACCAGCATGGGCTTAATTCTGTTCCTGTTTCATTTTTACAATAAAATGTAGAAGTACAGAAACTATTACATATTTCACTTTCAGCAGCAGAACTTAATTCCTTATTTTAAGCGCTTCATACAAGATTTAAGCAACTTTTTCATAAGATTCGTCTAACAGATGCACAAGATTTAACTGGCAACCCACTATAAAGCAGTGCTCTAATAAAAGTCCACCCATTTTACCAAAGAATTCTTCATTCTGGAAATTCAGCAAGCAGTTTTTCACTTGTTATCAAGGCATTTCACTTCCATTTGAACAGCTATGATGTTAAGCCTGATTTTACTCTAAGTGCCATTTTACCAGACTGTGTTTCAACAGACATTTGTGCAGCTTCCTTTGATATATAAATTCCATATTTTGGCTACAACATTTGTAACATTTTTTATACCATCATCTGCAAGGATAATTGAGAAATCCAATTCTGGTAAGTCGTTAATAGAACTGCAAGTACTGAATTTCTCCTTTAATTAAGCAAATCAATTTACCACAGTCAAGAGCAAACACATCTCCTAATACTCAAGCTACACACTTGCCAAAAAAGACTTTTTTTTACATTTTTCAACAGCACCAATTACCAACCACTCTCTCCCTGTTCCCTCACTGCTCATTCTTGACCCTGTCAAAGCACAGTGCTCTGGATTGATACCAAAATCAGCCAGGAAAGAAACTTTCTGACACAACTTGAAGTATTTAAAAAAGGCATTCTTTACTGCAGCGCACTGGACACCCAGAGGATATTTCCTCTAATCTGATGTGTTGCAAATCTTTACAAGATATTTATTCCATCATGATCATAAATATTGATTATAGCATACTTCCTGTCTAATACATAAATATTGCTTTTCCTAGATGTGATTTGCATGCATCCACCTCTTACATGGAGTCCTTTTACGGTCCTAGTTTAATTTGGAGGAGTTTCATAATCATCATAATGATACTTGAGAGGATAGTAAGTGAGCCGATCCCACATTTTCATCTGTCCCTTTGTTCCAGGTGGAAGGGGTTAAAAAGAGCACAGTTGCCTCTCTCAAACATTGCTACAGCCACACAAGGACTTTGCCATGAGATAAGCACAGAATGGAGTGACAGGACAGTGCTATCTCCAGGCTTGGCCAAGGTGAGACCTGGTTAGCA
The DNA here is from genome assembly GCA_013397935.1 of Dasyornis broadbenti. Lineage (NCBI taxonomy): Eukaryota > Metazoa > Chordata > Aves > Passeriformes > Dasyornithidae > Dasyornis > Dasyornis broadbenti. The sequence continues at coordinate 1,926,039 of VZRN01004866.1, read as the reverse complement.
CATTCTGGGTAACACACACAGACAAAAATTCCCACTGTGGAAAAAAACAACTGCTCATATGCATAGCACTGGTCAAAGATCACCCCAAGTTATGGCACAGCTTGAAATCTGAGACCACCACCAACCACTGAAGCCTCCTGAAAATGCCTCCGTGGATACCTGGAACTTGGACTGTGAGATAAGCCACCACAGCAGGAACTGGAGATAAGATGAAAGGGGTGCTATTGTCTGAATGTTATCTCAGATCTAGGGGGATAACAACGCTGGGGGAGAAGAATGTATCACTGATAATAGACACAACTGCAGAATTTACTGGCCATGAGGAAAGCCAGCTCAGCAGCTGTGCTGAAATCAGCTTGGAGTTGGTAAATGTAATTTTGGCAGGGGGAGATCGTAACCACTGACTCAAGAAACCCACCCACTCAAACAAAGAGGAAGACTGAGTATGAGGACTAATTAGCATTAGAAGCAAGGGAATCAATTAACCAACAGAATAAAAGATCTCTGCAGCCAATGAGCAGTAATTCCTTTCTTTGCTAAAATGAATGAACAGTGAATAGACCTCAATATTCCCACTACCGAGAAGCCCAGGGTGAAGAGGACCAACAGGACACCACTGGATCCACAGGTGGTGCCTATCTTCTATCCAGTCTCTCTCTCTGCTCTCTTTTCCATTTCTTTCTGCTTTTCTTCCTGACATTCCATGTTAAATAAAATCCATATTACTGACTTCAGCATACGGTCTTGTTTGAACCTTACTTTGGGCAGAGGCACCTCTCAATAGTTGGATCTTAGCACCAGGAGCATTGCTTTTTCAGCTGTAAAGGGAGCTGGATCAGGAGTATGTGGCTCTTGAGTAGGAGAAATAGAGAAGACCTCCCCCGTTCTTAGCACCCTTACGAAACCCAAGCAGCTGCAAAATCTCACATTCAGACTTTGCTTGAACCAGGCCAGGACACCACACCGCTAACAGAAGTAACAATGCTGGCTCCCTTGCTCATTTATTTCTATCCTGTGACAACAGAAAGATTTATGCTGTTGTGGAATGAGCTGGATTATGGGACTGCAATATGGATTCTACAGGGCTGTGCCAGGAGAGGAAAAGTGTTTCCCCCCACTACTACATGCACCTCTTTCAAGGAATGCTAAGCTGCCTTTTAGGTAGGGAAAATCATGGCCCATTCTTAGTCTTCTTCACAAGTTACACGCTGCTGCATCCACCAGGGCACCTCAAGCCATCCAGCAGAATGGATTTATAGCTTATACAGTATTATTTCCAACGTGAATCTCAGTTTCCTGGGAGTACATTTGAGACTACTGAAGCATCCCGAGACAATAGGAGGAGACTGCTCTGGTTTGCCCCAGTTTTGGTTCATTTGTGTCTTCACTGTTGCGAACAGGTTTCAGAGACAATTTAATAAAGCCACTGGATGATCATTTGTAGATTCAAGGGGGTATTTTTATTTGTAGATGCAAAGTGCTTTACTAAAAAAGGAGGACTTAATAGTTCCCTTTCTCCAGATCAAATCAGTCAAAAAACCCACTAGTTTTCTGAAAGAGAGCTCTCTTTATTAAATAGAGTGCTCAGAAGCAACTGGCAATTTTACCTGCAACGACACAGTCATTACAGAATAAATAATTAGGGTTTTGTACAGCAATCTTTCCCAGTTTCACAGATGTTTTGCTTGAAATTCTAACTATACAGAATTCAGAACAAAAAAATATTAACAGCAAGTTACATATGCAGTTAAAATGTTTAAAACATGGACGTACTAATTAAAACTAATAAAAAGTATGTCAGAGATGGAAGGCAGCATCAGCTACAAGATTTTTAACATAAACACACAGAAAATTAGGGCGTTTCGACTGTGACCTACAGATTCTTTTCTCCTCTCACTCTTTCTATAGATACTATTAATACTTGTAATTCTTTTCATTAAAATGCATGGATTTGAGGGTAAACTAGTTATATTTACATAGGTCATGTTTCCCAGTTAAGAACAGACACTTAGAAAACTTAATTTGAGAGGCAGTATCACATGCAATAACGTCTGAATCAATTTTTAAAATAATTACTGCCTTCCTCTTGCTTCTCATTAAGCCACTACTGGTGCTGCAAAATTGGCAACTTCTTCAAACCAGTTTGTTCCAGAAAAAGCTGCTCCCATCTAGTTGTGACAGCCTGCTGCTGCTAGTAGAGGGGAGATAGGTTAAACCAATAAGCAGGCACATCTCAAGGGAAAACTGGCACCTACTGCCAAGATATAGACATTCCAACCAACCACCAATCTAGCAAAAAGTTTATTAAAATTATAATTAATCAATGGTTAATTAAAATTATTTTAAATCCTTTAAAATGCAAATAAATGAAAACCAGACAAAGACTATTAGCTGTAATCCCCCCTCTGGAAGAGTGTTACAGGCCAGTTTTTATGCTGCAGTACATTGACTTTCTTGGAAAGCACTGCAGAGCTGAATTAAAATATTTCAGCTGCTCTGTGAAATGGTTCATTGTTTTTGCTATACATGCCCAATCTTCAAACATTTTAGATAGCCTGTATTAGACTTCAAAAATTGTAAATTTTGCAAGGCTTGACTCTCCAGTCACTTCTGAATACCTTAAGAAATTCTGATGGGAGAGTTTACATTCACATCCAAAGCTGCCCAATGCATTTTCTTCAACAACACAATTACAAGAAGTGTCATTGTACTAACAAAAGAAAACATAGTTACTGTGGGATAGACAATGTTTAAGTGCAAGATGATGAACAAAAAGTCTCACTGTCTTGCGAGGAACGTGCTTAAACGATGATGCAGAAGCTGCCAACAATTAAGCCAATTGTCACTGCTGACTGTGATGAACATTTCTTTCATTAAAATTAAAATACATCTCAAGCCTTGAAATTGTCAAGTATTTCCAAATGGTATGTAATGAATTCAGACATACAACATGCAAGGACTTTTAAGATCCTGTGATATTCTTGCATAATTTTCTCTGAGCAGCCAAGTATTAAATTTTGAAATAACATTTTGAAAGTGGGTTTAATGCTGTCTGATTTATACATTCTACTGAAATACCATTTTGCAGATTCTCTAGGATCTTGCCAACAGTGTTCAAAGTCCATTGTATCCATGTGTTTCTGGAACAAGGAAATTAGTACCTTTCTCCATAAATAGCAGCACGTTAACATGTTATTACTAATTAAAAGAAAAGATGACCGGGATAAAAAAAATTTGCTGCCAGAATCTCTGGTATGAAAATGGACCCTGCCTTAGAGCAAGACACAGCTAATAATCATTTCTTTGTAGGATTACATTTCATGCTCTGGTCTTCATCTTTTCGAGTTCTCATCTACCACCAGCTGTTAGTTCAGTAGTTGCAGTACAATGCATCTATTCCCAGAAACCAGTTACAAAAATTGCAGGTTAGGAGAGTATCAATTGGACAGTCACAACCCAAAGAACCAAGCCCTTCTCAGGCACTGAAGGAGTTGGCTCTTTTAAATGCTTTGCTGAAAGGACGAAAATTACACTCCAAGGTGTGACACTCTTGAGTGCTTTGCCCACTTCTGTTTAGCCCCAACTACCTTAATGTTCCCATCAACATTGAGAAGATGTGAAGGTTAAAAAAGCCTCAAAAATTAACTTCTAAGAATCTGGATCATATCAAGGGAACCAAGTTAGCGGCAGTAATGGGAACAACAGCAGGTAACAGCCTTTAGTCTGAGTATTTCAGTAAAAATGTCATTCAAACAGGAATGATAACGCAATTCAAGGCCTTTAACTAGCTCATGTTACTCCCTCTCTTCAAGTGCTGAGATGCATCCTTGCAACCTGTTCCTTCACAAGTCTCCTTCCATTCTCAGTGTGTTCACTGCTCAATCACGGGAAACTACCTATGAGACTTGGCAAACTACCCTCCTGGCCCTCATTTTTCCAGCCACTAGCCTCAGGGGAGCAATTTAGGTGCCTAAACAGACATACCTAATTTGAGGGTGATATCCTGCCTGGCTTCCAGCTACTATTCCAGAAGGAATTAGGGCTCCCGTGGCTTGTGCAGTATACCTACCTGCCCTTTTTAAAATATTACAGGCATCCTAAAAATTCAGAAATGGCAGAAGATATTCTAGTTCAGACAGCTGAATTTCAGCTTACCTGCCTATTCTATGCCATGTATTTTTGATATTGTGATTTTAAATTCCTGTTGGAAAAAACAGTTAAGGCACACAGAAGATCTCTGCACCCAAACAGACTGCAGTCTGTAGCTCCAAAGGAAAACTTGGTTAAAATCACTGAAGTGTCACTATTCAGAGCCATCCACGTGCTAACTGCAGTGTTCACTGCGTCTGTCCATATCCTGCTATATGGATATTTATTTTGAGGTTCTCGAGGACAGAGTTCAAAAGTCATCAATACCTCTATCGTGGTTCCTGTGAACTATCTCAAAATACAGATTACAGTGATGCAAAATATAATGGAAGACTCCATTAACTTTATCTGTAAAACACACATGCAGGGAATGGGTGTTCAAAAGCACACAGAAATAATATGCTGATTTAAAATAATAGGCTCGGCCTTTGTTTAGGTTATTTTGTTTGGTGAGAGGGTTGAGACAAAAAAAGGGTTGTTAGTAAAAATAGATTTTTTACTAATTAGTGTCTCTTCAATATATTCTTCAATGACAGTATGGTAATAGCACATTCACCATCCAAGTACACTGCCAAGAATTAGATCCCCAACAGCAAGAAAGAGGAATTTATGTATTTATCAATAAATTCTGGATATTTTTAAAGGTTAAAAATTCTGTTTAAATCTATTATAAAACAAATACTTTAATCTGGCAGTATTTTAAAAACTTCTAGGTTTTTTTTTTTTTTTTTTAAAGCTTGCTGCTGACAGGGACAGAGAAAATGAAAAGTACAAAAAATACCTGATGAACATTCCCACTCTAATAAAAGAAAACAATAAAGATAACTATTTCCTGCAATTTAAATCAGATAGGTCTGAGTGCTGTGCAAGACATTATTAATGGAATAAAAAAGTAAAGATTGAAGCCATTTAATTTAAGTAAAACAACCCCAAGACTTCCAAATCCAGTCTATTCTGACTATTTGTTATATTTAAAAGCTGTTCAACAATAAAGCTTGTCACAGGCAGGATTTATGAAAAAGCAACTCTTAATGGTAGCACAAAGCTAATACTGATTTATTATGCTGAAGTGACTCTGTAGAGTAAAATTTTATACCTGAAAGGTGGATTAAGTTTCTTTGCAGTGTTGACAAGTTTTAATACCTTCAGTGGGATTCATCTAAATGTTACCGGAAGTTCCCTTCACAGCCACTGCAGACCCAGGTAACACAGTTAGGTCATGAGTGGTCTCATTGTTACAGCAGATGTTTACACTTGGTCAGATGAACTAAACCTTAAAAACATCTACTTCTTTCCAATAACTACACTAATGCTCTTGGTCCACTACTGGGAATCCACTTCAATTGCAAGGATTCCTCCATCATTCTAAAACCAGTAATTAAGACAGGAGAATATCCTCCAATTATACTGCTACTTACAGGGATTGCACTTTTGGGCGTAAATGCTCAGGAATAAAAAGCCAGCTCATCTTATATTCTTCTCTTACATGTGCCCAGTATTCCACAGCTCTGTTGCAAGGGTTCAAAAAGCAAGTGCCCAGGTTTTTCCAGTTCCCACATAGCTTTAAAACTACCAAGCTGGAGAAATATATACATTGTGAGATTCACACATGGCTATGTAGCCTCCATGAACCAGCATTAATTAAGGAGCAGTGTTATCTTCACCTCTGACATTGCATTAATATGAAAATTACTGAATGTAACTAATAAAACATATTCCTTCTGGGTCGAAGAGATGCACTAATTGATCAAATAAGAACAACAGGGATTTCTAACAGCTGCCCTACAGCTTTCAGAAAACAGCAGGTTACAGAGCCAGCAGTGATACTACTTATGTTCCCACGGCGTATCTCCTTCTGCTGCTGTAATCTGCAGTAGATAACTGAACCATGAGCCAGATCCTGTTGGCTGATGTGAACGAGCATCCACATCCACTACAGAAATCTAGTCTTCCCATGGTTTTCTCCATTTTTTCAGAACCAAAGAGCAGCTCCTTCAAAGGTGCTTTCCCAGCGTGACACTCTTGGTACTAAGAATGAAGCTCAAGAAAATTCATCTTCTACCAAAACTGGTCTTCCTAAGTGCCAATTATTTACCTTTTGTCCTTTAGACTCACTCAATGTCTTTCCACCTTCTTGCACTATACTGCCTCAAAGTATTGATAACAAAGTTCTGGAAATATTACACTTAGCATCCAATGCCAGTTTGAGAATTAACTAGGACTATACTTTTATTTCTACTTTATTTTTAAGGAATATTCAGAAGGGTTCCACCATAGCATTGTGGTTCTTAATCTACTTGTCTGGCATAACGACAAATGAAAAGCAAAAACAATCAGCCAAAACAAGAGCGATTCTGGCAAAAGTTTGAAGTCAGACATCCTGCAGCTCACAACACCTACACTATATTCTCAAAAATTTAGATCAGTCAAAAGGCAGCCAAAGAAACCATATTAAATCTGACATCATCTCAATGGAACTGGGAGCAGGGAAAAGAAAAACACCCCACACAATACATACAATCAGATTGGAACACAATACAGTAACACTGTGGCTAAATGGACTTTTAAAGGATGCAAGATTAGCATTTAGCTTCTTAAAGAATCCAGACTACATTCAGCTTTTGCACAAAGGGTGGAATGCAGCAAAGAGGACTGCCAGTGGAATCCATCTGGGATACCCCCATATAAAGTCATCTTCATTTTGCCAAAACAGCTTCTAGAATCATTCTTTTGAGGAGAGATCTTTGGCTCTGTTGAGTGTCAATCACTGTGATCATGATCTAGAAGACGTATGAGCTACCACGAACCATGGCTTTGCTTCTAACTTGTAGCTAGTCCAGCTATAAGGCCATTTCTAAAAAGAAAGAGACAACAAGAGTACTGTCTCCCAGTCTGCAGGTGAACCTGCTCAATCCAACAAGATGCACAGAATTTTATTGACGGTGCCAGTGCCAACAGTCTATACCTAGAATACTTAATTATTGAGTGATGAGAGCAATACTTGCAAGTCGTTCTTATGGTACAGACAGGAGTTAAGACAAACATAAAACTAGGATTTGGTTTTCTTTTTTGTTTGAATTTCACTGCTAGATGTGAAGGACCACAGGTCCTCCCACATGTTCCGTTCCAGAAACTTCTGAACACACTTTCACAACATTGGACTCTGCCTTTGCTATGAAGCTGAAAATAAACATTCTATTTAACAACCTGGAGTGCAATATTTGAAGAAAGAGCTGCCAGCATCTTTGGAGTCCCATTCAGATAAAATATCTGACCACCACCTATGTTTATCCAAGGAAAGAATTCTATGTGTCTGTTTTGAGGTAATACTTACACAGGCAACATTTAACTCATGAACATGTTTGAGTTTCTTGCATAGAGAAGGGACTGAGAAAAGGTTCAGAACTTCTCAAAGGAGATAGAGTTCCTTTAACAGTTGATTAAACTAAACAATCTAAGTACTCTATATTCAGCAATTTCCGAAATACGCTAGCCAGTGGATTATACCCTCACAGTCCCCTCTCCCTACTCACAATGGGAAGATAAAACTGAACTTTTGAAGACCAAGTAGTCTGTAGTTAAGAAGCTCAACCAACAGTCCATAGGCTAAAACAACTGAGAACAGCAGCAGCTAATGTGTGACAAAAGGCCCCCAAATAAGGGGAAAGCAAATACGGAACAGAACTATTGAGCGCTGAAAACCAACTGCTTAAGAAAGAAAAGGTAGGAATCTTTAAACCCACAGGAGAGATAAATCTAATCCAGAAGTACGCTACACCCAGAGTTTTGAAGTTCCCCGACATTTAGCCATTACTGAGGTCCTGCTACGGGACACTGCCTATCATTATACATCTCTACATTCATTCAACAAAGCTTGTCTACGAAATAGATTGTCTTTATCTCAAAGTGATCAGTTGCCCACTATCCTAATTTACCACTTTGGGGCTGTGATACTGAAATCAACCAAACAGAAACATTCTAACACACTTTTGAGTATAAGAAAGCAGGCATTCTCTACTCCAGCTCTGGTCATTTAGAGGATCCTTCCTCTGATCAAGTACCCTGAGTGTTGGGTAAATAGAATTTTTATCATCCAAAGCGATGACATATTCATTAGCTATCCCCACTTACTTGACCTATATGTATTACTTTATTTTACACAGACACACCCCTTATTGGAAGTCCTTACATGGCTCATGGAGGTCTTCTTCAGTGGTCTTCAATGTCCAGTGTCCTTTTCAGGTGTTCCTCGACCCCGACTTCTGAGTAAGCACAATATTGTTTTTCCATAACTTCTGCTTTGCCAGCCTTGCGGAGCTGAGCTGGCATCCTACTTGCCTTTTGCATGACTTCTGTTTGCCTAAGTTACATCCTTTATCTAATTCTTCAAGGCTGTGCTGTTCTGTTCTACTGTCCTCAGACTAAAATGATGTTCTGTTCTACTGTCGGCTGGGAGCGCTATGAATTTCAAGTTTTACTTGAAAACTGTTGTAACAATAGTTACAAATCACAGAAGTTTTTCCAAAGGCAAAGATCATTCAAAGCTACTACCCCTTCTCCTTAAACCAGATGACTAGGAGGTCATGTATTCTACACTCCTACATTATTTCTGCAACTAGTTTACTCAAGAAGAGTCCAGGTGGGAAAGAAATATGTGTTTTAATTTACACTTGTGCTGTTCAGGACAATTTTGCATACTGCTTATTTCTAGTAACAGACTAGTTGGTGCTGGGCTGTTTTATCAAGGCACTGCACCTTGCATTTAAAATTAGAGCCTTGCTCCCACTTTAAAATGTCTCATTCTCCAGTCCCAGCAGTGCTGCAGCTCTCTCGCTCTTTCCTTCCACCTACTCATTCCCTCCCCTAAGAGCAGCAGTGTTACAAGCACTCTGACATAGCAGGTTCACCAGCAGCCACCTAAGCACAACGTGAACTTGTGCGAGGCTGGATTATAGCACTAGTTCAACAAACTTCAGCTACACACAGCCTTGACCATGCCCAGACTCTACAGGTCATGCCTAGAAACGAATGAAGCCGACCAAATAAGTTCTATTAAATGCTTTCTGATCTCAAGTAGACGTCCTAGAAAATAGAGGGGGATTTTCCAAGTCAACGTGCATGTAAAAATAGACCTGTTTCTTTTTTATGAGCTACAGTCCAGACAGATGTGTCAGCTCATTGGGAAAATTATACAGTCACTTTTCAAATTAGGCAATCATTTCAGTTCAAAGGGTATTTGCACTACAGTCTTGTTTTATTCAAATTACACTGTATTCACTTGAGGCACTACAGTTGAAAGGGGAACTCTCCATTTTAACAGAAAGTTGCCTGTGGCAACTTAGTTATTAATCAGAAGCAGAAATCTTTCTACATTCAGAAGGCAAATGGTGTAGCTCCCCTGTCCATGTACTCCCACTTACAGAGGATTTAGCACTGGAGTTGCAGATTCTTTTTTTGAAATGTGGATGTCTCCATGACCCAAATCCATGTTGCAAACAAGGGCCCTCAAAACCCATGAGCGCAGTTCAAAGAGCTGAGCCTTGCTTACTGTCATCCTTTTTCCCACAGCCCACTGATAAACTTCAAAAATAACTAGAAATCTTGTTTAACATCAGTCCTCTATCATGTTAGTAATGTATGTAAGGTAATATGCAATTTTCTCCCACATAAAAGCTTCAAATAAGCATTTATTTGTATCACTGGAGAGACAGTACCAAGTAATTAGGGACATTCCTTGGCTCAACCTTCAGTTTCATATCTGTTTCCTGTTAAAAATGATGTCATTTTCTTACTTATTTCACAAACTGTTTCATTCTTTCTTTGATGGTAAACATTTATGGTTTCATACATACTCTCTGGGCCAGTAGGTAAAAAAGTAGATAATTTGGTCAGTCCAACAGTCAATTTGATGCCTTCAAAGCACATTTGAGTTCTAAGTACATCGTTTAAACAGCACACAATTCCATAGCCACCTAATTGCTGAGGTAAATTTTAAAAGCATCACTATAATTTTTCTATGAAAAGAATTTTTCTATGACCTTTAAATTTGCCAAAGAAAAAAGAATGCATCATAAAACCGTTACAGCACATAAAAGTTAAATAAAAAATGGTAAGTCCAACAGAAGATTTGGATCACGTGCATTGGCCCACAACCCACGGTTCAGGCCATATACACCTGAAGAACCCTGCCTGACCAGTATGTTACGGAGTCCATGTGGAGCAGACATTCACGATGATAATTCCTGAGTGATTCCCCCTGTCTCATCTTGACCCATGAGCTTTTTGTTGAATTTCCTCTTCCCTTTCCAGTTGCAAAGGGGAGTGACAGAGCAGCTTTGGTGGGCATCTGGCATCCATCCAAGGTCAAACTATGGCACTACTATATTAAAGTATTTCATTTTATTGCAAAAATCTTTAAAAGTCTAAATTTCCAATTTCAGAAATAATGGATTTTTTAATCTAGTCAGTTACTCATCCTGAAATACAGCTGTATTTAAAATTCACTTTAAGCTCCTTTTGGTTTTCCCCAACTTGTTTTTAGATTAGTTATAACAGGCAAAATACCAGCTTTACAGGTTTACTGTTACTGGGAAATTCCACTAAATAATATGGAAATTCCTCCTACAGCATCTTAGCAAACGCACACAATACTGGCATAAACATTTTCCTGTACAAAAGACAAGTTTCTTTAACAACTCCACATTCAGAATCAAGAGTTTCAACAAAACTTCTTTCTCAAATTTAACAAACTGGGTGAAGTTGAGAGAACGTGGTCACTTTATAGTCCTCATGGAATTCAGCAGACCAACCTAAAAGCGTGCTGTGTAACTGAGCAGCTCTCCAGGACAGTTTTCCTAGGAATGATTTCTACTCGTTCTTCCACTTGCCTCTTCATGAACAGATGCACCACTATTTTCCCTTGCTCTTCAGACAAGGCATTTCCTTAAGAGATATCTCTATCATAATTATTAAAACAACCCAATACACTTTCAATTAGACACACACCTGAGAATTTTTAATACGTTAGTTTATATTTGCTCTCCTTATGATCCTTTCACCTCATGATCTAGGATTCCTTTCCACTGCTAAAAGTCCTAATTGCTTAACAAACACATTATAAGCTGATTTTGTATTGAAACAGAGCTAGGTTGGCCTCTGAGGGTAGAAACCTTTGCCTGAAAAAAAGTTTGAGACAATGACACAGCTATTTTGATAACTTGTACAGCTTAATTTCTGTAAGCCTTCCAGTTGGAATGAGCTTGGCAACTGCAGTTGTTTTAGCACTCATCTGATGTTCCCGATGGCTTCAGCTTTTCAATCTCTCACTTTCTATGGATGAAAGAAGCAAGAACATAAATGCATCGAACTTACCCTAGAAATACTATTCTGCATATACACATAAGATAATAAACATCTATTACATACTTCTATTAAACATACATCGGAGCAAGCATAATTCAAGCTTATTTCCACAACATGCAGTTGTCTGCCTTCATAAAGGCTGCACAGGCATGCCTCAAGATTTTTGTGGGATGCCCAGTAGGAAAGAATGCAATAATTTTTGGCAAATATATCCCTACTTCAAATTACACTGGTACAGTAAGTATCATATCCCATCATATATATCTTGAGAGCATACTTTTCTCTAAAAGAAGGTTATTATAACTAGAAAATAAGAACCTTCTCTAGATAGTTCATTCATTAATATTTTAAGGTTTTACTAGCTTTGTGACTTTTTAACCAAGAGATTTGTCCATTACAGGCTATCAAAACAATAATATTGTATTTCACCTGTAACAATGCTAAATGCATTTCATATATGCAATCTCTGGGGCCGTGGGAATTTTCAATTCAAAGAAAGCACAAACCCAAAACAGAATGAAAAATAGATACACCTTTCCTATACATATTCCTGTAACATATGCTATTTCCAAATATTAGCATTCCCCAATCTCCTTATGCTGGAGGTTAAACAAGTCACTTCTTGATGCACCACAGCAGAAACAAGACGATCCTTGTGAAAAGGATGCACAGATGCAACCACGTTTGTAGTTGTGAGTGTACAGCCACACAAATGAAACATGGGCTTTTTGTATTGGCTAAGATGGAGAGAATTCACTTTAGGCAAGTGTCAATATCAAAGATCAAATGGAAAAAAATCATTTGTAGCAGTAATTAGAAAAAGAATCTTAAGTCTTCTTAGATCACCAAGATAAGAAAGAAAAATTGAACTTCAGCATAAGAAACCTCAAATGAAGCTACTTTATCCTTCAAATGAACTAATAAGGATCCCAATCATTATCAAACTAAATGAGGAAAAGAATATGTTACATACAGAAGAGCAACAAAATTTAAGATGATGTCAGAAGCTGTATTTTCAAGGTCAAATGAAGTGATAACATTTGGAAAGTCCAGATATAAAGATCAGATGAAAATCTGAAAGAATTTGAAGCTATCTGTATAAGGACTGACCGTGGGACACAAAAAAGTAGATGGCATCCACATACAGGAGGGGATATCAAGGGTAAGGTCTTAATTCCATGCATTAGAGAACTACAAACCGTATTGCTAAACAAATATTTCTGGAATTAATAACCTGAAACATGAACATCTCTGAATTCTTTGTTTAGTAACTCTGAAGTATTTATTCCTTAATTAACAGCATGTATTGAACATATTTGAATTGTTAGTGTGGACACTCCCCAAGAATTTGTATCATGGGATTGTCCACACATTAAATGCCTCTAACAGCTTCATATAGATTTGTTCACTAGAAGGTTTGTCTACAGGGGAGTTACCAAAAAAAAAAGTTTCCCTCTACTGTTTTGGCATTGACACTAGAAAGATTTCACAATACATGCATAAAACTTTGCTATGCAGCTCTGTAACGATGAGAAACGATATGAACTCCCCAGGCAGGTGCAAAGAGGAATCGATTTTGTGCAAAACCAGGACTTTTTAAGCAGTCAACCCTTTATCAGTTACATTCTTGTGAAGCACAACAAATATATTTCAACCAACCACCATAAATCACGATGTGAACACACGTTGCTTATATAACTTGTTTTCTAAGGTTATATAACTTGGTTTTACTTCTTTTAGGTGAGTCATTCCCATAGTGCTTTTCTGGTTAGCCAAAGTGACAGGAGTGAGCAAGGATTTTACAAGGGTAACAAGGCCCTTATTTTGTAAGGTTTTACTTATTCGCTACACAGTTTCATTCACATGTATTTCCCCACACCAGTTCCAGGTCTATTTCGTGTATTTATGATAAAGAACGAACAAGGATACTTGCAATGTAAAAAGTTTTGAAACGGAATAGAATCTCTATCTCTAACTTTGCAGCTTTCATGTACCTGTTCCACATTTGAAAATTCCAGAAGAGTACTGAGGTTCTCCACGTTACAAACACTACCCTTTAAGTATAGGTTACTACTCAACTGCTCACTGAAGTGTAGCCCAGCACAAAATCTGGGCAAATGGCAGATTTCTAATAACAGCCTTTCTTTTGTATGTACCAGTTGTAACTCACACCACTTGATAGTAAGAATGGCCATTTGAGAAACAAAAAGAAAACCCACGTGAACTTAGCCAAATATTTAGCAGAGGTGTCTGTAGACACTTGCTCACAAGTGAGTGTCACAGTTACAGAGCTGCTCTTGCAGCACTCCCTGCAGTTCCAATGTTCTGCCTGACAACCCATTTTTTGGTCACACAACACCAAAAATATCACCTATAGCAAATAAGATGCCACTGGACATTCAGAAAACAAGAAGTGAGTTCTCCAGTGCTAAAACCACTGGTGTCTGACACACAGATGATTCTTCAACACCTTAAACTTCAGAAATGGTACAGAAATCAGAAACTCTAAGTTTTCTTTTCTGTTGAAGTTATTCTACTTGAAAGCAGATTGCATGTGGCAGTATAGAGCATATCCATGCCAAGTGGCCCTTCCACTAGTTTGCCTTTGCAGGAAGAATACTCGTTAACATTCATCACATGAAACTCCTCTGCATGTCTTCCCATTTGTCTGCTGATATCCATGCTGAATCTTGTATTCAAGTGAGCAACTCTAGTATTTGGAATTCACTCTAGATCTTTAGGCTTCAATTTTTTATTTTTTTTTTTCACAGCTCCTTAATTAGTTGTTGGAATCTTTACAGAAAGAGAGCCAACATTTTCCCAAATAAACCCATCTATATGTTGGAAGTTGAAGGCACACTTTATTCTGTAAAGCGAAAAAATGTTTCTTCTTGGAAACAGTTTGATGAAGACAAAAAGCATCTCCATATTTTACTTGAAACTCTACCTTTTAGCTACCTGTTTCTCAACTAATTTCAATATTGATACAACATTTCATCTCAAGGCTGGTTTGGTGAAGAACTTTTCAAATCACATCCTCTCTTTTGCTCAAGACAGACTCCATTCTACCAATCCTTCTTCAAGCTTCTTTTTGTGCATTATCTTAGTGCTCAGCACACGTGCATAAGCAACCTGTCTGCTTCTCTCTCATGAGATCTTCATAGTTTGCAATTCTACTGTGTTCCTTACCTAGGACATTCCTTCCAGTGAAAACAGCTTCCTTGCTGTTTATTTCTTCAGTTTAGTCGCAGTAATTTCATAATTTACATCATAAGAGTCACTTGTTATCCAACTTTCTAAGCTTATGCTCTTTACTTTATTTCTTCATGTCATTCCTCATAAGCATTTTGCACAACTTATTACCAGAAGAGGTGACAGTTTTGCACTGCTTTGTCCTTCCCTCCATCTTCTGAGAATTTAAGAACTCCTCCAACTGCACCAAATTTCCTCTATATGATAAGTTTCGGACAATAACAGGTGGTGTTTCTTCCCAATCCTAACTTCAAGTTCACCGCTTTTTTTTGTTTGGAAAACAGAAAGTAGACAATGCACATCACCAAGTTTGGCTATTTTAACCTGGGCAAACCCAAGACAACCAAAGATAGAAAAAAATGCCTCAAGATGAGTGTTTCTTCTTCCTGTTGGACAATGAACTGTAGTGTGGAAGCATGAAAGTAGCTTGAGAGAAAAGTCAACAGGGTATAAATAATTGTCACCAAAAATACAGTATGTCTGCAAATGTGTAGATTGAAGGGGAGTATGTGCTGTGAAAGTCAATCATACAGAACCAACTCAGAACCAAAAGGAGGGAACAGAACTACAAGTTTACTGTTGCAATGATTCATTACCAAGCAGATGTTTGAACAGCACTAATCTTTTAATTCTTATGATGCATCTCATTCCTCATTCAGCTACACATCCCTGTTTCTGCTACATTTAAGTAGAACATCTGGGAATGGACTTACGCTGTTCCTAACCTCAGATCTCAGAAGACAATGATGATATTACCTCTCAAACTACATTGCAAACTCTGAGCTTGCAGTATCTATGCCCTCTTTCCTATTTTCAAGTACTCTTCTTGAAATATCATAGCCCAGATTTTGTGCTTTTTCTGTTCCTCCCATGCAGAACTTCACAGTTCTACTCATAGACATACGAGCAACAACATCTCCGGGATAAACAAAGCTTAAGTATATGGTCTTTGGGTCTCACAGATTTTTCCATTCTGTAACTTTTGACTAGACCATCTGACTACGACATACATTACATGCTAAAATTAAAGGCTGAATGAATATACCAACACAGACATGCACTTTGATGAACAGACTCAGTATATCCTGTCAATACACTTGGGAGTTTCTCAGATACTTTGAAGCAAGTCTCTCTCTCCAATGGTCCCAAACATTTTTTTCTCCCAAGAGGATGCTTCCTATACAAATTGCCACAAACACTTTACATACTCAAGTTGTAATCTTTTGGCTACAACTCCTGGCAGGATGGTGAAGTTTTCCTAAACCCACTGATTTAGGAGTAGATAATGATTTATTAGGGGCTGCTCACTAAACAATGTATATAGCTTGCTTGACATTTTTTGCGCTTGACAAACAGAAAGAGAGGATGTAAAGAGGATATTGAACCATTGTTAAGGAGACCAGGCATCCTGTTTTGGACCCCCAAATCAGCCCAAGCCAGCTGTAGAGTCTGGACTCAAGCCAGGGACCCAGAGAGTATGCGCAGGGAAGCAGGGTGAAGAGTTCAACGTGAGGAAAACTCCTTACTTCACCAGAGGAAGACTCTCTTCCTTCATCGAAGACCCCTGCCCACGACCACCAGGCAGCACTGCGCAGGCGCAAGTGTATTTAAATGAACTTTGGACTCATTATAATACGAAGCAGGGATAGATAATGAACATGTATAGGGGCATTGCATACATATGCATATAGCTTCATGCATATGTAACCTGTAACTCAATATAAACCAAGCAAAGTGCCGCAGACGTGTACGCACGTATTTTAGGAAGCTTATTCCTCGTGCGTCCTAGTGCTGGAATAAACATACCTACTTTACAACATTTGTTGTAGAGTTCAATCCACGCCTCACCACCTTAAGGACTTAAGAATGGTCAACCTCGAGTTACTGCTTTTCACTTGAGCACTCACTTCACATTCCAATAAGCACGACTTCCACTAATACCTATAGAGCAGCTCAATTTTCATCACACTTCCCTCTTTTCTACTCAAGTTTCTCCAAGACCTTGACCAGCTTCCACTACAGGATACTTGTTTGCACGTTTTTTCTGAGATGGAAGTTGACTTTAACAAAACTAAATGAACCACTAGAGCAAGCCGAAGAGGGCTATGGATAAAAAAAAAAAAACAAAACAAAAAAAAACATTAGGAAAGTAGTTTCAGACTGGAGGACTTTATTCCACATCTTCTACAGCGATATGTACTTTTCAAACACAGTGACACAGGCTACTCTGTCAGTGCACAAGCTTAACAAAACTTCCTGGCGGCATTCTCCCACCGGCGCGGCAATTAGCAAGTAAGTGGTGCATGAATGCATTAGCAGAGCCATCCGGGCTGCTCATCGCGGACAAGCGCTGTCATTATCGCTCGGCCGCCCCGGTCCCCGCCCAGGCGCGGAGTCGCTCCCGGCCGAGCTCCGCGCACGGCGGATGACACCTGCAGGACTCCCCGCAGGCCGCGCTCCACGCTCCAAACGTCATTCACAAAAAGTCTGTTTTCTCGCTAGGCTTTTGTGCCTTGGTATCACCCCGTGTTCAGGTTTTCGGCGGGCCAAGGGCCAGAGCCTCCCGGATCCCCCGATAAGGGCTGCCCGACCCCGCATCCACGGCAGGCGCGGGAAGCGGGGGGGCGGCTCTCACCGCTCCTCTCCATCCACACAGAGAGGTCCTGGGAAAGCACAATAGTTCTGCCTTCCCTCCGAGGTGGGAAATTTAAAAAATAACGATTAAAACAAGCCAAGCCAAAGCATAACCCCGCCGCCAGCCTTGGCGCTGGCGAGCAGCGCGCACAGCCCGTCCCGACAGCTCCGTGCCCCAGCAGCTCCGCGCCCGGGCACCCGCACCCCGCCCACGGCAGCCGGTCGCGACAGCTCCCCGCTCCCATCGCGACACACAGGCCTCCAGGGCACGGAGTGAAGGGGGCAGCACCCCAAGGCAGGCGCGTGCAAGGAGGGTACGGCAGAAGGGGCACTTACCGGGCGTGCAGTGCAGGGGTGAGGCCGGCGAAGAGACGGGCGAGCAGGGAGTCGCCGCCGGTGGCGGCTCCTTGGGGGCGGTGGCGGCCGCGGGGGTCAGGACGGGGGGCAGCATGAGGTACCGCTCGGGCTGCGGCAGGCAGCGCTGGCACACCGAGTGCAGGCAGGGCAGCAGCTTGGGCCGCCGGCTCTGGATGGGCTGCCCGCACACGCCGCAAGTGTCCAACAGGTTGAGAGGGGCCG
>VZRN01004866.1:1891070-1907746 GCA_013397935.1 Dasyornis broadbenti | reverse complement strand
CATCCCGGGAGCCCCGCCCATCCCGGGAGTCCCGCCCCATTCCGGGAGTCCCGCCCCATTCCAGGAGTCCCGCCCCGTCCCAGTGGCCCCGCCCATCGCGGGAGCCCCGCCCACCCCCGGTCCCGCTGGGCAGTGGCACCAGTGGCTGCCTTCAGCCCCTGTCCGCATGAGAAGGACAGGAAGTTCCACCTGAATATGAGGAAAAACTTCTTTGCTGTGCAGGTGATCACACTCTGAATAGGTTGCCCAGAGAGGGTGTAGAGTCTTCCTCACTGGAGATACTCAAGACCCATCTGGACACCATCCTGTGCCATGTGCGTGAGGATGGCCCTGCATGAGCCAGGAGGCTGGACCACATGACCGATTGCGGTGCCTTCCAACCTGACCAATTCTGTGATTCTGTGAGAAGCTTTTGTCCCTTGGAGGTCACCCTTCTCCCTGTCCATGTATGCAGGTGAGGGTCTGTAAGTTCTGGCCTGTGTTGAGCTTGGTGGATCACAGCAATACGACCTCAATGCAGCCACGTTACCTGACTGAAGCTAATTGGTGATTGGTTCAATTAAAAGGGTACAATGGAAAAGTACAATTCTGGTTTAGACACAACATTTTGTTGACTGAAAGGCCTTAAGTATTGTGCTGGTTAGACACTGGAACAGGCTGCACAGAGAATTTGTGGATGCCCCATTCCTGGAAGTGTTCAAGGCGATGTTGGACTAATACTGAAATCAGCTAGAAAACAAACTAAGACAATTTTGAGTTTTAGACAGCAGGCATTCTTTATTACAGCGCTGGACACATCAGAAGGATAGCTCCATTAATCTCACGTGTGTCCTGAAACTGTACAACATACTGGCTAATATATAACATCACTTTTCATGGAACTAATTTGCATGCATCCACCTCCCAGTGGAAGTCCTTTAATGTTCCTAGAGGGTTATCTAAAGGAATCTCTGGTGGTCGTACTCACCAAGTGCCCTCAACATGGCAGATGACCTTTCCTTGAACTTCTCTTAGGGCATGCGCTGTTCCTTCTTGTTGCATAACTTTGCCCAAAAAGCCACTATTTTCCTCATTATCTGCTTATCTACTGGTTCCAGCTACATTTATTGTACTGTGAGCGCACTTTTACATTCATCTTTTTTTTGCTAGTTAGTCTTTAAGCTCTATCTAGCAACTTCAGAGGAACTGAAAATTTCTACTCTGTATTATTTATCAGGACAGGACTTTGAGCAACCTGGCCTAGTGGACGGTGACCTGCCCATGGCAGGGAGGGGTGGAAGCAGGTAATGTTTAAGGTCTCTTCCAGCCCAAACTGTTCTATGGGTCTGTGAGATTCTATGAAGTATGTGTGCAGACACAAAGCATTGCTTACACATTGGTCGCTGGTCAACCATAAACTGATCCAAGCTCCTCAGAATATTCCAGATGTCTGTGCTTAAATTCCCAGAGCAGCTAGTATACTTCTCACTTCCTTGCAATTTCATCAAGACCCTAACATCAGTCTCATAATAAATAGAACCATTAAAAAGCTGCACATGGGAAAATACGAATTTCTTCAGCATGAGGAACAACTGTGTACAGGAACATTGTCATGATTCAGCATGTCTCACATGCATAATTTATCATAATAACAGGAGAACAATACTACAGGTTGTTTTGGGGTGGAGCAATGGATTTGGCTTTACAATGAAGAATTGTTAAGAGGGAAACGTCATTCTCTGATTAAGAATATGAACGGAGGGGACAAAACACACATTCTCAAGCCTTGACTGCCAACACATAGGGCAAAAATGTCTCCAGAAGGAGTCTCCTGAAGTGCACTTCAGTCCAACCGCCTCTGTCCCTTTGCTAAGAGTCACCAAGTGGTAGAATAGAGCCCTGTGGTCCTCTTTCCTCCCCCACACCGGTTTGGTTATCCAACACCCTCTGATGATGTGCTAACAATCCATTGTGACAGGAGCTAACAGGCTGAGAGCATGCAAGTGTGAATGATGAAATGGGTTCTGGAATTAAAGGGGGTGGTACAGTTTCTGCAAGGTGAAAATTATCAGAAATGCCGTTTGAAAAGTCCTTTTGGAGGACAAGCAAAAATTGAAGATGGTTGATTATTATTAAGAGCAAACATGATCGGAAACCCAGTAAATAATACATTTGTGAGGAATAATAGCAAGTCATAAGATCATCAAACTCGGTGGTTGCTTTAACTAGTATAAACTATTTCTCCAATAGACGTCAACACAGGAAAATAGCAATACTACGTACTGGTACGAAGATCACCCTGTGAAGGAACCGAGAAGATGCTTTGTTGCAAATGATGATCCCCATGAGGCAGTATCCCAAAGATTAGTAAAATAATAGGATTATGTTTCCTGCAAAGTTTGTTTGCTTTGGATATTTGTAAAGCTTGCTCAAACCGTGCTGCAAAATCTGTAGTTGCATGGAATCTGAACAGCATCTGATTTAAAATGAAAATTTGAACTTGATCATTTGAATTTGAATGTAGAGCCTTCCTCTTAGTGGAGGCTCTTAGTATTAGGAGTACTCAGGACAGGAAAAAAAAGGGCATGGAGGAACAGAAATAACCGCCCTGAGATAACCAACCTTCAGTACGGGCAGACAAAGGAGTGAGGGAGAAAGCCTTTAAATGTAACCACATCGTTTAGACAAAATGTGACAACGATCAGTGAAAGAAGTGCCATCCCATTATACTGCCCTGGGTGCACAGCTTTTGGCCACAGCTACATCACACTGGGCCACCAGGGACCCCAGGCAGAGGTGGCTTGGGGCTGTTGGAAAAGGTCATGTAGACAAGCCCACCACAGGGCAATACGTGCTGTACTCGCTTTAGTCTGAAAGCAGATGATGGTTTTGTCTAGTTTCTGGCAGAGGATGACTTGTTGGGCTCTCCAGTGTTTCACTGGAATGAGTCAAACCAAAGAAGAAAGAATTACTGTGGTGACAAGCTGATAGCTGGGAATTAGGATGACTAATGACAGGAAACATCCAGAAGCTGAAGTTGCTTCCTACTTCCACACTCATAGAACTTCCGAGCCTGCCATGCTACTCATTACTTCATTCACAATTTGTGAGTTTTACTACGTCCTCTGCTTCTTCTGGACATCCCATTTAAGGCAAATTCCAGAAGCATTTTGCCTTCTGTTCAGATACACACTTTGTGACTGCAGTCCAGATCTTTGCCATTCGTAATCTACATTCCTGAGATACACTCCACAAAAAGTTACCATTCAGAAACATCAGCTGCAGAAAGAAATGGCTGCCAGCTGCACCAAAGAACTTCTCAATGGAGATCTTGTAAGTAGAAGCTCCTTGCACTTAGAATTTACTAGCTGGCTCTGATTTGATGTGTCTCTCCTAGGGATGAGTAGGGATGGTAGCCCTGCCCTTGCAGAGATGCCGTGGTTCAGAACTGAATCTCTTTCCCTTGCAAGTCCCTGTGCTCCCTGGCTGTGCAGCATCAATGGAAGTGGGACATCCCAGGCTAATAAGTACAGATCAGCCCTGAAAATTTAAGAATGCAACTACAAGCTAACCTCTGATGAGTTAAACCCAGATATTCGACCAAATAATCAGGCCAACAGACCATATTCCTAAATTATCACAGGGCAGCTCCAAATCTGTCACATCCAGTTTCATTTCTGACACGTCAAAGGCCAGAAATATCTTTCTGCAGCAGCACAAGTAACCTCATTGGGTATTAGATTCATTTCAAGGAACTTGGGAATTGCCCAGTGGGGGCCGCAGCTTCTGTTGATGAATCTCGGTAATTACAAAGCAGGGGGTATAGTTGTATCGCCTGTGGGTTTGAAATTCAGTAATAATTGATTGCTTAGCTCCATTCCTGGCTAAGCACTTCCCTTACCCTGTCTCAGTGATCCTTGTGGGTCCTCCCAGCTCAGCACATTCTGTGATTCCTTATCTCATGAGGGTTTCCTGCCCAGGTTCTTGTTAACATTGGTGCTAGAACAAAAGGAAGCACTGCCAGCTCCCGTGAATGTACGAACAAAACAGGGTTTCCTCAAGTCGCCTGGCTTTACTGGGAACCCACCAGGATAAGATTCTGCCCTGACTTCCTTCCTGAAAAGGGATGTCCCAGACTGCTTTTTGAGGGAGGATGGAGGAGGAAAGATGGTGCTTAAACACTCAGGTAGTAGGTAAGTGTAGACGGAAAAGAAGCCCTGCATATCTTTTCACTTCCCTAGTGTGAGTCTTTAGCTGCAAGGAGAATCAAAGATTCACTTAACAAAAAGGTTCCCAGGTTTCAGAATGTGCTTCCATTCAGATTGGGAAAGAGTTTCCCAAATTTAAAATACTTTTAAAAGAAAAGTATTGTGACCTAGTCTGGATTTGATTAAAAACTATGTTTTCAATACATATATTTTGTTTAGATGTTGATATTTCATTAATTACTATATCAAATAAATGATATACTGCCACATGAAGTATTTAGAACTTTTTTCCTCCATAAATATCTAAAAGACACTTACTGAATTACTAAAACCTTTACTTCAATTTTATAGCTTTCTAAAGCATTTTTATTTAAAAAAAAAAAAGAAAAAAATAGAAAAAAAAAAAAAAGAAAAAAATATCCCCAAACCTCTACAGACTGCAAAGGAAGATGGTCATTACCTCATGACTGGTATTCCCACTGTCACCTCCTTTGCTGACCCCACCTGTTTTTCAACAACGCCTTCACAGGCTGTGCCATTTTTTGCCCATAGAACTGTAACTGAATGCCCACAGTAAGGTACATTTTGTTCTCTTCTTGTTCTTATTGAGCATCAGAGGTTTGTTTTCCCTCTTGTTGACAGCGGATCACATTAAATTACTAAAAACAGCCCAGGACCAAAAACACATTAATTTTCACTTCTCTTCTGAAAAGTAACCATATAATGGAGTTATGCAATCACTTATTTCTTTTCCTAGTGATTTTAAGGTCAAGTATCCCCAGTTTAAATATAAAGGGTATTTTTAAAAATACTATTCTATCTGTGAAGCTACTGCAACTTGCAATTTAAAGGTCATAATATTCCTTCCCGATCAGCAGTACTCCTAATGAACCCTTATTTTTGACCAGAAAGTCCCTTTCTTTCAACTTAGGCTTCCAGGGGCATCTATCTGAATCACATTAAGGAATCAGCTGGGAGGAATAGGATCTCTCTCTCTCTCACTTCATTTTAAATATTGCGTATATTCAGAAATGCCCTACTTTGCACACAGGCATTACATCTGTGTGAGGGATTTGCATCAGTGTGGCTAAATTGATTTTGCTGCATCACTGCACATTTGCTTAATGTCAACAAGGCCTTTTACTGTTGGCTATGCTGAACTAACAAGAATAGAAAAGTAGCATCGAAAACTTTCTTTAAGGTTGTTTGGAGATAGGATTCTGACTATACCTACGGGGAAGATAAGAAGGGTTGGTTTGCTTTCACATGTTGCTGGTTTTAGGCAGCTGGTTTTCAAGGAAGCAAAGCTTATTAGAAAATTTAGTCTATCAATTTAAGTCAAAGGAGCATGCTACAAATTTCCTAGCAGAAAGATAAAACTAATCTTATCTTGGGTACTAAAATTTTTCTTTGCAGTGGTAGCTAGCTAGTAAATAAAATGTTCAACTCTTCAAAAGCCTCTGAGCTATTTTGAGTTTCTCTCTCATTATGTCCCGAGTGCTGTCTCCACAGCTAAACCAAACCCACACTGGACAACAGGCACCAGGACCAGCTGGAGCCAAACCAACTCTTCTGTGTTATTACACAACTTCTCTGAGCAGCCCTGAATAGAGGGTAGGACAACAAAATAGAGGATAAACAAGTCACAGTCCTGGTTAAAAGCCACAGTGCATAGACATAGGACTGTGTTACTTGGAATAACACCTTCTGAGCTCTTCGGCCGTCTGTGTCTGGACAGACCTGAAGACTGCTGCACACAAATTTCAAGGCCCTTGCCTGGCCTCTCAGCTGTGAAAGCCCTCTTTGCCATAGGAGCCATGGCAATATGACTCATTTCAGCCCCAAGACATAAGGGGTGAGATACCCCAAGCTTCTCTCCAATTTGTTCATTCTGCCGTCACTATTTTTCGTGTTAATTCTTAGGGGATTATATGATAATGGAACTATCTATGGTATTAATTCTTAGAGTATTATATGATAATGAAATTAAAGAGAGTAGATTATATATATATATATATGTATATGAATTTTGGACAGATGATATCTAAACCCCACACATTTTACTCTCAGTTGCCTCAAGACGTTTATGGATCTAGGCTAATACTGAACATCTAAGAGCATTTCCTTCTCAAAATATTTGGGTTTGGTTAATATCTGGAGGAGAAAGGTGGGGGACAGGCAAGGTTCTCTTTGCCTTTGCTTTTCCACATGCAGTTTCCAGCTGTACAGAAATTCCTTCCTGGGTGATACACAACTCATATCGATGGTACCATGATGCCCACTCTTCAGCTTCTTGGAGTCGCGCTTTCCTCTGGATTCAAATTGAAGGTGCGATTGCATTTATGATCAGAAATTGAAGGTGTTAAGACTGATAGCAGCTTCTATATCTGTTGACTCGTTTTATTTAAAATTTCTAATATTAATAGGGGAGTCAAAATGAGGCTTCAACTGTGAGCCTTCAGAAGTTCTGGTAAGGAGGGATAGGTAGCCATATATCTGGCATATTTCAGTTAGATTTCCTATGAAACCATGAACATGCTGGTAACACTTAGAAATGTTTCTACCAAGCATTGTCATATCCTGCCCCTCTTAGATTACAACCTTAGTATGTATTTTTGCTCATCTTTGGAGCAGCCAGCGCAGTGCAGCCTAACAATACTGTGGCAAAATCTGCTCCTTCACTCACATATGTATTTCCATCCTAAATCAAACGTGAGAAAAGCAAGAAGAGTTTGACCCTAAACTGGAGAGTTTTGCCAAAAGAAGCTATGTATTACAGTCACAGAAACCTGACCTCCAGATCTGTGGAGCTGCATATTTATGATTTTCCAGTGCTTGAATAAATTTTAAAATAAGCCAGTCTGTAAATACAAGGGAAAATCTAACTGCAGTGTTATGAAGTTGTGCAATGCAGCAGTCCAGATGTGTTTTCTTCATAAATCTATAGAGCTGTGGGCAATATGTAAGTAAGTAAATGCCTAATTTATTTCTTGTACTTCTATTCAAACAACTCATACTCCAAGGGAATATTTTAGTAATATATCTAGAATATAATGAGTTTTACTATATTTTTGAGGATTTCATTTGACATTTCAGGATACAGGATCAAGGATTGTGGTTCATGCATCAGAGACATATTCTGAATTTAAACACAACTGGTTTGAGTTTCTAGATATACACACGCATATATAAAACATACATATAGATGTTTTATATATATACATATATCAATCACATACTTCCCTGGGAAAAACAGTCTATAGCTCTGTTTGCATTTGCACAGAAATTGCATTTTCCTGTCCCATGAGCCTGTTGTGAGGGACCTCAAAGACTGAGATATCTCACATATTGTTGTAATTGGAAATCATATTAAATGTGCAGCAGGCAGATATCCTAAATGTTAAAATGAAGTTGAAATTCAGAAGTAATTTCTAATTTGCCATTATCGTCATCTAGTAAAAGATTAAAATAATGAGAATATTGCAATTTTTTCCTGGTCTCAAGTAATAACTGGGTGTATTTTTGCCCTGGGAGACAACTCACAGCTAATGACATAATTTTCATTTCAGATATTGACCAAAGCAAAATTTTCCCAAATTATTACTCCTACAGAGATTGTACTGTATTATGAAGAACACAGCAAGGATACTTAAAATTCAGATTCTCAGAAGATATGGTTCAGCATAACTCCACCAAAGCAGCAAGAACTAGACCAAGCTGGAGTTCCTGACAGTCTGTCACAATGTTCCTACCCACAGTTCCTCAGTTACTGAAACCTTAGTTCACCTTTACAAAATACATGATTTTCTTTCTTAGTATCTGCTTGATTAATCACAGGTGAGTGACAAACTGAGAAGAATTAATGTAAAACCAGATCTGAATAGCAGCAGTATCAAGCAATGAACATGACAACTCCTTTTCGCTAGAGAAAAATTGAACAACTGAAATAGGAGTGGTCAAATAAATGTACATTAGCTTCAAACCCCGCACCATTTCTTGATAAAAGGAGGTAGCTATGATGAAACTACATAACAGCATAATCGGTTTTCCACTGATTTGCAAAAGATAAGATAGAAATAGCTTTAAATTATTTATAGTTTTCCAACAGACCAGTGCAGAATTTTTTCCATTCTGTAGTTTTCTACAGTTTTGCCCTGATAGGAATGCTAAGTACCTCAACTTAATGATTCCCGCTCTTGTCACTGGAGTGATGCCAATCCAACACCTTTCACAGTTTCAGGTGCATTTGTTAATATTTTTCTTTCATTTTCCTGCCTCATTTTTCTTACATACATTCTTCTGCATTACAAATGAAAAAAAAATTATCTATTGTCATGGTCAGTATCTGTTTCCAATGTCTGCAGAGCGCAGGAGCCTTCAGCCACCAATATTTTTACCCGAGTGTATTTACTGTTAATATTCCATTTCAGTCATTCTGTTCCTTTTCTCACATTTTGCCACACTTGACTGCCGTCTTCCCAATGTTGCTGCATTCTTGTTGCAGCCTCTAAGATTTCCCCCCAGTGTTGTGCTAGCTCTGTGCTGACTGCCATGTAGCAATCACATCCCAACAGCATTTCAGGGCTGTGTTAGATCAGAGTCAGGCAGGAGTCATATCACAAAAACCACATTCTTATATGGTTACCTATGAGGTGCACTAGCTGAGGCACAGAGTTATATTAAGAAAAATGCCTGAGGAGTTTCAGAGGAAATATAGGGAGCTGAAGAAAACCAATGTTTCAAATAAAAGAGAAGGCTCTCTTCCATTTAACAAGGTAGTGGAAAAAAGAAACTGTGTTAGTGATATTGCAAGGCACTGAAAATTGAGTGATTCGGAATTAAAAGCGACCAACAATTACCTCTCATGTATACTTTGGTGAAAGCAGTATTTCAGTGCTTCCCTCTTCAGGCTGTGCTCCTGCGGCCATCACCACCTTGGCAGAGGCTGGAAATGTAACCAGGCAGTGCAGGGAAGCAAGGTAGATGTGCACCTGTGCCTTGGGGTCCATGAGAGCTGGTGTTTTGGGACTGAAGAGTACAGAGAACTTTCTGTGATCTGCTCAGCCAGGACCGATGCTGCATGTCGGGTTAGAAGTCCTCCCTCTTGGGTTGCACAGGGAGCATGGCTTAGCTCAAAGGAGAGAAGAGGAAAAGAAAATAATAGCCCAGGTAGAAACACTCCATCTGTTTGCCCAGACTAGGAGCCTGGAGATCAAAAAGGCTGCACACATTTCAAGTAGATTTCTCTGAAACAGGGAAAGAACTGCTTTATGGCTTAGGGTAATAGGCTGTTTTTCATGGATTCTAATGCTTAACACAAAATGGGGGAGAAAGGAAAAAAAAAGGGAAGAAAAACCTTATTTGACCAACCCCTATTTCTTTTCCAATGGACTTAAAATATTTAAATAGAAAGAGATATGCCTGGCTGGCCTTCCATAGCCTGAATATGGAAATAAATACAACTTTCCTATAATGGTTTGGTCCAGCACATCCTTAAACAACTGATTGCTCTGTTACGCTTGATAATAAGTAGATATAAATATTAAAAATAAACCAGAGACAAAATAAAATCTGCACATGAGCATACAGCAAGAGGGAAGAGCAACCCATATTGTCCAATCAACATGGTTTGATTGGACAATATGGAATAAAAAGAGAATAAGATATTTCCATAATTTTCTTATTTGCAGTCATATGGAGAAATCTTTCAAATACAGAAAATATCCTGTCTTTTAGATTTTGTTCCAGAGCTTGTCATTACTGAACACTTTCCCAAATATCAAGTGAAAATAAAATTGTAAAAGAAAAATTCTTCATGGTATGCACTCAAGAATTTTGCACAATAAAATGACAGTAGACTGCCATACCCTTACATAAATATATAAACTATACCAAGGAAAAAGAGTGTTGGTAAACACAGTAGTTAATACACCATCTATTGTTCTGATATTCACCAAGCATCCCACAGAAATTAGGTGCATTTCTATACAACCACCACAATTTCTTTTTCCATTCAGCCCTACGACTACCAACTGGAACATTAGGGCGGGAGTTGATCATGCAGCTTTGGCTGTGTATTGGTTTGTATCCAAACATAAAGTGAGTTGTCTTGCAGAGTGATGCAAGGGGATTTAACTTTGCTGAGTCAAATTTCAGTAAAGCAAACAGACCCAGAGGGTCAAATGAATGAAAGGTACTGTGTCACTGTAACAAAACTACATTGCTAAACAAGCTTGGCATAGCGTTTGAGGTTTCAAAAGCCCGCTTATTCCTGTGGCAATATGGATCACATGAAACCTTTTAAGCCCTTTGTTAAAAATAGAAAAATACAAGGGAAAAAAGAAGAATAAAAATATTTAGAATGCAGAAAAGTAAGGCTTTAATTTTAAAACTCCAATTTTCATTTACTGTTTAAAGTCCATGTGAGAAAAGCACCATTGTTTAACAGGCTTAGATATAGTAAGAAAGACAAAGAATTGTGTTTTCTGTTTCAGAAGAGAGAGTTATTCAGCTCACTGAGATGGGCTGGAACTTCTACTGGAGCTGTTGACAGAGCCCAGTCCTTCCCTGGAGAGTCAGGGCCGTATGGGCGAGGGACAAAGCACAAGAGCTTCAGGGGAAGGGAATTCAGCCTCTCTCTCTGGTGTTGGCACTGAAAAGCAAATTCATTGCTAGAAAAACTTCAGGACGGCATATTGTCTGTTGGTCACACAAAAACATGGAAATTGCAGCAGTGCCCTGCTGTCTCTAACATAGCTTTTAGGAAGCTGTTTATTAACAGCATCGCAGCAGCTTTCTGAAGGACATAGCTTTAATATCTCAAGAAGATTTTTCTCGAAGAGAAAACAAAGGGAAACACACGTGAAAAAAGGAAAGAAGCAGGAAGGGAAGGAAAAGCACAAACCAGGCTGTTGTGCTTCTGCTGCCTACCTATCTTTCTGCAGTTTGGGTCAAATTAAGCATCCTTGCAGCTCAAGACTTGGGTCACCAGGGAACCAGAATAGCCCACCCACTCATGATTTTGCTCATTAGCAAGGTTTACTCTACTGTATCACTCTTGCCCCCCGTGATGGAGACAAAAAGTAATCGAGTCTCGGAGTGTGTCCTCCACATACACCACCCCCTCTCCCATGCAGTCTTTGATGGGCAATGTGATTTATCCAGAGATAAGAACACCAGGTGGGAATTGCAGGAGGAGCTGTCTGGATGCTTGCATAATGAATGTATTCCAGAGGTGGGGGAGTGCTGATGGCTGTGACTGATCCTGCTCCACATGGGCCTGCAGAAGGGTACAAAATGCTCCTGGAGACTGGGCCAGCTGGGCAAAGTGCCCTCCCGAGGCTGCAGGCAGCTTCCAGGTGGATCCCACCCCAGCAGGGACACCTGCAGGCTACATCCAGCCCGGAGATGGGAACTCTCAGATTTGGACAGGTGAGTAACAGGGCTAACCCAGATCCAGCCACATGTGGAGATAAAATCTTGAAGTAGCTCCGTGGGTGCTTTGCTGCTCTGCAGTTGTGCCTTCTGCAAAGCCAAAGGCTGCAAACTTGCAGGTCTCCAGCTGAACCTGCTCATGTTATAGCCCTTTAGACCTGCTTGTATTATACCATGTACTGGCAATATTCAGATACTGTATTAGCAATAAATCCTATCATGATCACCCACATAATCAGTGTCATGCTTCTTGCACCTGACTAGAATATTCTCTCAACTACTCTGCTAGAGTCCCACTGAGTCTAGTCTCAATTGTTTTTATCTTTACTGGACATGATTTCAGCACAGTCCTTAGAGCTTTTCACTGGGTCTTGTTTTCTTGAAGAAGCTGTCACTTTGTGTTTAATTTTCACTGATCTTTGCAAATTGTTTTATGTAACACTCTGAGCTGTACAGTGGTCACCTTGAACTACTTAGAGCATAGGTCTTGGCACAACAAGATCTGATTTTTCTTGTTTGCAAGGACATTCCTTATCTTCTCTAAGGAATAAAAGTCTGTATAGTGGTCACTAAAGATATTAGAATGCTTTTTATAAGATTAAATGCATTAATACTGCTGTCCTGTCTACAGAATATGAAATTGTATCATTCAGGACTTTTTACTTGACACACATTCTCAAGGGGAACTACTGGAAAACAACTCAGACATGTCTGACATGTCTGACAGGCTGTAAGGGAAAATGTGCTGTGGTTAAAAATTCTGGTGTCTTCTGTGACAAAGCCTACATCTTGCAAGTTTGATGTAAGGACTTAAAATCTGATAGAAGACAGCTTTTGTGTCAGTGACATGTTGGTTTTATCCTCATTGAATAAGTATATGAAAAGTCATGGTGCGTGTTTAGGAAAGATGACTCTGATTTCAACAGAACATTTTCCTAAAAGGTCTCATTTGCTATGGATGGACATGAGCTGTAAGAGGTCTAGTCAGCTAAAGAAGAGGAGGGGTCTGCCTTCCTCAAGTCCCAGCAACATGGATGATCAAGAGTACAGAGGACAGAGTTGTTCAAATGCACTGTGAATAATTTCTCAGAGATATTGGATACCAAATCTATGCTAGATTGGAAATGGGGTCATGAGAAGGAACTGGGGAGTTAGGGCAGTCCAGTGAAGTAGATTGGAAGCAAAGAATGTCATATTGGGGAGTGGTCAAAGAGCTAATCAGATTGGGAGGTCAGGAGCTGGGATCCATGGTGACTTCCTGCAGGAGAAGATGGGGTCTGGGATGAAGTGGGGAAAGAAAAAGGACAAGGACAGCGAGAGGCTGGAGGAGACACAATGGGTTACCTTCTGTCTGGAATATACATCTGTGCAATTGCCTGCCAGCCCAGCCAATAAGCAAATCCTCAGTTCATATTTCTCACCAGTGTCCATCAGGAATCCTCTTCTGGGAGTGCTCCCCTCAGAGGATGACACCCCGTGACTGGTCGTGGCACTCCATTAACTCAAGTAGCAGAAATCTGTGCTGATACTGCAGTTGTTCCTCTGCTGAGGAGAACGAGGAGCCATGATCAAATTCATCTCTTTCCAGCTTGTTTTCATTTTTTTGTCCTTTTTTTCCCCTGTTTTAGAAAATAGATAAAGAATTTGTTAAAGAACATTACCGAGATTGTTAAGCAAGGCAATTGAAATAGGATAGAGCAGAATCAAATAAATTATGTTTATTCTGTTTAATTGATTTTTCCTAATGTGATATTAGGAGCTTATCTCCCCTGCTTATCCCATTCTGGTCTGATAAGTAATTAGCCCAAACTCATTTAGAGCAGAGAATATACTAATACAACATAAATATTTCTTCCAGTGTGTGTTTTTTCACATCTTTGCTACACAGGTTTATTTTGCACTCTTTGTTAATAGAGTGGAAAAACAAGAATGCAACTATGCATGTCACCCTGATTTATCTGTTTTGGACATTGTGCCTGCTGCCCTTGCATTTAATCTCAGTTGTTTCTAGGCTGTGCAGTCTGGTCACAGACTCTTTCCATCTCTGCATGAGATCTAGAATATTTTGGAAGTGACTTACAGAACAATAATGCCATGGTAATTTCCTCAAATATCTCCAAAATATAACGGACCCTTTGCTCACTCAGAGGAGTAGCTTGTTGCTGCCTAAGAGGAAAATGGAAAGCTAATCATATTTTTCAGAGGAAAATAGGGGCCCATATTTGTGTCTTGGCTCACATTCCCTCTCTCTTTGAAACAAGCGTTAATGTTCCAGCTTACGTAAGCTATGGCTCAACCTGCCAGATCAGCCTAGAGAGACAAGGTCTCCTATCAGAACTTATTGTTTTCAGAGACAAAATCAATCCAATATTAATCCAAGAAAACTACTGAAACTGTTGAAGACTCGTCGCTCTTCCCGATGCTTTTGGCTGCTGCACCCAACCAATAGCCTGCACAAGGGCAGAGCTGCAGCTGGAACCCAAAGGAGAAATCATTTATTAGCAAATTATAACAAAAGGTGGACATTGCCCTGTTGTTCTCTGTGGCAGGGTGGCTGTCATGGCCATAGGACCAGGGCACAGGAGGAGGCAAGGCAGGGCAGGGCAGGCAAGAATTCCACTTGCTTAATTTTGTCCCCAGTTAGTGCTGGGAGCTTATCTGCACCTCTTGTCACTGCCCGGCCTGTCAGGGAATTAACTCAACCTCATTTACATCAGAGAATATTCTAATACACTCTAAGTATGTCTTTCAGTCTATAATTGAATGCTCTAATTATATAACAAATTTGAATGTCACAATGTAGATTTGCTTCATCACAGCCGTGTTTTGGGACCCATGACCTTCATCTTGGTGCTTCCACTGCACAGAGGCAGCGTACTAAAGCTCACAGTCTCACCTGAGGAGCAACGTGTTGTATGATTACATGCAGTGTGCCCTTTTATTACTGGTGAGGCCAGTGTGAGCTATGGTTTATATCCCCTTGCTGCTGTCAGCCTTGCAAGCAGCAAGTGATCCAGGCAGGGACATTTCAGTCAAGGTTTTGATTCTGGAAAATAAGCCTGTTCTTCGATGCACCCCTTTTCAGAAAAGTATGTAAACACACATGAAGCTTATCTGCAGTAGGTGCTTAAAAAGAAGGCACACATTTAAGGGTCCCTCCTGAATAAAGCCCTTTACTTCAGCCACTATATATATAAGTAAATACATATGGGTCTTGATAGACAGCCTCCCAACATTTTATACACACACACACACACACACACACACACACACATATATGTATTTAGTTATTTAACTTGGAGAACAAGAACAACCTCATTTTGGAAATGAGGTTAAACCTCTGTGAAAGTAATGAAAAAATTCTCATTATGGAGACATGTAAGAAACACTGATGCTCCTTTGTGGAGGCAGGTATCTAAAATAACAGCAGTCTGTACTCAAAACACAGACACAGGCTGCTGCTGGGGACATAGGAATATATATAGCACAAGAAGGTGGGAAAATTTCACCAGCTACCATTGAGGAATCTGGGCTATGTGTGGGCTTGTTATTATGAGAAATGTAGAAGAAAGCTGAGAACAGACTGTAGAGATTTACTTTTCTAAAGAAGCATAGATTTAATGCTTTTGTGTTAAAACTTGGCTAAGAAAGTGACTGGGAATTGTAGCAGAAACAATATATCCTGAATGTATTCAATGTGCCCCCTGATTTCAACGAGGAATCACCTCAGAAAGCACACTCAGATCTAAGCTCAAACTTAACAAGCTGAAGCTGAAACAACTTGGTAGATGATGCAAATAAAAAAGGACTTACTTATTTTATAGATATTAATAACCTTGCAGATCAACACCAGATTGCACATCCAAATATTTATGGTTAAACAGCAGAACTGTCTCTAATACAACACAGTTTGATTAAAGATTTCTCATTCAGTCTAGGTAACGAAAATAAACCATCATTGCTAATGACACCAGTAGACTCTAGATACCTTTGAAGATACATGAAAATCAAAGCCCCTTTAATCAGGGATCAAGTCATTTCCGCTGTGGCATGTCTACCTGAGTCCCACACCTGCCAACTCTTGGCATGGACTTTCTCCCCAATCCACCATGACTGCAGCAATTACACAGTGGTGCCTCAACAACAGGTCTCTGGCTCCTTGAAGCATTTTGTACAGTGCTTTAGCCTGGACATCCGCTACTCTTTGCATCTCTGCGGCAAAAACATTATTTTCCTCCCCTTCAGTAAGGTTCACAAGTATTGCCTCCAGTGGCAAGCTAGCTAATGCAAGTTTTGCTTTTGAAGAGCAAACAAAGCACTTATGGAGAATACATTGGATTGTCTTAGCAGCCCTTAGGTTATGCCTGCTGTGGAAGGGAGTGCCTTCCATTTCTTACTGCCATTCCTTGCTGTTTCTAGCACACACGGTTGGGATTGATCACCATCCTTCCTGTCAGGTGGGTCTTTCTCGCACACACTCATCTCCACTGGATCATCTCAGGGGGAATTCTCGGGCGTTGTCATTCAGACAATGCACAACAATTCTATGCTATGCTGGCTGCTGCCTGTGGTGGAAGGAGAGGTGGTGATGGGCAGTTCACCTCTATGCTGAGGCAGAGACCAACATTCAGACTTTTTCATAGGCGCTTCCTTTTTCTCAAGGCATCGAGTTTTCCTAGCATCTTTGATGTCTCTATTTTTTCAGGATCTATTTTAGCATTGTAATTACAAGTAAATAATAATTCTAAAAAGTCTCTTTTTTTCATTCTGGAACTGAATATCTTGAATTTCCATATGCTGAAGTGAGTGGTAAAAGATTCTCCTGTCTTTACTGTCAGTTCTTTCCTAATTACTCCAAAGTGGGATATGGACAGGACTGGCAAGCTGCTCTGCTTTCCCAGAATTTGTGTTTTCTAGCATGACTTTGATGCTTGGTATTAAGCTTTCAGGGATGTTTGCTTTGATAACTGACTTTGAATCCTGTTTGGCTTATTTTTTTTTTTTTTTTTTTTTTTTTTTTTTTTTTTTTCTCATTTTTTTTTTTTCTTTTTTTCT
>VZRN01004866.1:1866683-1882393 GCA_013397935.1 Dasyornis broadbenti | reverse complement strand
TTGTTTTTTGGATTAAAACAAAACTAGAACTTGCAACCTTGCTTTATGGATCCAATTTTCCAAACTTCATCCTTGTTGATCTTCTCTGGATTGCTTCCAGCTGATCTACGTCTTTCTAAAATTATGGCGCCTCAGAGTGAAACAGTGTTTTAGCTGAGGCCTCACCAGTGCTGAGAAGAGCATGCTAATTATCTCATCTTACATGCACTGGTTTGAGCGGATAATTCAAGAAAATCTAGAATTACATTTATCTCTTTTCCTCAACAGCATCACACTGTTGGCTCATTGTGGCCCTCATTAATCATTAGATCTTTATCTGCAGTGGCATTTTGTGGTTATGCTTTTGATTTCATCCTCCCAAATGCAGCCCTCTGCGATCGCCTTTGTTCAAATTTGTCGCCTTGGATTTCACAACCTATCAGGATATCTTTGAATTCTAGTTCTGTCCTAGAGCACATTTTGCAAATCTTTACATGTTGCCACCTACCAAGTTTATAAGTATATAATTATTTCTAATTCTGTTGTCTAAGTCTTTATTGAAATGTTGAAGAGAAGCCGACCCATTAGGAGCTGTTCAAGGCATCTCTGAGTGCAGCTACCAGCAATCATGTATTAGGTTTACTTTTGACTTGGATTGAATTATGATTTCAAATGGAACAGCTTTCCCCAGTTCATTTATGAGCATACAGGATGATGTCTAAAGCCTTACTCAGGTCAAGATACATCCTGGGCCTTACAGGCATTTGAACTGCTTTTTCTTATCTATTGGACCAGTTGCCTTATTCAAGAAGGAAATTAGATTAGTTTGACAAATTCATGTTGGATCCTTCTTATCATCTTCTCATGGCGTGTATGAATTTATTTCTCAATAATTTGTCTCATTATCTTTCTCAGTACTGATGTTAGGCAGAGTACTCTGTAATTCCCTAGGGTCTTCCTTTCCCATTTTTAAAAGCAGAAACAGTTACAACCCTGCGAACAGCCAACAACTTCTTAATAGTGTCAAAATCTAAGCCTGCTGTGAATGCCAAATTTAAGAAACAAAACCCTTACTAAAATTTTCTTTTCTTTTCCTTTCTTAAAACCCAGGTGCCAACATGGGAGGAACTAAGGAAGAGCAAGGCTCTAAACCAACTGGGTGTTTGGTTTAAAATAATTTGCAAAATTTGTATTGTAATGTCAGATTTCTGATAATTACCAGAAACTGGAAGTATGATGCTGACTGTATTTCCATCATAGGCTACATAATTGCTGTAGGCCCTGGTGACTTATCCACTCTTGCAGGAGCTCTCGCAGATAAGTCAAGAGCCCAGCAGGCATTAAGAGAATTTCAGCAGGCACTGGAGACTTGTGTACATATAACTTATTCAAACATTCTTTTACTTCCTTTTTTCCCTACTCTGGCATATGTCATTCTGTTAAAAAAAATAGCGTTGTTAAGCACCTATCATTAATGTTTCTGTGTATGTGAAGAAAGTAGCAAAATTAGTAAAACGTTTTCCTCAACTCTGGGTATCTCTTATTTGTGCCTCTGCCCTTTCCCTCCTCTAACTTCTTGATATTTATAGAACCTTCTTTTTCTTCCATTTTATGCTCCAGGAAAGTTGTAACTCATTTTGTGACTGATTCTTTCTATTTTTATCCCTAGATGTTTATGCCACTGCTTTATTACCCATCTCACTTATATGCCCTTGATTTCACTCTTTGTAGGATTTCCTTTTTGATATTCAAGTCACTGGAGAATTCCTGATGCAGCTGTACTGGTCTCTTACTACTTATCTGTCTTCCACATCAGGCTGGTTTGCTGCTGTACCTACAGCATGGCTTCACTTACTCACAGGTTTATTTTCCTCATAATTTCTTCACATGGGACAGTTCCTAGCAGCACCCTGAATTGCTGTGATAAACAGTGGTCAGGGTTTTTTTATTAACTTCATTTAAAACCAAAACAAAACCAGTGTGTTTCATCTGACAGTTTTCACATGAGAAAAGTAATAGGTTTAAAATAGATAATATGTGGCTCTAAGCAACTTAATTATATCTCATTTTAAAAAATTACTTTGCCAATGAAAAAAAAGCATGTCAGGATTTCAGCATGATGATTTATGATTCTGTCATAATGACAGATGTTCTTCATGCATCTCTAACATTGTAATCTGGAATCAACGTGATTTTTTCCATATTTGCTGGTAAAAAGAAATGCACTATAATAATACATTGCTATTTATCTTCAAGGCCTTGGCCTGCATTCGCTTGGGAAACTGGTTTGGTTTTGAGACGAGTTCTATAGTGAAATCAATGCAATAGTGATCGTGTAGCACAAAAGCAGCCCTGCAGTTTGGGGCCCCTCACCGGACACTCCCCAGGCTGATTTGCTCAAACCCAGGGAAGAGCTGGCCTTGCTGCCGTGCTCCTCTGAGCCTTGGCACACCTCAGCCAGCATCTCCAGCTTCTTGGTTCTTCCTGCAGACTGAGAGACGAGTAATGGTCAGAGGCTGCAAGACTCTAAAGTCTGGCAGTCATTTACTTGGACGTGGCTCTGGGTTCTGAAATCTCATGTGAGGATGGGTGAAAGTATGGCACTGTCACCGAAACTACGGGAAAAACAAAAAACCCTCCAACAACATTTTAATGTTAGCGAGTTGAGGCGTTACTTTATTTTCTGGATAGGATGTTGTTCTGGCCAGGATGTGCCACAGAAATCATCTCACCCACACATAGCCCGGGTGTGCAGAGAGAATCATTCCATGAAAAACACATGATTTTACTAGGTTTTCCCCCAAACTTTATACAGTCAAAACCCATAGAGATACAATACTTTAAAGTTCATTGGTCCAGAGTTGAGCAACCCCCAGTATTCAGTTTCTGATTGGATCTTCATTCTTCAGTTTTCTTATCAGTCCTTTCTGGAGATCAGATGTCTTCCGATGTGTCTGGGGTAGATGTTGTTTGTACATGGCTGATGTTTGTAGATAGTCACTGATGCTCCGTTGATGTTCTGTTGGTCGCCTTTTATCTTTCTGGATATCTCTGTGCTGCTCCCAGGCTGTTGGGATGCTGAGCTCACCAGGCCTCACCTAGAGAAACAATGCCCTGGAAAAAAGCTTCAGTTCCCTTCCCCTGGGGGCAAAGGTGGACAAACCTGGCTAAAGTTATATAAAAATTTTTTAAACTGGTGTGTTTTCCAGCAGCCCCAGCTCACAGAAGAGGGCCTTGATGATGCCCTTCAGCATCAAAAGTCTTGCACCTGCCACTGGTTATCCTGTCTGTCACAGTCCCAATCATTACGTTACATTATTTTAAAATTTGTATCCTATATTCAGAAAACACAGCAGCATTTGAGCCTCAACAAAGTATTATGGAAGGACAGTGACATTTTTATTCTCTTCCAGACCAACATTGTTGAACTGCTCAAATCTTCACAAAGCATTGCAAACATTCTTAGAAAAACAGAGCTTAAAACACTGTCATTACAATACTTGGTCAAATCCATGACTGGTCTGGTCCAATAGGTAATCTCAGGTGGACAGTAATGCCAAATATCCAGGAGTACGTCTCATGACTCAACTGTTACTTCAATAATTGGGGGTGGCTGAATATACATTATTGGAATTTTGTCAGGCAGTGATGATCTCCTAGCATTTCTCCACAAAGTTGTTAGCTTGGAAACAATTAAAAATGTTAACCATGTGTGCATTCCTTTTTAATTATATGTTTAACCCACCAACAACTTACCGAAACAAAAACTGAGAAAATAGTTTAATTTTCTTTTTAATCTTTTGAACTCTAAGGACGCTAACCAAAGAAGATAGCAGCCAGCAGCTTACTCACCATCTTTTAAAATAATTTCTATGTTTGCTTGTTTTCTGGAGAAGTGGATGTAAGCACTCACTAGAAATGCTACAGCCCACTTCAGTCCAGCTCTAAGGGAATCCTCCAGTGAGACTTTGCTACAAATGCAAAAAATCCAGACAGAAGTTGTGTAACTGTGAGGTGGTATTATGATTTTTTTCACCACTCTAGATTGATGAGAAATCAGGTGCCTTTTATTTTCAATTAAATCTAAATATGAGATATAGGGAAAAAAAGAAGGGTTGTTGTAATTGTAAAAATATTAAATGGACCTCCTCTCTCTTTTTCTCACCTTCATAATTTTTTTACTGTGAAGAACAGCTCATTGCATACTAGTGGAAATGCAAACAGCTTGTTTTGAGATAATTAGTTTAATTCTCCAGACTGGCTTCCTTTTCAGGTCTCCTCATTACCCCACCAGCCACAGGCAGCCTCTGCACGTCCTGTGCCCCTCATCAAAATGCATTTTGCTCAGCCCACAGCCCAGCACCTACAGCTCATTCCATTGGGGTATTATGCATCTCCTCAGCAGCCTCTTCTGTATGCGCTGTCCATATCTACACCCTCCGTACCCTTTTCTTTCTCATCCTTTGTTGAAGCCTGCATTTATTTTCAAAGACTCCTCTACTCAGCCTTTTATGTGCGGTGCTTTAAATCCTTTCATTCCCCTGAGCATTCCCAGCTATCCATTCTTTCCCGGAGAGGGAGGTGGATCTTCCTTGAAGTCATTATTCAGGGAAAGAAGACTAGGCCCCATGATCTGATTGATTTCACAAGTCATTTAAATGAATGGTATGTGGGTACAACTAGCAAATGCTTGTTAAAATGGTTAATTTGATCATTTCTTTTCAGTGATAGTGGGAGAACAAAAAAAATCACAAAATGCGTAGCTGAGCAAAATGGCAAGAATTATGTTTTGTCCTTTGAAATAATATTAAATGACAACATAAATCCTATAGAAATACTTATGGGATATTACTATATCTACCAAGAGTTCATTATGTCTTACATTATTAGAATGAAAGGCAAAGAAATGAGTGATTATATTATGGTGTTAAAGCTGCACCAATTTTTATTTAAGCAATTGCATTACTAGCAGTGCAGTGTGCCAGAAAAATGACTGGTTCAGTGACAAAAGTCCTTTTCGATTACAAAGCTCCTCTTAAAATAATTAGCAACAGGACAGAAACTAAGATACAAAATATCTTTAAACGTAGGAAAAATGGGAAATTATTCTGATGATCTAAATTTTCTTTAAGCCCTTGCTTGTATGATAAAATCACTACAATGATTTGTCTGACTTAGTGGTCCTCACACAGAAGAGGTTGAACATTTAAGTGAAGTAATAGGACAGGAAAGACAATGACAAAGCTCTTTGAACAAAATCTTGGTATGATCTGTCTCGCTTATGCACTGTTTCAGTCAATACCAGAAATTCTGTACATTACTGTGAGGAAAAAAAATTGTTTTCTCCTTAAAAATAAAATTGTCTACCATCAACTTATTAAAAACATAAACGACTTCCTGGTTATAATTGAAAGACCTTGGAAAAATGCTACATTGGCTTCCAGTGATCAGGCTAAGTTTCTATTCCCAAATATTTGGGTGTGATTTCCAACGGCTTTATCAGGAGTTGCACCTGTAATCAGTGAACGGAGAGAAAAATATGGACGTGGAAATAGAGACTCCACAGGAATGTCGGACAGTGTCTCCAAACAAGCCTGTGACAGTTGCTGAAGCTATGGTTGGTACCTGCACCACTAAAGTTTGCCAGGTAAGTGCACTGAGGACAGGCATCCTGTGTTTGAAGACCTCGTTTAGGCATAAATGAATTCCTGAATAGCGCAGCCTCAGTCTTAATGGCGGAATTTCCTATGTGCTCAGCATTTGTTAACCTGCAGCCCTGGTCCCTAACTTGCCTCTCTTTGCTCAAATAGAGCAAAGCAGCTGCAGTAACCCATCGCTCCTCCCTGGCCAAGGACTTCTCCCTAGCACATCCCCAGGCACATTATAGCCAGCAGTGCCAAATCCTTTGCCATCACCTCTGGCAGCTCCAGCCCTAGGGGTGCTGCAGGATGGCTTCTGTGCAGAGATCCCCAGCTGCCAAAAGGGCTCTAGAAGCCATGGGAGAAAGTACAGCCTTGCTTTAAGGACTGCATTAAAATGTTTTTGAAGTCTTATTGCAGTTGGCCATTGGACTAAATTGCCACAAGGCGCTCCCTTTAGGAGTAGAAGCACAATTCCCGTGAGGGACTGTTTCTCCTTGGTGGTTAATCCTTCAATTGTGTATTCTCTCTGTCAATTACTTTATTATACTCTTAACAAGAACAGTCATATTTCATGCATCTCTTTCTAGCAGTGGTTGGGAGGCACCTTGAACTGGTTGTTGTTATTAAGTTTGCCTACGCTCACGTGCAGTTTGCTAACACTCCCCAGGCCACACAGCAATGACCCTTAGTTCCACGCTAAGCCCTGAGCTTATCAGAGCTGTGGCAGTGGGTCCATCTTTATCAGAGATATGCTCATTTCTTGGTTGAAATTCCTTGGATCTTTCCATAGTCAGCTGGGAATAGTGTCTGAAATGAAAGGCCACTCTTACTGAAGTCTATGCAGAGCAGTGATTGCAGGACAGCAAGAATCCTTTAGGATGTACAGTGCCTCCCATACTCCAGTCTCTTATATGCATGCAGGGATATGTTTGCATAACTTTTATTATTTATGCTCTAGACTTCATCAGTTTTCCATATTAAAACATGATGATTTTATATTCTCGCTGTGGCAGCATATGCTGATCATCCTGAAAAATATTAATCATTTTTCTACGGTTTCTATTCTATACAGTCATTGTTCCATCAGCTCTGTCTTTGCAGGGGATGAAAACTTACCCATTGGTGTCATTGTAAGATGATAGTCTGCTACCAGGGCCTCACTAGCAGCATAAAGCATATGTTTAAAGAATTAATTTAATAAAGAAATAAGAACTCAGTGACAGGAAATAGCATTATAAACTTTAGAACACTAGGAGCATAATTAGTACTGTGGCATAATGATGAAAGAAGGCAATAAAATAATTTTACTTCACTCTGTAATTCTTAAAGCACTGAAAATTAGCTTGTCAGCAGGGAAAGGTTGGTTTCTTTTCTTTCAATTTCATCTGTATGCTGTCTTAATGTTATTTTCTTTTTAAAAGAACACAGAACACAGTGAATACCATACAAATGAATTTTGAATTCACATGGTACATGAATTAATGTCTTTTTTCAGGCTGAGAATCTCACATTTAGGAGAGTTTCTAGTGTCTGGAGAATCGCTAGTTCTGAGATCCCAGGAAAATGTGAAGCATGTGAGCATTTGGTCTGTCATCTCTGCAAAGCCATGGAGGCTCAAGAGGGTGGAGACAATCACATCACTGTACCAGCCTTATCCAAAGCACAGAGAGAACACATTGGTGGCAATTTGACAAATTCAG
This sequence comes from Dasyornis broadbenti, assembly GCA_013397935.1. Taxonomy (NCBI): domain Eukaryota; kingdom Metazoa; phylum Chordata; class Aves; order Passeriformes; family Dasyornithidae; genus Dasyornis; species Dasyornis broadbenti. The sequence goes on along the minus strand of VZRN01004866.1, from coordinate 1,875,072 downwards.
AGTGACGAGAAGAACTGACATGCTTCATATATTTAAATTTCGTGGAAATAAAAATAACCTAATGTATCTTATAAAATAATGGTAGATAAACAATGTAAAGGAACAAACCACTAGAACAGTTAGAGTAAAAACATATTAGAAACAAAAGATCAGAGGCCACCGAGTGCCGTCTCCACTTTCAGAGGATGCCCATGTCAAAACGTCCCCTGCACTACTTTTTATTTCTACCCTATACTAGAAGTCACTCTTTCTAGTGCTGATCAGAGAGATCATTGTGGAAAGATGGCTGGGGACCTCATGGGCATAGGATTGGGGGTACAACTGGAGGAAACCGAGGAGTTACATTCACATCCTAACAGAGGTTATAACAGCACAGAAACAAAAGGGTAAAATCCAGTTGCTGTTGTGCTCAGAGATCTATTCCTCGGTGATTCCCCATGCACAGATCTGCAGCTGAAAGCACCTGCTAAGGGGGATGGAATGGAGGGTGGAGCCAAGTGCAGAAAGTGGGGCCAGACGCTGTTGAAATCTTTGCGGGGATGGAAACTCGATGGTGAAATCGGACTCCTTGGATGAACTCGGTTCATTATATGTTTGCAATATTTGCACACACCTCCATCCCAAAGGCAGCCACCTCCAAGGTACAAACACCCCTCGCTGGGCATGTGCTCTATATTTTTTGACTATTTTTAAAAAGTAAAGTGAGAGAATTTTACACCAATCAGTAACAAAGGTATGCATGACTAGAGTCACTCAAGCTCCAACTAAACATAAAGAAATAGTAGAAGTTGAGCATGGGGAAAAGTTAGGTATCAGTGCTGCATTTGCTCTACATCCGTTTTATTGTGGGATATTTGTTTCCTGTTAACTGTATTTATAATATATCTGCAATATCAAACTGAAACATATTGGATGAGATCCAATTCTGGATGCAATCTGATTCTCTGCTTTTCATTTACCTTTATTTTCAGCAGGGTACTGGTGAAATTCAGATTTCTTTAGAAAGAAAACAGTCACTCTGGGTTTCCATACATAGTCAGTCAGTTCACAGTAGAGAAAAAAAAGGCAAGACCTGACAGAGACCTAAGTTTAATGGAGCCAAGCTTGGTCAAGAAACGGGACTGAATTCTTTTATGAGAAAGATGGACAGGAATTATAGGCCCAGAAGACAGGATTTGGTGATGGGATTTAAGGTAACTCACAAAGCCACTTAGTCTGTTCCAGATGGCAAAGGCAGCATGGGAGAAGGAGCTCAGTACCAACTGTGGCAAAACAAGTAGGAGAAACACAATGTTCAAACTGTTTCTTCTGAATTTCATAAAAAGCCTCCATTCAAAAAGTGCAAGGGTTGCAAAGTTGTGTTTCCAAGGATAGGGAATGCCTGATTTAAAGTTTCCCAGACAAATTAAATTTGTGACTCTTATATGCACTGTAAAATCTTTAATTACAGGATAACATGTACCTTTTTACACATCACCTTCAGCCTTTGTGCACATGGATGGCATGCATTTAATGAGCGACCATTCGTTTGCTCGTTTTATCCTCATTGCTGAGTGCATGGCCTCATGCCTCATTTACTATATCCTATCCAAACTCTGGCCTGAGTACACCATTAGTAACATCCTCAGGATCACCCATGTAATTTATTGCTATACTACTTAGTGCTTCACAAACATTAATTAACGTCTCTAACCTCCTTGTAAGGACAGGTCATTTTTCTTGGTTTTATGTTTTGGAACGGTGTGAGATGACAAAGGACTGATTTTTTTTTTTTTCAGGAAAGCCCACGTTCCTGTGTGGTGCATTCCTATGTGTGTCTCTTCCAGAGGAAATGACCTTCACCATTTCCTTTTCCCATCCCTGTGTGAAGCTGGAACCCCTTCCTCTTCAGGAATACCATGTCTTTTGGCAAACCGGTGAATCTCTGCCTTCAATTGTTCGGGGGAAAGTCTATCCCGCTGGGCCATCTGCAGCCTGAGCTCTGTCCGGGCATTTCCTTGGGCAGCAGGGTGAGAAAATTACCAACCACTGTCCAAACCTACTGTTTGAAGGAGAGAAGATGACTGTGTAATCGGAGTCAGAACACAGGTGTGCTGAGCTTCTTTTGTCATGTTCCTGCACATTCACGTGAGCTACCTTTAATTTTAGAAGTTTATATTTGCGTTGCTCCCTGTGAAGCTGAAACGAGCCTGAGCTGCTGCCATACCCAGCAGGAATTTTTTCTAATTGAAAATAACATCAAGCACTTTCCTCAGTCCTCTGCTTTCCCAGACCCATTAGATCCCAAGTTTAGCAGAAGCGCTGCACGTAACTCTGTGATGAGCTGTAGTAGAAATGCCAGCCTTGGTATGGATAGAGCAAAAGTAAAAATGTGTGGATGTGGGAGAACAGGAAGAAGTGGAAGAAAATGGGATGAAAGGAAAACATGCGTTAATGGCACCTCAATTAGTAGATCATAAAGTCTCAGGCACAACTATCCAGCAGTTTCTATTTATAGAAACACCCAGATTGAGAAGAACAAAGGACAACCTAAATACAAAAGCCTACACCCAGAAAGAGACAAAAGAACAATGAGTTAATCAGCACTTTTGCCTAATGAGTCACAGAGGTGGGACAAAAGGAGAGACAAACGATTCACAGTCACTGGCAACTTTTGAAAGGTGTAAAAGACACGTTCGCAGGCCAACCACATGGCTGCCATTAATAAGAACAGCCCAGAAGACACCATGAGAGCTAAACAGCTAGCTTCCCTAAAGATTTGTCATCACAAATATTTTTGGACAGGCCATGTGCAGACAGACTTTCAAGCCTCCCGATAGGAAAGAATGAGTAAAACTACGGGAAGAGTGTCTGTGCACGAGTGATACCTGATTTGTACAAAATTGAATCACTTTTCCTGTTTATGCTGCCTCTTGTCGAGGGTCACTCCAAATGTTAGGATTTGCAGAACAGTTCTAGATGCTGGATTGCCTCTCCATGGCTCCCCTCCCACCAGGCAAGCAAAGCTTCGATGTGCAAATCCGCTGTGCTGGCTAAGCAGCAGCACATGCTCACAAGAGTGATTTCCTTGCAGAAATCAGGTGTGATTTGAGCTCCAGGTTAGATGATGGAGAAGAACCAGCACATGGTGAAGGGCTTTGGGTGGGCCTGGGCGTTTGTCTCTGGCCCTCGTGCAGGGACACAGCAGCAAGCCGGCATCTGAGCATTGCACGAGGAATGCTACGCAGATTTCAGAAGATGGTCTCATCCATCCAGCATCACTCCCTGGCCCTTCATTTGGTCCTCTGTAATCACTGATAAGCTGGGTCAGTTGCCTGCACTTCTGCAGAAAGATGACATCCATCTCCACTCCCAGATGCCCTCAAGTTTTAGGTCATCAATCCACTGAGGCACCACCTAAACTTCATAGGTTGTGGAGGGAATTTTAAATACCAAAGCCTGCACAGCCTTTACAAACAGTCACTCCTCCCTTGCCTGTTAATGATTTTGCAAACTCCTGTTACATGTAACTATACTACACACCTTTAAATGTTTTACGAGCTTGTGATAGTCATCCATTCATCATTTATGGTCGAGCACTAAAATATTTTGCAGGTAACTGTAACACTAGAAAGTGTTAATAAATATCATTGACATAGTGAGCATTCTTAAGTGTCAAAAGAAAGTTGTGACATCAGCATAATTAACATTTTAATTTTCAAAGCACTTTTAACAAGAATCAATTAATATAGGATCATTGTGGCAGCAGTAAGCACTGAAAAGAAATACAAACTATTTCATTTCCATACAGCACAGCGAATATAAGCCTGGGTTACAGCCTTATGCCATCAGGGCTGAAAACTCGGCTTACATGTGAATAACTAGTACATACTGTAGTTGTATTTTTGTGTATACCATACTCTGCCCTCCTTACAGGTGAACTTTTAGTTCAGGCTCCATTAAATTACTGCAGAACAGGCTGCAATCAGACACAGAAGCCTGATTATTGCCAGGCGAAATAGACTGCTTCAGTGCGTGCCTAGCTACAAATATCATGCTTGGTCACAATCAACATTCACGGATAATGAGGTTAGTTTCTCATCTAAAAGCTAATCCTTTATTGTAAAACAGGTCTATGCCATCATAAGCAAATAGAAAATAGCAGTAAAGTAAATAACAAAGGACTAGTTTGTTTCCTCTGCTTCACTTCAGCAGTACAAGGTTCCCTGTCTAGAGCTGTTGATAACCTTTACCCTGGATGGACAAGAAACAAATTGTGCAAATTCACTCACACACACACACACATGTGCGTGTTACCATTACCATATAGCTCTCAAGATACTCCACCTCTGAAAGCAATTTTGTTGTTTTGCAGATTTTTGTTTAAAACAAGCAGAAGGGACAACCCAAATGCAACCAGCACCACCACGGGAGACGCTGGCCAACACTTGTCTTCTTATGCTTCTCATGTGGTATTTCCTGATCCACAGAATAAGATAAGGTCTTCCCTAGTTTAGCAGCATTTTTATAGAGGTTCTGCTATTAAATGTCCTGTCTGTGAAAGTATGGCTATTTTTGTCTATTCAAAACAGCAAGTCAACAGCAAATGTTACCTTTTTGGTAAAAAAAAAAATCACCCACGAGGCATCTCTACCTCTCAATTGCTACTGTTTTTTTGTTTGGGTTGTAATATTCTTTCCCCTGTTGCAGCATTTATTATTACATTCTCCACTATGGGTAGGTTGCATACCTCTAGCAGCCAAAAATCAAAGGATGCATTTCCCAAATAGGTGTCAAGCCTTGAGCATCTGTTGAGACTTGACTCCATTCCTCACCAGAGAAAATTAGTCCCAATTTATGTTCTTTGAGAAAAGTCTCACATCACCATAAAATCCCAGAGCAATTTGTCTGACAACTGTCTGCAACATCCAACATGTACTACTGGCAATCTTTCACTCAAAGGAAGAGGTTTCTCGAATGTGTAGTAGAAGGGCCACAAAGCCCAGGCAGCACAAAACCTCTGCCATAAACTCAGCTGGGACCCCTTACTCTGCAGTGCATCTCTGTCACCTCAGGGGCCAGAATTTACTGACGGGTGGAAGTCCATGCTATGGTTCCACCTGATTTCAGCTCTGCTCTGCATGCAGTCCTTGTCAAAATGTCAGCTTCCAAAATTTCCCGCTGCTCAAAGCATTTTCAAATTTCATGTGATCCTCAGTAATTCATGTCAAACCTCGGTCAGGGCACTGCTCTGATCCTTCTAACCAAAAGAGATGCACAATTCATCTCAGCATCCCTGGCTGTAGAGAGGAGAACCCACTGTTGCTCCCATGAAAGCCCCCCAGCATCCAGCTGGCACTTTCCCTGCCTCCTGCAGACTTTCAATTACACTCCTGCCTCCCTCCTTACACTGCTGCTCCTGAGCTCCCCAGCTCAGATCTGTCACTTTCCAACTATGGATTTGTTCTGGTTGGCATCCAGTTCTGGTTGAAGTCCAGGGCAGGGCTCTCCACGGCTGATATGCAATGAGGTCTGCATAGCCAGGGGGCCCAGCCAGCCCGTCCCATATGGCTGTTTGTGTCCCTGGACAGGCTTCTGCTGCTAATCAGGCTGACCTGATTCCCACAGTCTCTGCTTCTCGGTGGGGTTTCTGCCTAAGGCTGATTGCCCAGGCTGGGAGAGCTCACACTGCAGCTCCAGTGTTTTTGGAGAGCTGGAACCCATTGGGAGCCCACAGGCACAGGCAGGCTTGAAATCCCTCCCTTTGAAGGGACAGCAATAACCCCAAACCTGCCTTCTTTCAGAAAGGCTCCTCCTTGCAGCTTAATACTAGTGCATATTAGGGATTTTGCTCCCTCAACTGAAAGCATTTTGGCTGTAGAAAGCAAGCAGAGAGGTCTGCAGCTTCCCTGGGCCGTGCAGCAGGTCAGCACACACAGACACAGCCCCACGCTCAGCCCAGGATGGGTTTGGTGCTGTTGGAAGTGCAAAGCAAAGGCAGCTGACTCCCAGCTTTCTCTGGATGTGTGTGACATCCTGGCTTTATCTGGATGTGTTTCCCCAAGCCCAAGGAAACAGTGAGTTACAATCTCTCTTTGACTCTGGGAGCCCTCATCTGTCAAATCAGAAGTAGCCAAGGGTAAATAATATAATTTTTTAAAGAAAACAAGAAGTAAGAGAGTTTTGATGACCTAAGGTCCCAGGAGCCACCTCATTGCCTGGCTCACTCTTCCTCGTCCTCTTGCAATATTATCACAATGAGTTTGAATCAAAAGTTCAAAGAATTTTGGGAATTTGAGTTTTAAAGAGGAACCTGCAACAGGTTGTTCAATAAGAGGATCTGCAAGAGCTGAATCTGCCAGTCCATCCTGAGGGAGCAGGCTGAGCTCTGCAGGAGGCAGGCTGACAAGTTTATCCCGGACATAAACACAGATGGAAGGAAATTGCCATAAAACCCCCCAAAATGAAAAGTCTTAAAGGGGGTAACCACATCTAAAATGTGTTAGAGACGAGGCAACTCTTAGGTTTGTTAAGCTACAGAGGAGGATTTCACCCAACCAAAAAGCCCAGCAATCAAATCCAGAGAGGTCCAGCAGGCTGCCCCAGCCCAGCCACATGGGACAACCCATCCTGGCCCCGTTTCTCCTCTGCTGAGCTGCCAGGAAGGTCCCAGACATCAGGCACAAGTAGAGATCCTCAGTCCAGCGTGAGGTTTCATCCCCAGCAGCAGCAGCGGCTTGGAGGTGAGCTCAGGGCTCAGTGTAGCCAGTACAGCCACCAGAAGGATGTGCCAGCCATGATTTGTATTCCTGTTGCCTCTGAGAACAACAGTGCTACCAGAAATAGGATCAGTGGGGACAATCTCCTCAGCATTAGCCGCAGAAATGAGGAATGAGCCTATAAAAGAATCTCACTATCAAGGGACCCATCTGGCTCTCACCAGTGAGAATTTGCGTGGCTCCCAAGCATTTAAAAGCAGAATTAATAAGAATCTCTTTATTTCATCAGTTCTAGGCAGTAGGAGGACCAGTTGATTAGTTTGCTTGTTAAAGTATTACTGACATTCTATCCTATAGTTTTCAAACAATCAGACCTTGATTATTTTTGATTGTGTAAATAAAATTCTTAAAAAGATTATTTTCAAGCCTATTTAACTCTATATATAAATGCAGCATTATTTTCAAACCTCAGATTCCCTTGCCCCAACAAACTAAACACTATGTTTTCGGGCACATGGCACAGGAAATGGAGAGGTTTAATGGGAATATTTAAAACTCAGTTTTGCAGACAAAGCAGACTTAGAAAACCTCTTTCAAAAGGGTGACTTTTTCTAAGTTGGAAGGGGCTAATTATGAGCCTTTGAAACAACATTCATCCTCCAAAAATAATATGACTTTTATCGCACTGTTTACTGGACACTCATAAAGCACATGCCGAAGATTAAAGGTGAATGGGTGGAAGGATATCAGTTGTGCAGCGCTTGGAAATAAACCCAGATTCCAGCTTTGCAGAGAAACTCACTGGAAATTCTTGCTGAGAATTCATATTTCCATAATAAAAGCAGAAAACAGACACCTTCGAAACGCACTGACACACCACAGTGGCCAGTACCACAAGCACATACACTTTGGGAAAAGCCCAGATCACCAGGCTTCTGGGCCAAGGAGCAAACAAGCAGCAACATGAACATTTCTGGGCAGAGATGGACTCTGGCCTGAAGGACTGTGGGCTCCCCTGGCAGAGCCAAGCATCCTCAAGGCAAGAGACGTTTAAAGAGCATGCAACGTGCCAAGCTAAATATGAATCTTTGATTCACCTCTCCTTGCAGTTTCACACTTGTGCTTTAACTGAATGTCCCACTCTGGGGGAAAGAAAATGAAAAAGAAAATCAAAGGAAGTCTAGGAGGGAAGTGTATTGACAGCAACATCTGCTCTAAAAAGGCACAGACAGAATTCACCTTACTCCTCGTTAGCCTGTAACTCTACTACAGAATAAACAGGGCAGGGCCAAGGCACAGCTGATGAAGAATCTTAACAGTTCCCCAGAGCAAATGACAGGAACTTTCAGGTCATTAAGGAACAAAATCAAAATGTTTTTCGTCACGAAATAGTGAAGTCTAAAGAAACCCTGTAAAAGCAGGAGAATATCTCACTGACAGCGCAAGAAGAAAATTCAAGAATCAATTCAATGGCAAAAGGAAATGTTCTGGGGGATATTTTTCCATAAACGTTCAACACAAAGTGAAAATAAAATATTGTAATAATGAGTAAATTCAGGTTGAATTCAGCTAAATCCTGGGCTGAAAGATTAAGTTATAAATTTCTGAGTATGACAAGTATTTCCATTCCAACAATTTCCAAGTAAAATTTTGTGACTTATTTGTTCAAAGTGTCATTCAATTAAAATTAA
>VZRN01004866.1:1813442-1851814 GCA_013397935.1 Dasyornis broadbenti | reverse complement strand
AAAAAAAAAAAAAAATCTGTTGTCATACTGAATCTCATTAAATCCCCTGAACACACTTTTCAATCATTAGGGTTCCATAAAACAATGGAAGTTCTAGGCAGTTATTCTTTACCACAAAGCTTGAGGAAAACCCTTCCATGATTAATTCCTTACTACACATTGTTTTCATTGTTGTTATTGTTCATTTTACAAGCATAACCTTCAGATGTTGAATTTAATGCCATGGATTTGGTCTCTTTGACGACAAAAAAACCAAAAAAAAGTCATATTTTAATCCTGTTTTGTAGATAGTTTCACCATGATCCAGGACTAGAATTTGATTATCACCACACATAGGAAATGACTCTTTGCCATACAGAAATCTTTTAAGCTGTGGCATTCCTGTCACTTCCAACATAAAATACATTCAAATCTCTGACAAGTATTAACTTAGTGGTTGACATCCTCCTCCTTGCACTGATTTATCATTACAGTTCAAGACCCTGTGAAACGTGCAGCCCCTTTGAAATCTCTAGATTGGGATCCATAAAATTTGACAAAAACAAACACACAAACACCAGCCTCACCACTCAAAAAATAAACGACAAAAGGATGAAAGACATACTATTCTTTACCAGCCATAAACTTCTTTAGGGTTGAGTGATCAGACAGAGCTCATTTCCTCTTCTCTTTTTTCCATAATTTACTCTTTTCTTAAGATAACAGCTAAAGACTCCAAGGTGGTAAACAAAACTGAGCTAAATACTAGAAAAGGGACAACATGCTAATTTAAACCTATAGCGACACTGACAAATATAACATAGACCTTGAGTGTCATTCTCATATGAAATAGGCTGTTCCCTCAGATGGAGATGTCATCTCTGAATAAAAGCAAATAAAATTGTGTATTCTGCAGCCACAGTGAACCACCTCAGTTTATCACACTACACACGAGGTGCACACCATCCTGTAAGATTGATGTCACTGTCAGCTGCTATTAAAAATGTGAATAAATAGATTTTAAATCATTGACAGGTACAGCTCTGAATACTGAGGAACTGGCGAAAGAAAGAACACTTGAAGTAACTCAGATACATTTGATTAAAATTGACATACACAAGTGTGCACAAATGCTTATTCATCCAGCTTGGTTCTGTGATCAAAAATGTACTCACAGCTCATGTGAAACTCAATCATCTCAATGGCTGGCTTAGAACAATCATAAAAATATGCAAAAAAAGAGAAAAATTTTTATAGGTACTTCATAGGCTCCCCAAAAGAGAATATGATTATGAGTACACAGTACTTTCATTTTAAATATGCACATATAGTCCTATACCAAAGGTGTCTAAACAGGATTTGCACACTACTTTTTCCTTTCCACCTCACATGTTTCTGGAAGCAGTTTTACCTAGTGATAATTTCTCTTGAACTGCAGTAATTTATATTAAATATTTGTTCTGTGTCCATCAACATCCAGAGTGTTCAGATGTGTTATGTTATTGAGGCAAGCTTTTTAGTAAATCTTTTTTTCTAAGCAATAATTCTGCTTTATCCATTAACTCATTCACATTAATTATAAGTTGATTTTCTCCCTGCTCAATTTGACAAGCTTGTATGCCTTCTTCTTCTGTTCATCTACTCTATTTTTATGAGCTTATGATGTTTTTCTTTTCATTTTAGGTTCTCCTCAGTGGTTTTATTTAAGGCGATGATCTCAATGGCATTAAATACATTTTAAAGCTAAGCTAATACAGGACTGAGCCCTTTGTTCCTAAGTTATTTAAATATTTCATTACATGTGAACAATTTTCCTGAATCTTATCCTGAATTATTTTGATTATTTAATAAACGACTGAATGTTTCTGAAGTGCTGTCTCCCTTTGTGGACAAATCCTAAAGAACCAGTTTTCAATTATTCATTAGAACATGTTTCTTTTGGAAAAAGAGTGTGAAAAATCTGAGTATTTATATTTACTTTCTGTTGTAGCTTTCTGATGGATTTATTCACATTGTTATGTTATATGCAAAATGTCCTTTATTTTGCATGTCACCCAACTATCTTCACCTGGTTCTGATTTTTTTACTTGATGTTTACTTAATATTTTCTTAATTTTCACTGGTTTTGTTTTTTTTTTTTTTTTTTTAAATTGTCTTCTACCCAGGAAAATTACATTTATTGGGGGTCTTAAGCTTTCCTACAATGAGATGCAATTTCTCATCTATTTATGCAAATGGATTCATAACCCAAACAGCCATCAGCTCATGCTAAATGAGTTGCAAGTAAAACATCCAAAAATCACTTTTATTCTATTTGGGCTCCTCTTGTCACAGGCAATGATGAAGGCCAAGAGCAGTCTCAGGAAATGGCTATTTGTACATCACAACAAACTGATTTGCTTTTCAACTGATCATCTTTTAGATGGAAAGCAGATTCATCAAGTGAGGTATCTTTTAAAATGTTTTTCTGGATTTACCTTATCTCTGCTAATACATTTCCCCCAAAAAGGCCACGCCAGTTCCACAAGACACAAATAAAATTTGTGTATAAATAAAAATAAAATTAAGAACAAAGCAGGTGAGAGAGACTGTGGCCTGAACAGCTCACTAGAACAAAAATTTCCCTTCTCTTCATTGCCCCACATTCCTCTGTGCTAAATAATTAAGAACTACCAAGAGATTGTTTCTACTTCCCCCTGTTTCTGCTCCAGGAAAAAAGGAGAGAGGAAAAACCCACACTGTTGAAAAGAAGCCAGACTTCTTTTAACAAAATACTTCAGAACATGCTTAACGTTAAGTCCACACGTCCACCTTCTCTACACACAAGAATTATTGGATAAAACACTATGATCTGCTCTTCCCTGCACTCCAGCATCTGTGAAGCTTTCCCTTGATCCTTGTCAGCCGCATCCATAATTTTTATATGTGAGCATCGTGACCTACTTTCCAAGATCTTCAGACATCACCATTGGCTATTTTTAGCACTCTACTGACTCATTTGATGTCTCTGTGCACACAGGGCTGCCCACTGAGAAGATTCACCTCTCTCCACAATTTTACCAGCCCATTTTCTCCAGCTTGAGACCACAGATGTGGAAAGTGTCCTGCAAGTCTGGACTAAGACGGAAATTTCTCCCCATGACCCACTACAAACCACAGTGATGACCCTCTGGAAAGGTTAGGGTCGAGTTGCCAGCAGTCATGGCTAACCCCTGCACGCTCACAGAACAGCTTACAGACATGTGGGAATAAATCACTTCTTTCAGGTGTTCTTTCCTTTCTTCATTGGCAGCTTCCCTCCATGACATTTTTTTTTTTTTTTTTTTTTAGCAGAAATTAAGACATCAGATTGTTGACACTGCTAAGACAAGTCTGTGCAGGAGGCCATCTACTGACTCCCTAGAAGGGAGATACTTTGAGCATGATTCACGGTGGAAAATAAGAGCAGCAGTGCAGTTACTCCACACTACAGACAGATGTTAGCAATTAATGCAGCACAACAAACCTTAAAAATGGCCATTTAGGGGGTAAAGAGCAAGAATTGCATTAGTCCTCGGAGTCACATCGGAAATGCAAGGCACTAACAGCGGTGTGGCTTGCTTAGGAGAGTGAACACTACTTGGGACTAGGAGCTCACAGCCTCAGGGTCAGCATGACCTGAAGGCCCAACCTCAGCAGGCTGAGAACACCACGTTCAGACAATAACACAGGAGCATGTTTGTCTCAGGAGACCAAGGGTACAACCAGGGCCTTGGCATCTGTTGGTCACCTCGCGTGTTAGCAGGTTCCTTCATGCCTTGGGCTGTAGCTCTGCTTTGCACACAGATCGTGGGGGAAAATAAATTCTCTGATTAGTTCCATCCTGAATTCTTGATCCTTGTTTCTCTTTTCAGTGGAAGGTAAAAACAGGTGAACCACCACCCGCACTAGTACCGCCACCTTCACAGTGTCAGAGTTGTTTCTGGCCACTACAAAAGCCATCTGCCCCACCAGAATTACAGGAAGAATGTCAGTCTGCCAACATAGGGAGGAGAGCTGGCTTACCCACTTTTCCATCTCCCACATGAAGATATGCTGTAGTATTCATAATTAAAAGGCAATTATGCCTTCATCGGTAGAAGTAATTGCAGAGGATACTGGGTTTAGGTTGCTAGATGTTGTAAAGTCCAGGATCATGACAACTCCTGATGCAACATAGCACCAGCCTGTGCAACACTCACATGCAGTGTGAGAAGAACAGATTCAGGCAGATTTTACCCAGACTTCTGGAGCTCTGGTGAGTGTGGATCACAGCATCCATATGTAAGAGCTGCCCCTGGGCAACTCTAACAATAAACATAAAGTTGTTGTTAGCTCTGTTCTTATTTCAACAAACTCATCTCCTTATAATCAATAAATAACAATATTTAAGGTGTAATGAAAAAAACTCAATGAAGCCAACAACAAAAAAAAACAAAACAGCAAACACACCCAAACCCCAACATAAACCAACCAACCAAAACTACGAAAAACTCAAACCAAAACAACCAAACCAAATAACCAACCAGCCAAAACACACACCCACACCAAAAAAAAAAAAAAAAAAAAAAAAACCACCACAAAACAAAAATTGAGATCCCACTTGTATCAATTGAAGAATGTTATCATGGGGACTGTGAGTGCCACACAGAAGACAACACTCCAAACTGCCTGGGGGATTCACAAGCTCACAATCCTCTGTGTGGCTTTTAGGGAGAAGACACCCAGGAAAGCTCAAGCCCCTGCAGTATTTTATTGGGTGAGGATGGTAAACATAGGCTGAACTTTGAACCAGAGACAGAGGAAATCTGACAGGATTTATTGAGCCTTTGCCAAACAGAGAGCGACAATTTTGTAATTTTTTTTTTTAAAGTTTAACTTTCCACCAATGGTATCTAATCCAGGCCAGGTGAAATTAAGTGAAGGTTGTCATAAGAATGAAAAGTGACCATGGCAGGGAAGCAGTGAGGGGCTGTAGTGCAGATAACTGCAGAGTCAGGATGGGATATGGAGAGGACAGGACTATAGAGGTGGTGAGTGCTGAAGAGACAGGACAGAAAAGTGCAGACGCTTTTCCTGCACAATACTTCCACGAGAAAGTAAAAAATAGAAACATGCATGAACAAAAATTGTAAAGACACTTTTGATTAATATTTAGAGATAAATGCTCACTGAATAACTGACCCACCTGCATGTGATGTGGAAAACTGCACAGGGAGAAGTGCTCCTTGGAAATGACAGCTAGAAATATCTTATCTATCTGCCAAAGAGAAGTCTCTGGTCCCTCTGAGCAGGGGGATTCTCCGCTGTACCCCTTTATTCCTTCCACACCATCCCCTGATGACGAGGGGAGTGGGAAACAAGCCTTGCAAGCCCACTCTTGCAAAGATAATTCCTGTATAGAGCAAATAAAAAGTAGCAAGAAGCAAATTACCCAGTGCTTTGCGATCTAATAAATGCACAAATAATTTGATTTTTGAATTACGGATTACCCAATGCTGGCCAGTTCTAAAAGGAACTTGAGGTCCAAATACCCTGTTGAAAGGAACATGGGCCCTCTTGACCTTTCTCTTCTTGCTTATATCCTGATTGAGCAGACCTATAGACAAAATGTGGCTGGTGCTGGTAACAGTTTAACATGCCCTGGTTTTTTCCATCCATCATCAGCAGTTGTACACTGGAGCACGCAGCTAACGCAGGAACAAGTACATTTAAAGCGAATTTCGTAAGTGAATTGTGAAAAATATATTTTTTTCATGTTGTATAACAAAGTAGATCTCAGTGACCACGGCTGCATTTCACTTTGACCTGTCCAAGTTACTTTTACACTACCAAGTCAGGCACTAAAAGCAATTTAAGCACAAAAATTGGGTATATCACCAGCAGTATCCCAGATGTTGATCTGTCACCTTTGGTAAGTGTTACAGATTGGGTGGAATGGGTTGCTACAAGTACCCAAGCAAGTTTCAAGTTAAATTCACTTTAGGCATGTCCAAAAATCCACACATTCCCTCTGTCCTGGTCCCACTCATGAAGCTGCAGACTCCAAGATTTTACGCCATGCTGGACAAGGAGACATTGCTAGAAGTGCTCAATAAGGAGCCCAGAAGTGCCGCAAACCACCTCCCCCTCTGCTCAACATGAAAAAGCATTTTCCCTCGATGCCCTTCATAGTTATGGGCAAGAGTAGAAGATGCAGATCACGTACACACATTGCTGGATAGCTGGGGATTTTAGGCAGCACTATTTTTCCATGTAGACAGCCTCAAGCGTAAAAGCAGATAACTGTGACATTTTTCAGAGGGTCAGCCCTGCAGTGCCAGAGCAGATCTGAATTTGGGAGGTGCAGGGAGATGATAAAATGAACAGGAGAGCTGCTTTCAAGTTGCAGAACCTTTGTTTTGGGAGACTTGCACGCTACACCGACAAATGCCCGACTTCCCTGCCTTTAGCCTCATGTCCAGTGACATTATCAAGAACAAACTGGTGTTGAAAACTCTGCTTTAGGCCCAAGGAAGAAGAGATGCCAAACTGGTTATCTGAGGACTGCTGGAAACTATTTTATTCTAGGTAGAATCATAAGCCACATTAATAGAGTCCAACATTTTAAAAGCACAATTTAATTGAAAATGTATTCCCTCAGGGAAAAAAGGTCAAAATGGGATTTACTTGACCAGACATTGTGGTGGCTGTTACGGTGATTAAGAAGTCTGAGATAAACAGTGGCTGTAACATATATTGACACTAAGCCCTTTAATCAAAGAAACAAACACATCATTAACAAGAAATAACTCAGAGTGATGGATAGTTATTACAGTTAGAAAGAATGGAGTTCTAAATCACAGGACAAAGTGGGAATTGTGCATGTCATAACAAATATTTTGCATTTTGGATGACTGTGGTTTCACACTGTCGTTAAGATGTGGGAAACGAATTACACCAGATTTTATTTTATGAATGTTTCATGTAGAAGACTGTCATAAGGCATGTGAGCCACCGAAAGCCTCAAACCAATGTATTATACCTTCAGAAAATCCATTACGTTCAGAAAAGCCATTTTATAGAACACAAATATTCTTAAGTGTCCCTGAAAGATATTCAGTCCAAGTGTGGTGGAAGTAAATAGGTCTAAGATGAAGCTAAACTGATTTTCCCAGGGACTTACCACCGGAATTGGAGTTCAAACCTCTTCATCAGCCAGCATAATAATTTACCCAGCCTTCAGCAGTGGGAACATTTCTGCATCTCTTTGTGTTAACAGAGGCAAGAGCATAAACACTGTTTAAACATTGCTCAGCAATGTTCTATCAATGCCAGGAAGAGTTTATAGATAATGAGAGAAATTCAATCAACTTTCTTTTGCTCGGAAAAAAAAAAAAACACAAGCAAACACAAAAGGATTTTTAGCTCTTATGGAAACTGCTTCATTTACAAAGGGCTCCTTTGGTTCAAGAAACCAAACCACTTGTCACATTTGAGCAAGGTTGGTAAACACTGGATGTAAGAATCAGATCTGGGGAGATTTTGCTGAGCTTTTTCCCTACTTCAGCACTCCCAGAGAGCAGGGCCATAAAGATAAATTCCTATCGAACAAAAACTTAGTGACCTTTAACGTGAGTTTCCCCAGAGCTCTTAGGCATTGGAGGACATACCAAAAGTCAGATTGGAAAATGGCCTTCAGCTGGGAGGTCTGCCTCTTGCCAAGCCTGTGATGAACCACAAAGGAAGGGGGAAAACACATGCCCTTGACACACCACACCAATCACACTTTGTCCCTGTTAGCAGCTGAATTCTCTGTAGGGCCTTGAGTTTCTGCAGCAAGCTCATCCTACACCAGCTTTTGGGTGTGCTCCTCTGTCCCCCACCGTGAGAGTGCCCCATCAGCCCTTGGGACACCCCTTCCCCTCGTCACAGCAGCAGGACAAGCCACTCACATCACTTCAAGGGCCTCTAAGCACACTGCAGGCTACGCCTGATGTACACAAAAAATTCATCTCCAGTTCATAGGACAGCAGAGAAACCCACACCCTCTGTGTGGCTTGAAAGTGCTCAGACACAACAGTCCCACAATACATGGGGCACACCATGGAGCAGACTTACACCTTTTGTCAGGAGGCTTCTTCCACCAGATCTCCATAGAGATGATTGATTTCTCCCCTACAGAAAGCTTTTCTTTATCTCACAAACTCACCAAAACAAAACCACAAAAAAAAAGAGCATTTCAGTTCACCAGGTGAGCCCTGAGACAGAGCTTTACATCTCCAGCAAGTACCACATCCAGCAGGATACAGCAATTTCACTCAGAGTTGGCTCCATCCTGGAGCCCTGAACAAGCCCAGGTTTACAGGAGACATCTCAAGCCTGCAAAACCACCTACCTAAGCACTGTACCTTCAGTCGAGGAAGTTATGTAGGCTACAAAGGTTTGCTTGGTCCTGCCAAGAGCCTCTGGCAACCCTTTCTTTATTTTGTGGCTGCCTTCTATAAAAAAGGTGATTGTTTTGGGGCTTTTTTGTTTGGGTTTTTTTTTTTTTTGGTTGGGGTTTTTTGTTTTTTTTTTGTCAAGTGCAAACAGGGATGCTTCGCATGAAAGACTATTTACCCTCATGTGGCTTGTGACTGTCTTGAGATCAAAGACTCCCAATTACAGGCACACAATAACGTTTTCCAGCTTAATGAGAAGCAAAATAAAACCTGGAATTTGAGTTAAATTACAGAATATTTTTTGAAACTAAAGATAAACATAGAATACAGTCTGGAAGTCTGCAATTTTAGGGTTGCAAAAGATCAAATAAACTTTACTTAAAATGAATTAAAACCCTCAATTTAAGGTCTTTCAGATGGTGCAGAGCTAACCTATTTAATATCCATCACAACTGGATGAAAATATTCATGTCAGCAAAGGAAGCAGCAAGTAATAGCAAAATATAGTAAAACACACAAGTTATGATAAAAAGAATGAGCATAAAACCAGTATGGGTTGGAAGTTAGAATAGATAATATTGCCTTAAAATTTTTTCGGGTGGAGGGTTTAAAAATAGTGACTGACCTACATCCAGGTAACAACAACCTCATCACTGTCCTGGAGGAAACCAGACTGGGAATTACCAGCAGGCAGACATGGGCCCAGCTTCCTCACAGCAGGGATTAGGGAGGAGGAGAAGGTCCCATCCCACCACCCAGGGCCTTCCCAAGAGGCAGAGACTGGCAGTGCTGGACATGGGAGAATGGTGATGGTGTCCACTGATGGTCGACAGCAAAGGATGAGCGAGGAGCCACCCAGGATGGGCAACAGCAGAGCAGTTATTTCCCTTGCCCTGGCACGGCAACAGTTTTTGGAGAATGCTGGTTCCAAACGTCTCTCCCGGCCCCAGTTATTCTGTTTGAAGCCATTTTTGTGCTTAGCTCACAGCTCTTTTAAGCAGCTGATTTTCAAAGGATGAATGTTGAGAAAAACGAATGACTACTTAGATTTCTTGAGTTTTAGACAAGCGGAAGTATTGCTGCATTTAAAGGTGCTGGGAAAGAATATTCAACTGTTGTCAATAAAAAACTTATGGAGCTTGTTCCCTTGGCTCAGAACCTTCAAATCCCATGGGCCCTAAACTAACTAAAGTTCAGCAAATACAGTTCTGACTAATTTGATGACCCATAAGAAGAACTTAGGTCAAATTATTGACTGACCTATTTTTTGCCTGAGCACAACATTATATATGATGGCTGTATGGTTTAACAAGTACATTCATACAACAGTAATTTCCCCGAGGAGTTTGCAGCTCAGAAGCGAGTCATTACATTATGCAACATTCCCAAAACACTCCCCCCTCGTCCATGATTAACCACACAACCCTGTGCATGTGCCTAAAATTCTGTTCTCTGAGCTGTGGTCCTTCGTGGGAACCGCTGCTCTCTTATCGGCGCTCTCTGCCTGTGGCGAGGTGAGAGGAATCTGAGTCATGAGAGGAATGTCAGTCAGGAACTGGTTTTACTGCCCTCCTCTCCACCTTGGACTTCCACCATCTCTGAGTTTACAGCTGTAAGAGTCAATCCCAAATAAGAAGCCAATTAAGATGAAAGGCAGCAGATGCAGAGTTCTGCAAAATTGTGGCCCCAAAACCTGTGTTTAACTTAATTCAGAGCACCTTCCCACTGACAATCTTCTCATGCACAGCTGCTGTTGCATCACGACAGCAAATTATTCCTGTTCATCAACACCAGCAAGAAACCTCTTGTGTTTAATCTTTAAGCATGACCTTTAAAGAGTCATAGTAAGGCACACAACCTCGACAGTCAGTGGGAGTTGGATTCCTACAGTGATTACAGAATTGGAAAGCTCTTGGGTTGCTCACAGCACAGTTAGATCCTCAGATTTGTTAGATATTTTACTCTACACTTGCATGTTCAAGATTTTCAGTCAGACACACAGAGTTGGATCTCTCTATATAAATCTCAGATTCGCTGAGACTGTTTTTGACTCACACCTTATTCTGCAACCAAACCACAGATTGCTTTTTTTATTCATTCAAATAATCTGGAATAATAAATTGGCAGAGTGAGTTCCTCTGGCATCTACCTGGTGTTTCCCACAAGACAAATGCATAAAGTTTTTGAAAAGCTGATAAACTGCAAAACTGCCAGGGTTAATTAAAAAAGAATCATTGGGAAAACCTGTGATATTAGATGCACAAGTTGCTGTTATGCACAAGTACACAAACCTGAGATAGAACATGAAAATTAAAGATTTCAGGTGGTGAACACTGAAGCTGTCAAATACCACCTGGCCTAGGTCACTCCAGGTCTTCAGCCTGCAGGTAGTGAATATGTCCATGTGCTCCTGGGCTTTTTGAGCAGGGAGCAGCACGTTTCCCCTATAGGAAATATCAGAAAGCATGGTGGCATTTTTGAGACACCACACATGCAGCAGGGACAGAGAACTTGGATGGCCTGGGAGCAGTGCCTGATCTGAGGAGGAATCCCACCAGGATTTGCAGCTGGGAAGAAGAAGGAGGGCACAGAAGTGGGGCCACAGCTGTGGCACAGACCTCTGGGTCTGGAAGGCCATGCTGGGATGGACACATGGCTGCAGTTGCATCCAGAACTGCAGGAAATGACTCCAGGATGGTGCCTGGAGCTGCCGTGCTGAGAAGGGCTTAACACCTGTGATGGAGCAAGAGTGTTCAAGAACCATTGGATTTTCAATGCTTTACCCTGTTAAGTGCAGGGGGATTTGAGAGATGAGGCTGTAACAGAGCCCTGACGGCTTTTAATAGTCTGGCTTTTCACATATTTTAGAAAATGCACCCCAGGTCCCCATTTTCACAAGTTCTGGCTTGACCTTGGCTGCATACAGGTGCCACAGCTTGGCACAAGTTACTCCATTGCACAAACACGGGCTCATAGGATCTTCTCAAATCTTTATAGAGCCTGAGAACAAAACTGAAAGGAAACTGTTGAGAGTAACCAGTGTCATGGGAGGTAAATAAACAACCAAACCGTGTAGAAAAGCAGCCTCGCCAAGGGAATTCATATTCATGTTCTCATATTTGTTTCAAAGCTTTAGGAGGTGAAGGTAAACATTGGAATGCGTGAGTGCTGCACATGGGAATCCATCTGCAAGGTGCTCACAGGAGAACCTCAGGATCAGCATTCCCAGGGGACGATATGTACATGGCTTAATGAGGTCTGCAATGAAGAAGGCAAATATTTCGGTCCTTGCCTGGTCTTCCAGCAGTGTTCAAGACTACATTTGCTGACCTGTGTTATCCCATGTGCTGTATAAATGGAAAGGCTACATTTCTGGATGCTGCTGCTCGGAATAGCAATTTTGTGAAAATCCATCAGGCAAGTTGGAAGCTATCACCTCAGAGCACTGAAATGAGGGCGCTGGCGGGACTACTTAGTCAACACATATGGCGCTTTGCTGTGATTTCCATTTCAGAGTGTACTAGCACTTATTCTCTGTTTTTCTCACAGCTGCTCACTCCCAGTGCTAGCACTCCCAGAATAGCCTGCGGGCGTATAAATAGGGTTCTCCCTCTGCTGCGCCACGCAGACTGTGCTGCTCTCCCTTTCATTATCATGTGCTGTTAATGCCGTTAAAATAGTTCTGTGTCTTCCTGTCCCCAAGACGCAGAGACACCACAGGTTCCTAGGGTTGCTCTTTCTCAGGGCTTAGACAAGGGGTTAGATCCCAATTGAATCACCAGGGAAAGCAGTATCAAGGGGAAAAAAAAAAGTCTTCCTAACTAAAAGACCTTACTAACTCCAAGTATCTAACACACAAATCCCTGGAGGTTCAAAATGAAAGAAGTCCTATCTATAACGGAGAGATATTGTCTTCAAAGAAACCTTGGGCTTTGGGCAGCACAGCTCTCCAACGTCAGCCTGGTGCTGCATCACCACCAGACCCTGCGTACAGGACCATTTTGGGCAGTGTCACAGTGCCCAGCCCAGAGGGATGCTCAGCCCTGATCTGCATCAAGTCTCACTCTAGCTGCTGCAGCCAGGTCCCGGTGTCTCCCAGTAGTTTCCCAGCTCTGAAGCGTTGCTCAGCCTCCCACACCATTCAGTCGGGCTCTTGGGTCTGATCTGCCGAGACACCACAAGGAGCAGCAAATGCT
Organism: Dasyornis broadbenti; assembly: GCA_013397935.1. Taxonomy (NCBI): domain Eukaryota; kingdom Metazoa; phylum Chordata; class Aves; order Passeriformes; family Dasyornithidae; genus Dasyornis; species Dasyornis broadbenti. The sequence goes on along the minus strand of VZRN01004866.1, from coordinate 1,839,198 downwards.
TCGCTCCTGTGAGGACAAGAGAGAAATCTTACAGAGTGTAGTGAGAGTGACTGAAAGCAATGGTGCCCCAAAAGCTGAAGAGGGAAGATTCGGGGAGAATACAGGGTGCAAAACGTTAATATTAATATTAGTAGTAGTAGTACTGGTGTTACTATCATCATCATCATCCACATTCTAATACTGTACACATCACCATCATCCTTATTCTTCACATTCTAATATTCATCACATAAAAGAAGTACCAAGAAATGCTGAGGCTTCTGCCTTTTTTTTTCTCTAGCTGACATATAATTTCTGTTTTCAGTATGTCTCTGGAAGAAGTTTGAGAAGTGTGGTTGCTCTCAAAGTGATTTTCCTTTTTCCGTTTGGCAGATTCCTTGCCATGATGAACAAAGATGAAACAAAAAACATATAAACCTGACAATCAATTTAAAATAGCTACTTGCATTGTCAGCTAAACTTAAGACTAGACTTTTTAAAAACTAAACCACTCCAAACCAAGACATTTTAATGGTTCAGAAATCATATAATTTTACACAACAAATATATTCTCCAGAAATGATGGGACAAATGAAAGTAATGTTTCCAGCCATTTGGCTAAATTAATAATAACACACAAATGCTCCCTCTGTTGGTAGATTTTCAAAAGGTATTCCAAATATCACAGCATCCAGTAGGAGAGTGTATTTTCTTTGGGAGGAAAAAACCCAAACCAAAACAAACCAAACCCCAACAAAACTCCATACCCAAAACTGAGGCACACAACAATAATATGTTTAAATTACTGCCAATCTGCAAAGTAAAATTAATTAAATTTTAACAGCCACTAAGCCAAAATATTTGGATCCAGAACTAAGCAATATACACACGTCAGAACTCTTAAAATTTGATTTTGGAAGGCTTGCAGGCTAATTGTTTCTGGACCAGGATAAGTGCTCTCTTGCAGTGGAAATAACACAACTCTCACTCTATTTTCTTGTGGAGTGAAAAGGCACCACTGTGTGTCATTAAGAAAACAGTTCTGTATTAGCACTGACAACAATAATACTAAGGAGGAATTTGGGAGTTTTGTTTATGCGCATTAAATTTCCAACAAGTAGTTCTTCGGGAGCTCAAGTGGTTTTGTGCAGTGAGGATTTTTCCTGAGCCTAACAATTTCCATCAAGGGAAAAAATTCTGTTTCCATGGAAACATCCGAGGTGGACCAAGCATGGATTAATCAAAATACAATGATGCCTTTTTTGCAAGGTACTAGGGAAAAAAATCCAGTTTGAAGTAAGTACCGCTGCTCTTTCCTTCCATTCACACTAGAAAGCATGGGAAATTCTCCCCAAATGTCTGTGTCACACACAGTTTAATTAGCACAAGAAAAAGTTAGGTTTTCTTACATTCATAATTAGCATGTCATTGTGAACTAGAGCCAAGGATATAGTAACATGAAAAAAAGAAAGAGAGTGAAATAAATAATTTAAAATTACATTTACATTCCTTTTTTATTTGCTACTGGTTACATCAAGTGGCTCTTCCTATGACAACAAATTTTAGTAGCTTTTTCTGTATTCTTAGTACTGCAGGCTCATTTCTTGGTACTGAAGGCTTTTTCTGGTATTCAAAATCCAAGCTATGGGTTAGGAAATTTTTTTCTTGCTGTTGAAATGAGTACGAATGATGTTATATCATTCTCAGCTACCATCATAGAATTTTCTGACAACAGAATTTAGCCGAGAGTTCTGCCATTGCCCAGGGATGAACAAAAGAGTTCATAAAAGCCAGCCTGCCTTCATCCATGTTCTCAACAAAGCAAAAAGAAACACGGCTCCATTTTTAACAGAGCACTTCCACTGAAGTGCTTCCTTTGTCTGTTCTTTGTGTTAATAAAATAGACACCTTTTCCTTGTAGTAGCTGAAGTTATTTTCTAATTACTCTATTATCAGAAGATACTAAAAAATACTCTGAAGGTGTAAGAGCAGCACACAATAATTACAATACTACAAATGTCAAATAACTCTAAGCCCTCCGTTTGTACACAACAACATGATACTAATGTCAGAGGCAAAAAATGCACTTCCACTTCTAATCCTACCTCAGAATGAGGCTCCACTATGAAAAATTGCCAGCAATGGCATTGGCAGGGTTCCACTTTTGTGTTTTTCAAAGGTTTGGTAGCAAATGCACGCACAGATTTTGTTCCTCTTTATTTTATTACTTTCCAGCAGGGATCTGAGGATCAAGCTGGGTTTTCCATCTCCAACACCACCATTAGTACTAAAGGCTACGTTGGCCAAATTATGATCACAATAATCTGTGTGTAGTCCCTCTGTCATTAAGAGATTTGCTCAGACATTACTGGTGAAGAAGCCCCTGACTGGGAAGCGGCACACGGGGATACCTCGGTGCACGAGGAAGATGAGCCCTACAGGCTCCCACGGGGTTAAATGAAGTAGAAAGCAGCAAATGCTTCATTTCTGTCATTCAGGCAGGCAGATTTGTATTCAGAGTCAAATCTGAATACACAACAGCTTGGTTGGTGCAGCCACACACCACAGCAGCGCACCCTGAGGAACAGGTGACAGCCAGCCAGTTGTCCCCTGCGTTGGAGCAAAGACCATGAACTGTCTGGGTGGCTGAAGCCCTGTAGCTGCTTGCAGGGCAGTTCAGGGGCATCCCATACTGCACACACCGCCCTGGGATGTGCAGGAGGCACAGGGGGCATTGCAGGAGCTGCCCAACACGGGTTCAGAGGAATCTGTGCAAGGCAGAGCGGCACAGATGCCCACGCCAGCCATGGGAGATGGGGACATATGGAAAGAGAGCTTCACTGGGGAGAAAACACGGCCCCACGCCTAGGGCACAGGGAGGAATTCACTCTTAAAGGACTGCAAAGAGCCTGGCACGCTCCTGTGGGTGGAGGCTGCCCTTCAAACACAGCTGACAAACGGGCGTGGAGGGGCAGCAGCAGCACAGCTGGCATGGCAGGACAGCACAGCTGGCCGGAGGGACAAACACAAGCCCTGTGGCTGGGCAGTGAGAGCTCCACATGTGGCTGGGTGACAAAGGGGCTGGCAAGTGTGAAGAAAGGTTTTGAGGGGCCAGGTGCAGGCAGGTTTGGGAGGTTTCTCTGGGATTTTTTGCCAGGTACTAGGAAAAAAAAAAAAAAAAATCCAATTTGAAGTGAGCACCGCTGCTCTTTCCTTCCATTCACACTAGAAAGCATGGGAAAATGTCCCCAAATGTCTGTGTCACACACAGTTTAATTAACACAATAAAAGGTTAGGTTTTCTTACCTTCATAATTAGCATGCTTGCCCTTTGCCCTGCCTGCTCCAAGCCCCATGACTACACCAGCCCACCTCCCCTTTCCTCCTGTCTGCAGGGCCACGCTGAGCCTGTGGGTGGATGGCTGCACCACTGAGGTGGGGGGGCTGAGTTCTTTACAGAAGTGACCTCTTTTTCTGGCCTTTTTCAACATGAGGATGCCTAAAATGGCAGAGTCACTCAGAAAACACAAGGAAAGCCCACAGATCTTTTATTCTCCCACCAGCTGAACTGATTGCAGGCTGCCAGGACCCCAGCTTGGATCAGACAGGACTGTCAGCAGGGAAAGGGGAGCTGAAACCACCGTGTTAGGCTCACCAAACCAGCACTTCCTAGCACGACTTCTTTTCCCCAAGGAAATACTGAACTGCCCTGCAAATACCTTTTCAAAACCAAATTCTCCCTATGATAGATTATCTTCCAAAGGAAATTAAACTGGACAAAGAAGTAACTTTCTCCTTGCTACCCACGACAGGCTAATACAAGACCTTTTTTTAAATAGACACAACTTTTCTCTGTATGTAACACTTAAAGCACAGGCTCCTCTGTAACACAGCCTCACACACGCCTGACGCGCAGGGATGGGGACGAGCTGCCTGCCTCCCTCGGGTGACAAGGGACATCTAGCGGCACCGTGGCTGCCAGCAGCACGGCAGGGACAGCGGGCACAGCCACCTCACCTGTCCCCTGTATCCCACCCCACGGCAGGGAAAAGCCCTGGCTGGTGCAGGGAGTGAGAGCCCTGTGCCTTCCCCAGCCTCACATCCCTCTCTGAGTGCAGAGCTGCGCTCCTTTGCATCCTCCTCTCTCCATCGGGGCTGCTCAGCTTTTCCAGTCCTGCTCCCAAAAAATTCCCCCAATAAGGTAATAATATGTTATACATATAACAATGTATTTTCAGTAAGAGGCTGGTTACGCCAGCAGCAAAGACCTGCCGTGGATGGGAAAGGTGCCTGCTCCCTTTATTCAGACAAATAAACATTTCAGGAGGAACACTTGTCCTGTGTGAAAGTAAAATAAAATCAATGCCTGGTTAGAACAAGACTTTTGAAAATCGCAACTACATGTCCTGGAAAAAAAAATTCATTTTGTTTAATTAAAAAATAGTAAATAATGGCATGATATCCAGCTTAATTATTTGATCAGTAATAAAAATTCAAGACCTTGTTATTAGAACAGACCAGTGCACACTCAAAGATGTGGGTGTAGACTACATATAAGGAAGAAATTCTTTACTGAAGTTTCAGTTCCACAGGAAAAGTTTTGATGTTCCTGTCTATCAATGCAGCATCAAAATACTGCTTCCTTTTGTTTTTTTGGTTTTTTTTTTTTTCCGCTTGGTTTAGATTTTCTTATCCAAACCCCAAAACACTTCATGACTGAAAGAGTAACAGAGGGCTGGAAGCAGTGCTAAACCTGCTGGCTGCCCAAAGTTCTCCAGCTTTGATTTAAGAGACCTCCTGTGGCTGTGGTCCACCTGTGCCTCAGCCTGGGCATGTCACCTATGTTTAAGAATAGCTGATTTATTAGTTTTCGTCTCGTGTTCTGTTCCAAAAATAATGAAGAACATTTGTGGCTGGGAGGAAGTAAAAAATGGCCTTTTGGGAGATGCAAGAAACCCACAGAAACCCTCAAGACCCATCAAACTCACTTTCAGTTTGCTTGGCTGCCTCCTATCCCTCCCTTTTTTTCCCTCTGCAAAATTCCCCTGACCATCTCTCCCAGGTTTATTGCTTTACCCATTCACTGCCTTTCCCTTTTCTCTGAAAAGCTCTCTTAAAAATTTCTTTTTATACTTATTTTCCTTCCCCAGTTTCCTGCCCCCCATACATCTGTCCTCTCCACTGTCACATCCTGCAAACACTGAAACCCCCTTCTCACAGGAAACACTCAAAGAAACAAACTTGTTTTTTCCATTTGATATTCTTCGTGGGAAAAGAAAAACAAAACCCAAATAAAATATTTTTTTTCTATTAAAATATTTCACTGAAATTCGAATAAAATTGCACACGTGTATACAGCTGTAGATTACCTCCTTTTTCTTACCCTCCCCTTTTCTTTCCCTGGCCAAAAGTTCTGCGTGGTGCTCTGTGCAGAAATACATAAACCACCATCTCATTTTCCCCGGAGCTCATTGTGGCTATAAAAATATGAGCATCTCAAACACGTATTTGGCAAATTGCTGCCACAACTGAATGACTGAAAAACTTTCCAGGAGCACAGGACACCTTTCATGGCCCTCCACTGCTCAGAGCAGAAACCTTCTTCCCTCTTTGAGCAGCCAGCCCTGGGGGATCAGGAGAGACGCTTTAAACCAACATTAACAATTAGAAATGCTGCCAGGAAAGGTAACCTGAGGCTTACCTGAGCTCAACAGAATTGGATTTTAGCAGCTGGATTGGATTTAGTAGTTGTGGGAATACATTCCCTCAGAGCAAGTTTGCCACCAACTGCAGAGTTTTTACCGAGGCAAATTTTTGTAAATTCTACCTCAATAGAATTGATTTTAGTACATGCAGTACATGTCTTAGCAAAAATGATAAGGAAGGAAGAATTTGTTAAGAGTTAAGTAGGAACAGGATATATTTAAGGAAATTAAAAGATAATTAGAATATCTGGGAGGTGAGAAGGAAGGAACTTCAGAATTTGGTATGGAAAGAAGAGCTAACGAACTGAGATATTATTGTTAAATAGCCAAAGCATCAGCAAAGGGAACGCTGCTGTGTTTCAGGCAGCACTGCCCTCAGAATTCAGCTAATCCCAGCACCCTGGCAGTCCAGGAGCAGCAGCCAGCAGCTGGCACTGTTGCTCCACGGAGAAGGGATGGGCAGGGATGCAGGGCCAGGTCCCCCACGCATCACCTGCGCACAGCCATGGCACACACCACGGGAAGTGCACCCGCTGTGCAGACGTGGCACAAGGAAGGAGGAAAGATTTCCCTTGTGCACACGAACACCACCCTCGCTCAGACACTGCCCGTGCAAATCTGATCTGTCCATCAAGCTGGGAAAGCAGAGCGATGCGCTGGGAAAGGGCTGGGAAATGCAAAGGGATTTGCTGTGTCCCAAAGCAGACGTGACAAGGCCCTTCACAAAAGCAACAAGATACTTCCAAACTCACTCCAAGACTATCCAGAAAATGGAAGTTTTCTTCCAAATAAGAGGGACCATCCTCCCCTCCATGGATTTGCTGTTTGCAGCGCTGCCCAGAGCGGTGACAGGGGATGCAGCTGAGTGAGGCAAGGCCAGAAGAGGGGATGTCACAATGGAAAGGCCTCCCTTGCAGAACATGCTGATAGGAATAAAAAAGCATTTGCTAATTTTTCCCATCACAGAGCCCTTCAGTACCTCACAAGCCTTGGAAAAGTCACAGAGCAATAAAAGGTAAAATTAAATCCTGTGGCTTTACAGGTACCTTGCCTGCTCCCCCTGCCCCCTCCCAAAACAAAAACAAAAACACAAAGAAACCCAAATCAAAACCAAACAAAAAAACCAAAAAACTTAACAAAAGCAAACAAAAAACCAAAAGAAGTTCAATTGAACTACTTACACTTGTGTAGCAGGGAGAATTTCTCTGGGGAACAATACTGCCTCCATCCACAGAACTGCTCCTTTTGGATTTTAGTACATGCAGTACACGTCTTAGCAAAAATGGTGAGTAAGGAAGAATTTGTTAAGAGTTAAATAGGAGCAAGATAAACTTAAAGAAATGAAAAGATAATCAATTGGAAATATCTGGGAGGTGAGAAGGAAGGAACTTAAAAACCGAACCGAAACAAACCCATCACATTTCATTGTGAATCTGTGGAAAGTGAAACCAGTACATCCCATGGGGAATTTTATCCATCCCCAAGTACAGGAGCATGAAAGCTTGTCTGAAGGAAGGGGAAGTGTCTGAGCGCTGCCTGTGCTCCCTGCTCAGCACCAGAACTGTTTCATTGCTGAGGGTTGCTCTGAAATCAAGGTAAGGACTGGCCTTGAACACTCAGACAGAGAAAAGTTTGGTCTAAATGAATTAGATGGGTAAGGGCAAGAGCTTCTTAGTCTTTCTGCTGGCCACTGGTTTGAGGAGGGGAAAAAGACATCATGGTAGGAGAGAGAGAAAAAAAAAGATAAAGAACTGTTGAGAAATAGCAAAGAAACATTCAAATAAATTAATTCTGGAGCTCCAAGAAGAAAACGGGCCAATGTGCTAGAGCAGAAGTTTCCCAGCGCATTAGAAAAGCCATCCAAGAATGAGAGACAGCTTTGTCCAATAAAGTGCTACGAGAAAAACATGACAACAGCAGCACCATAATCCTTCCCTGCTGTGACTGCAGCAGCAGCAATTCCACAGCACATTCCAGGAGGGCATATATACACTGCATTTGGTTCAATAGCCTGAAAAATAAGTAATCAGTTCCTTTACATTGAGACAGCTATGCATTTCTTAGACTGAGGGGAAAAAGGAGGCAGTTCAGCAATAAATTACCACGTCTACCTGTTGAAATGATCCTCATCAGGGAGGAGCAGCCCTTTGGGAGCTGCGCCTGAGTTTCTCTACCTGTTATTGGCACAGCCTCAAAGATAATTTTGCCAAAGAGTTGTCTTTGTGTGAGTACATCCCCTCAGAGCAAGCCTGCCACCAACCGTATAATTTTTACCGAGGCAAATCTTTGTACATTCTAAAAGAAAATAGGATTATATTAGTGATCCTTCTTTGATTTCCCTTCAATATTTATTTACTGATAGTTATAGACTTTCTCCTTGGTCACAGCAGTACACAAGCAGGCAGATAAAAGGGATACAATGTTGGCTCTTTCAGTTTCCCCACACTAAGGCCCCAATTATTGTCCGAGGGGAGGTGATCTATGACTGCAAAAATCAGTGCACTGCACTGAGAAATCAGCAACTGACTTCTGCATGTCTGTGTCACACAGCAGGGTCTCACTGCATTGCCTAAGCCATCAATGTTTTACATACTCTTTGTATTCACATAAAAAATTCAAATAACAAGGTTTAGATTATTTCTGATTATGGTCTGGGGTCTCCACTTGCATAGAGAGATGCAGAATAAAACCCCTCAGGCCATGTCAGGAGCACAGCATCAGTTTCACACCAGTTATGCCCGTTCTGCATTTGGAATCCCCACTACCATCACAGGGTTTGCTGCACAGAGACTGAGATGAGCTTTGCCTGTATCCAGTAATTAAATTTGGCAGTTTCTTTCACAAGGGAAAAAAGACACAAGACACCATCAATCTCACTGCTGACCTGGCCATCACTTCCGAGGAAGCTGCAGTAGTTTTCTTGGTGGAAAACTTGATATTAAGGGAAATCTGGATCTTCAAATACCACCACTAGACGGCCCCTCAGCTCCAGCCAACCAGGAGAGGTGCTCCTGCAGCCCTGATGGCCTCTTCCAGCCACCCTGTGCGACACCAGCAGCCAGGGAAGGAGCGAGGACTCTCCAGGCACTCTCCAGTCTCACAGTTTCTAGACCACGTTAGCTGCACCCATTCTTTCTGTGCCACAGGCACACCCCGTGCTTAGGCAAGACATACCTGAAGTGTTCACAGCTGGCTGAGAAGAATGGGTCCATCGAGGCCTGTCTTTGGCTTTTTGACTGCCTGGGGAAAGCCACCAAGGTGGATCTGCACCAATCCTTACCCCAGCAGGTGTAGAAATTTCCTCTGTTGCCCTAATGAAGAAGCAGAGGTTCAATGGGTGTGAGGCAAGGCAGCTGTCAAGGGAGAATGCCTGTCCGTGCTCTCTGTGAACGGCCCTTACCTTTCAGAAGAGAAAATCTTGCATTCCCCACATCCTGCCTGTGATATGAGGTTAGATAAAATATGTTTAGGAGGCATGGCCTGGCCTGTAGCCCAGCTGTCTGACCACAGTAACCACACTCTTTCTTTATAAACAGGACACTGTTTCTTCTGGGTATCTGTGATTTGCCAGTTCAGCTTTATTCAATTCACTAGAATTTTTTTTTTTTTTTTGGTTGTTGTTGTTGTTGTTCTTAATGAATTTCCCAAAATCACAGCAATGGCTGTGAAACACTGTTCAAAACCACTGATTTTTTCTGCAGCTTTGGTGAAACGTGGAAAAATCAGCTTGAAGTGGGCTGTTCAGCTACTAGAAAAGGTTCTCAAAGAAACTTCCCTGCGTGAGAAATGCAGCCGTCTTCTGAGACGGACACTCACTCGCAGCTGATGACATGGCTCACAGAATCAAATCATCGTCATCACTTCAGGCATTCCAAGCTGAGACAGAAGGATCAGTTGAGAGCTGAGGTGAGTTCTGCTCTAGCAGAGTGTCAGGAGAATACAGTAAATGACCCCAGGGAGGATTTTCTTTCTGGTCCCCAGTTAAAGCAACAACCACTAACCTCCTGCCCAAAGATTTCTGTTCCTCATTCAATAACTTCTCTGCCAACAGGGAGTATTGTGAATAACTCGTCTTGTCAATTGCCTGGACACAGTTACAAATATTCCATTAATAATCGCCACAAGATCTCCTGCTGTCTTGCTGTGCTCAGGTATTTCATGGTTGACTCTGAGCTGCAGAATCTCTGCTGCTCTGGCATTGACAGACGGCGGATCGCAAGCACCTACTAAGAAAACACAATTTCTTTGTAATAAACCTTTTCAGATTCCTTCCATTCTCACACAGTATCCAAACATTGCCACTTGTTAAATATTATCAGACAGGACAATCTTAGGTGCTTTAAATCTGTCTTGGTATGGTGAGAGTGGAGTTTTCTTTCTTTCAATCAAGTCCCTGCTCAGAAAGGCCTCTGGGTCACATTCTGAGGTGCAAGTTGACTTTCTTCCGTGTTCCCTCAGAAACTCAAACATTCTACATTAAAGCTTGCAGAGCATAAAGTATACACAATGGAGTTTTGGGGGCTTAGGGCAAGAAGGAATTATCTTTAAACCCAGGGATGGTGTGGGACCTCGAACCCTAGACATCCTTGAGGACAGGTCATGAAAACAGTCACAAGAGACTTTTGCCTGCAGTTGATTTTCCTTCTGAACATGTGCCCCAGCCCCATCACCCGTCTGTGGAACCACAGTGACACAGAGGGAACAGTCGTGCTCCTCTAATTTAAAACGAGATATATTCCTTTGGGTACTGTGACTATAGAACTTAAGGAAGATGCAGAAACTCTTTCTCTTTCAGACCCCAGCTGGGGTTATTTTACAAGGACACCTTTCCAATCAAAAAGGGGGCAGAGCTAAACCATCTCTCTGCCAACTCCACCCTCCATGAGCACATGCCAATCTTTCTTTGGACTTTGTCCCTGAATTGGAAAGGTAACCAGAAAGCATCAGATAAGAAACTGGACACATCAAAATAGTCAAACAAAGCCTGAAGGACTTTGACAATAAACACACATGGAGTGAAGACACTTTCACACAGATTCCTTACTGCAGCATGTAGGAGGATCTACAGCAGGAATTTCATTTAGGAGAGCAAAATACAGCATTGAGATCTCTATAGCAATCTCTCTCTGGTACTTTTTGCGCCACACGCAGACCACAAGCTTACAGAAGTGTCAACTTTTGGGCACCATACAAACACGGGACGAGTGCAGGAACACCCTGAATGGTAACATAGTACAAACAGAGATAAGGGAAGAGGATCAACAGCAAACAAATGCAAATGCACTCTTGCTGACCAGAAAAACCCTGACTCGCTTCCCGGAGAAGCTGTGGTGGCACCTGAATCAAAGAGGCCTCCTGGAGCAGAGTTAGCACAGTTCAACACAGTGCTGGCCAAAGTATGTTGGCTAAATAAATCGAGTGAGAACGTCATCAACATGACAAAGAAAAAGATAGGACAACTGAAATATTCAGTGTACTCACGCCACTGCAAAAGGTCACTAAAACAAGGTAAACTTCAAACAGTTCAGCTGTTTTAGCTTGTCAGATAATTCAGAGAGCAGTGTTGTGCCAGCACAGCAAGGCCTGTCCAGGGCCTGGGAATTATCCCAGCTCCATCCCCTCACCAAAATACCTCTCCTGGTAGAAGCTGGGTGGGAGATGCAGTGGTGCTGGTTGGAAATGGGCTCAGTTGTCTCAGCCTGTGTCTCTTGGAGGTGATGCAGCTTTGCTGGCTGGATGTGCCCACAGCACTGCAGAGTGGCTGCTGCCACATGTGAAAAACATGAACCCACAGCCATTTTACACCAGGTTCCTCCAACAGACTCAAATGCACTCCTAAATCAGTCTGTGACCACGGCCTCCTCTGCATTCCACCCTAAACTGAATATAATTGGTGTCAAATTCATCCTTCCTCTTCCTTTCCCTCCCTCAATCCTATCCATGCACACAGGCACACTAAAAACACCTGCAATTCAGTGTTCATTCCGTGTAATTGCTTGAGCTCCACTTTGTAGTGGCATTCCTCAAGGCTGCTAGCTCTTCTTAAGGTTAAAATATAAACTTCCACTCTGGTCAGTTCAGAAAGGGTAGGGTTACTGCTTTTCTTCCAGCTAAGCAAATTAACTGAATTTACACACTGCAAAACCCAGGTGCATTTGCAATTGTAGCACCAACAAAATGGTGAAAATGATGGCTCAGCTGGGAAGTCTTTCAGCTCTTGGACCCATGAAAGGAATTGTTTTTTCTTTGCTCAGATCTCTCTCCCACCGCTTTGATACCAGGCTGCTGTCGCCACTCAAGTATGCAAATCTGAGCAAGCCACCAAAATAAGTGTTAAAAACCTCCCCGGGAATAAAAGTACTGTTTGTACAAACCCTCACATCCTTCTCCCACCTTCCAAGCAAAGGCTGCTCTCGCAGCTGCTGAGCTGAGGCTCTCCTGGTGAGGTGGGAGCGGAAACACCGCGGCTTTTCGTTACACGCTGCCTTCGGTGTTTTGCTGAGTTAGGAAAGGACAGGACACCAAGCACATTCCGTGGCACTCTGCCAGGCAGGGGCCCAAAGGGTAAACAGAGAGTAACGTGCGGGACGCAAAAGCGTCTTTAAAAAAAAAATAACAGAGGGGCACCAGATGGTCACTGAAATGATCCACAACAGGGGGATGTGAGCGAACATTTCGGGTTCTGTTCTAACACCTTATTAAGCGTGTAAGGATCTGTGTCTCAGGAGCAGGCTGCATTCTGGGAGAGCCATGTCAGGCTCAGATTTTGCAAATAATCCATCTCCTCCGCAATCACCGGTGAAGTCACCACCTCAGCACCCGGCTGTCCCGCTCCTTCCAGCACTACAGTTGAGCATAATCACCCCAATCATTTTCTTCCCCTGATTAAGCCGACTTCCAGTGCCATTACAGTAAATTACTACAAGCAGGTTTTGTTCCTTTGCTTTTGAACTGCGGACTCCCATAACACAGCGTGCAAACCCTAACGAAGGGCATTTGCACGCCAGCGAGGGTCGATAGCGCAGTGAAACAGAGAGCAGCTTTGTGAAGGGAGAACAAGGCTACTGCAGTGTGCTCTAGGGCTTTTCCTTCCTATGGCCAGCGCCGGATCTCTGTTCCCTGTTAATGAACAGCTGCTGTTCATTCAGCCAGAGAGGTGGTCCAGTGGGACAGGCAGCTGGGGGACAATTCCAAGGGGATGCACTGCAGGGAAAGCCCCTCCGCTTATCTGAACGCTTGGCACGGACAATGCCAAACCATCCATGCAGAACACAGAACGCGGGAAGTCAGACAGTGTCCTTTAGGTTTCATGCTTCATGGTTCAAAGGCAGAGTGGACAAGAAAACGGCTCTGCCTTTCAGAGAAATCATCTCTCCAAGAACCAAGAGGCGGCCATCACAGAAGCTGTACTCCTTCAGCCGGGAATTCCAGAAGAGCTTTTGGGTTATTATGAGGTCTTCCCATCTGACAGGACACACGAGAAGTCACTCTCCCATAGAACCTAATGTTCAGTGATTTTCCTTCAGTGTCAACACTCTTAAATACTCAATAGAAATAAATTTCTAAAATTTGAACACTGAAACAAAATTTCAAATGCCAGAAATTTCCATGCTCGCATCCTTGAGTTTCTCTACAGAGAAGCATGCGTAGGTTGTTTAAGAGGTCACAGGCTCAAGTCTTGGGAGCTGCGATGAGGCACCACACACTGATATCATAGGCAGGAGCCAGGGTACAGTGAGGCACAGCAGAGGCTGCCTGGGGTTCGCTCTGCAAAACCAAGTCCAAGAAAAATCCTTTCCTCTTCACCTTTCTGGAAAGGAGCCAAAGTTTATCAGGCTTTGTCTACCATGATTTTCTACAAGCTTGAACACCATATCATGCATTTTTTTGAGGAGGTATGGAAATGGTATATTAATTGCTGTCTACTCTGAATTGTATTTCCTCAGCTAAAATAACACAAAGGTCAAAAAAAAAAAAAAAAAGAAAAAGAAAAAAAGACATGCTGAAATAAGAGTGCAGGCACATGCACTAGTTTACTGGAAATCTGCTTAAACGTACAGCTTCAATTAAAGGGGTGTAGCTCTTTTCATTTGCACAAGCCTCGAGAGGCAGCCTTGCCTAGGAAAGGTGATGGGGACAAGGGGTTGAAGGCCAGTCCAAGGAAAACCTGGCCATGTGGGCTATCCTCTTCTTCCCTGCTAGCTGTCCATCCTGGCCGGGAACCTGGCAGCCTCCCCAAGCACACGTGAAGGGTGAGCCATGCTCCCCGCCGGTGTGCTGCAGCTTCACTGGCCTCACAACTACTGCCTCACTCAAACTCCCTTTATCTTTTTCCTCGCTCCCCTGAAAAAGCAAATAAAACCTCCTGAGCCTCTCCAAAGCCAAGCAGAAATGAGGCAGAAACCCCAAACAGAAACATTGCCACGAACTAGATTATTTACAGGCTCAGGAGAGAGAAATGCAAATACCTACATGGTGATTGCTCTGTCCCTTTAGTTTCTATTTTCTCACCTTTTTGTTTTGGCACAAGAAATAGCCAGCATGTGACAGTAAGGTCAGGGTATCTCTGGTTACAGCAGTGCCTAAGAAGCGTTGTTCTAGTAAAACGACACCATGTACAAGCCACATTATATAAAAAGCGAAGGAGGCACAGGAATGGGATGTGAAGCACTCCGGACACAGCCTTAAATGATGAAACCACTGCTACAGGTCCTGCCCAAAAAGCAGAATGTGCTAAACTTGGCATTGCCATGGCAAAACAATTTGGGATGGCTGGAGAGGCAATCCCACTCCTGCAGCTGCTGAGCTCCCGCAGCCTGGGTCCCGAAGCAGAGCTGATCTCTGCCGCTGTGTTGCAGGGTGCTCACACACCTCATGGACCTCCAGTTTGGGCAGATAATGTGAACAGAAGTGGGCAGCACTGCCAGCATCATCCACAGGGTAGGGGGAGATCGAGCAGGTTCTCCTTACCCAAAAGTTTGTGAGGCAGCCCCTCCTCCTGCTCTGCACAGAGTTCCTGACAGCGCAGCACAGCGAACAGCTGCTTTGGTCTTTGCAGGTGTCTGTACCAGACTTCCCATCCTCAGAGTGCCCCCCTCTCCTCTTTTCCGTTTGGTTTGAATCCTCAAACTACTGATTTTCACCTGGTTCCAAAGAATCAGTGAAAAAAAATTGATGTAGTTTGGGCAAACATAGCGGAGACTCCCCAGAAGGTTCATAAACCTTTCACTAAGCTGGCCAGAGCTTCAATTTTCTACCAAAGTGCCTGAAAACAACTTGTCTGCTTTCCCATTTCATTAGGAGGCTATTGCACAGCTCTTACACTGATATTGCAGCAAGGACCTTTTGAAGCTACTGATTGGCATGTCTTTTCTGTTTATTTTCTAATAAAAAGGAATCGTATGCACTAAGCTTTCTAAAAAGCAACTGTGCCGGCACTCAGCCACAGAGGAAAGTACTGCAAAAGCCCCTGATGCTTTTACTTAAGAATAAATTCAGACAGCTTTGTTTACAAATGGGACTGACCTTTCATTTAACTAACTTTTTAAAGAAAATCTGGGAAAATTTATTAGTCCACTGAGTCAAATACATTCTCTGAGCAACAAACAGGCCTCTGATCCCTTTCACTTACATCCAGACATTTCAAAAGTGGTTCAGTAGACATTTTCCAGTTTCCATTTAGTGAAGGCTTATCATGGTTTATACAGTGATCCTGTTCCCATTAAAATTAACCACATCACCACCAATATCACCAGGAGGAAAAGTCAAAAGGAGTGCTCAAAACTATGTGCTCCTACCAGAAATCTCAGCTGTTTTGTTTTTTTTCCCCCACAACTTAGATTGTCCCTGGACTCACAAATCACGTTTCCACAGCATCACCAGAGTAACAAAATGCAATACTTTACCAAAACACCTCCAAAAATCCCAGTTTGCCTCTTTCCCCCCCTTTTAATTCAGGCATTGAACTATACTTGTGTAAAATACCAGAAGATGTTGCATAGAGGTTTAATCAAATGAGAAGCATCTTCAGCAAATTCTTTTTGCATTCCTGCAAGTGTTGGGAAACACATTACGGCAACTTTTCCCCAGGAGAAGAACTTGAGTGGCTGGAAGTCCCCAGCCCCAAGAAAAGTCTGGCAGGTGACAAGCAGGATGAGCTTTGGCAGTCACAGGGATACAGCACTGAAGGAGAAAATTTAATTCCTTTTTGTGAGAGATTTCAGCAAAGGCTTGAACTTCTGTCTCCTGCATCACACCCGGCTGTTCTCCTCTCATGATTCAGTTAATCGCCATTGGTTTTCTCATTTTTCCTCTGACTTTCTACCCCTCTAAACGTTGATCAAGAGGGGAGCAGCCCCAGCCAGCAAGCTCACAGGGGCAGGGGCTTCAGGTCTACATCCAGGTCCAGCTGAGCTGGGGCTTGAAGCCCATTGCCCCCTCAGCTCCCTCCCCAGCAGACAGGCTTTTATCTCCTGAAATCTCTCCTCCTCAGGCTTCTTCCCACCACCATTTCCAAAACTCTCCTTCTGCTTTGATGACGAATGAAAACCGGACTTGCCAATCCTCACTTCTTCACGGGGTAATCTTCCATCACTGTTTCCTGCCAATCCCAATTGTTGCCTTATTAGCACTTGGGTATTTCAAGGGTACAGGCTGCCTCACCAGCACTGGAAATTTAGGTAGGAATTGTGGAGCAAGGACACAAAATGCAATACAATGAGGATCTAGACAAGGAGAAAATTTGGGCTGTTGAGGTTTGTGTAAATGTGTTTCTATAGTATAGATGATGATTTATGCAGAGCAGACAGTATTTTGAAAAATGAAATTGTCCTGAAAGGAACAAAAAATGGCAAAAAGTGGGAAAAAAGGAGACAAAATGAAGAGATTTGTAAAAGAAAGGGACCTTTAAAATACAATGATGGGGCAGGCTATAGTGAATTTAAATATCAGCCTGCAATAAACTCCGTGTAACATGATCCCTGAACACAGCCCAGCTCTTAGGGAGGTTTCAGCTACACTTTCCAGGCATATCTCCTCGACCTTGTCTCTGTCACATAAACGAACTGAAATGAACATATGTTTTTAAGTTTGTTTCTAAAATAACCAGACCGGAGCAGAAATACTGCACTGCCCACACTCAGTCTCCCCCCACCTTCCTCAGGGGAGAGAGCAGAGAAAAACCATGCGTGTTAGTCACATCAGATGAAGTGCTACAGGGACGAAGATTTATACAAAACAGAGACCAGAAAAAAGCCTGTCAGGTCCCAGCTGCGGGTGAGCAATGAGCTGTGAGCCCAGGAGGTGATGTTGTGCCAAGGCCCGCTCACCTCCAGCCTTGATGGGCTCCCCCAAGCTCACATCAGCCCTGCAAGAGCAGGAATTCACCAGGCACTGTCACCCTAGACACTGAGCCCTGCAGATCCTTTCCCTATTAAGGGCTGCTTGCTCTTTGAAATGTAGGCTGAATGCTTTCCATGGGGATAAAAGGACATTTTACACCCATGTCTACGATAAGGCGAACTGTAAACCTGAAATGGAAGCTTGGTTTTCCATGAAATTCAAAAATTCAGACATAGAGATTTTCTTATAATCAGTGTTTCACTCACAAAAGGTCTCATTTCCCACTTTGAAGGGTTTGAAGAAAGGCTTATCTGAAAGACACATCATCAAATTGGTAGGAGAACTCAAACCATCCTGTCTAAGATGTCACTTAATAAAGCTTAAATTAAGATTTAAAATACTTTTGTAAACAAAGGAAGATAGGAAAAATTAATTTCTGCTTTGGAGCATTTTATTCTTTTCTGCCCACAACAGTGCTGTGCATAACTAGTTGAATTGCTGTCACAGTATTGGCTCAGCATCAGCAGAGAATATTTAGCTATTTACTTCTTAAATTATTAAAAATTTCAGGATCTAGCACTTCAAAGGTACTTTGACTACAATGTAAAAAATTTACTTTGTAAAATCTTAGAAAGCTCAAGTTGGCAATGTCTCTTTAATTGGCTTTCAAACATTTAATAAAAGTTTTATGATACAATCCCACCCTACAGCCACCATTAATCCCATATGGCTGTGAGAGATACCAAGCAGCCTACAAAAGCTGGAAGAGAACATTTTGTTTTGTTTCCCATATATTAATGTTTACTAAACCAATTACAGGAGATTTAACAAATCATCCCAGAAAAAGAAGTTGCTGCAAGCTCCCCTTTCTTGTTACGACAGGTAGTCCCATGATTTATTCTGGGTTCTAGCCCCAGCTCTGCCCCAACGGTTTTTCCAGGCTTGTGCAAACAAGGAATTGTTCACTTCTCTCTATTTCCTAATCCCAAACTGGATCACTACCATTTGATTCGCAGAGATGCTGCACAATGCCGTGGAGAGAGGAGGTGAACACCATGCTGCCTCAGTGCACAAGATGGCAGAAAATGGTAGGGCAGAAAAGATGGGAAAGTGGTGGAGTAGAAGGATGGGACTTTATTAAAAGGTAGATATTTGGGCACAAGCTTGAATAAACCTGACAATGAAGTTCCAAAGGCAAGGTGGTATGGAAGACAAGAGGTAGAGCTTGGCAGAATAGGATAAGCATGTTTCACAATCCAGCAGGAGATTTCTCAATCTGCCAACACACATGTGAACAGCAAAAATTCAGTGGCAATCTGGGAAAAGTCAAGCAGAAGATGAAAAGAATACTTTTTTTTCATCTGCAAAGCAGACAAAAGGAATGACCACTGCAAACTGAGAGCCTGCTGAGAGGGAAAACCTGCCCTGTGGTCTGCATGAAGCACCTTGGTACGAAATGAGGAATGAAGAGTTGAACACAGCTGTAAATCCCACCAGCCCTGATAGAACCTCTGCTCACAAAGTGCAGGCACTCAAGTGGGGCTTCACATCCTTTGGCAGCACCACTCTGCTCCCACCGGCACTGCCAGCTCCAGGACAAGGACTAACCCATGCAAAGATGAGCTCATCCGCCCTTTTGAAGCACTCTGGCACACTTTAAAAGCAGGCAGGTAGTCTAAAAGGCATCAGTGGGATGTTTTAAAGCCTGCACTTCTAAATTCCCTGTTCCTTTGGACACAGAGCATTGCCCACTGGCAGGTGGCACCAGCAAAACCCACAATACCATCTGTTTTTGAAGCATCCACGGGAAACACCTGCAAGCAAAGCAACCAGCAGGAGGTTAGACTTTACCTGTGGGGTTCTCTTTACCAGCTAATAGCTTCCTCCTCGTGCCATTGGCTCCTGCCCAAGTGAGATGTACTTCGAAGGAAGAGCTTCCCCAGTAGGGATTTGAAGATGGAAGTGCTGTGACCAAGGGGGATTGGCCGCTTTGGGACTCTCATCTCCAAGCCTGTGCTGCTTTCACCCTTCTAAATAGTAAAAGATTCAAAAGGAAAAGAAACCTCAAGTGCCTGCTCCCTGCTGTTTTATCTTGCAGCCATTTGACGTGTGGTGTGCTGTGTAAAAATGATGTTTTCCATGCTGTCCCAGCTGCGAGAAGGTGCTGGTGCAGCCCTGCTGCAATTAGTCACTTGTGTCTGCTTGTTGCTGGAGGCAAGGAAAGAAACAACGTGCCAGTGAGGCTCCTGAAGCAGGTAACATGGAAAACAGCTGTTTATCCAGTGCAGGGAAGTGAAACGATCATTCATCGGAGCTGAACTAAGAGCTCCTGTGCAGCCCTGAGATGGACCCACGGGAGCTGTGCGAGGTTATGCGCCAAGTAAACACGGGAGCTGGCAGGAGCTGTGGTGGTGCACTGAGGTGAACCCCTGACCAAGTTCTGCACTAAAAGGAGACAGGAGAAATCTCACATTTTTGGAACGTGCTAAGATCTGGTGATGAGTCTAACTCTGAACCAAGAACCTGATTTGAAGCAAGGGATCCTCAGTGAGTCCCTCCCCTTGAATCAGGACTTAAAAAACCACCAAACCTCAAACTCTCTAAACACCTTAGCTGTGTGATACAGGCAGTGTCCTCCCACAGTAGCTATCCCTATTCTGGGTGAGGAAGAGAGGTTACACAGAGGGAGGCTGTGAACACACAATCACCTCTTTTCGAGCTGCCCCCTCTGCCACTGCTCGCTCAGGCCTGGGTGCAACACAGAGGATATTTCCCACCAGCATCAGGTGGATGGCATGCTGGAAACCATCAAGACAGGGCTTGGATTCGCAGGATGCCAAAGGAAAGGGCTTTCCATTAGACAGGATCAAATAGCAGCCAGACTAACTGAGGTGAGATACGAGGACACTTACTCAGGGCCAAAGGTTAATGCCTGCCCACATGACGAGGGTCGGTATCTGAGGAATCCAGAGGCCACCGTGCAGCTACAGACCTTTGGCCAGGGATCAGCTCCCAGGCTGGGCATGTGCCAGAGCAGAGACAGTCAGGAGCAAAAACTGAGCTACTGTTGCTAGAAGAAAGTGATAAATCAGTAAACAGAGTGTCAGGGAGGGAAATAAGCTGGCTTCTGGCTTAATTTGCTGCAAGCCTTGCTAATGCCAAGCTGGAGCATGAAGACAGTGACCAAACAGCAGCAGGCTCATGAGACAGTGGCTATGTAAATGACACCAGTAAAGGAGCGGAGGATTACCTTTCCAAAGGATTAGGAGGATTACTTTTTCAAATTGAGCATCTCTTTCCATTTCCCAGCAGTTTCTGATCCTCCAAAGGAACTCCTCATCCTCCACAGGGATTTTCAGCCCTTAAGTAACACTGCCTGGATGCTAATGGAACAACTCATCTCCTGAAGTGGACATCGAAAGGAAAAAGGACGTACTTTAGGGGTTGTACTGCTAGTGCCAGCCCCTCTCCTGCTGTGCCATGGGAAACATGGTGGTGGTGTACAAACAGCCTGCCTCATCTGGCCCTTGTGTTCTGAGATTTTGCTTCCTCTACTCTGTGCGTGGCTGCTGCTGCTGGCACAGCATCCAGCACAGCCTCACTCAGCGACTGCAACCCAAACCAGAGGGGGTCACGCTGCCGAGCCCGCTCTCCCTGTTGGTACAGCCACCCGCCCTGGAGGAGCACCCGTGGCACCCAGCACAAGGGCTGGGGCAGTGCCATTCCAGGGAATGCCTCAGCCCAGGGCTCTGCACCGCTCCCAGGGTGGCATGGGGACAGGGATGGCCCGGGATGGCCACTGGAGACTGGCCCCTGTGCCTCGGTGCAGTGTGAGCACATCTCCACAGCCATAATCGGAGCATAATCTGCAGCAGCTGCTGGCATTCCTCCTGTGCCCCAGGAGCGATCAAAGCCTTGCAGTGGCTTCACTCTTCCAGGGTTACTAGAAGCAATGGAACAGCATCAAGGATACATAGGAATTTCCCTTTTATCACAGCTGTAGCCACAGAGCATTTATAGGAAGCAGAAGGGATAAGTGACCCAGCTATCAAGCATTTTCCTAAATCTCTCCACAAGCACAAGTGGTAGGCACATTTTCTCCCTGTCCTCATGCTCTCCTTGGGGATCCAGCAGAAGTGCTGTACTAGTGCTGGAAAAGTGGGGCCAGATGAGGTCTTTGGAGGGCAGACACTGCTTTGCAGGACTTGCAGTGAAGAGTTTCACTACAAATGTACATGTATCATATTCCCGTCACGGCCAAGCTGTGAGTCTTGGAACTTTGAGAGCAATCTTTGGTTTTTCAAAGAAGAATTTACCAAGAACTAGTCCTTAGCAGACATAAAATTTATTGAAATAAATAAAAGAGCACGCCACTTAAGTGTTTCATTGTTTGCCAAGTAGTTTTACATGCACCAGTGGGAGCTTGGGGTAAAAAAAGGTGTTTGCATAAAAAGCTGCGAGGAATGCCTGTTATATCACACTTCCCAACAAAGCCCAGGCTTTGTTATCCTGGCAGCGATCAGCCTCATTGTGCAACAAACATCACCAAAGGAAAAAGATCACAAATTCTTCCATATGAGGAATGCCTTGGTCACTAAATGAAGGAATCTCGCAGGCAGTGTAAGGTACCTCTCATCTCATCAGGCGTCCTCGAGAAGAATTTTGGGATGTATGTGATGATTACTGTGGTAATTTGTGAATATAGATTAAAAAGATGCTACAACGTTGTTTTTTTTTTTTTTTTTTCAGAGAAGTGTTCTCCAGTTCAGCTTATATCATTTGTGGCTGAAGTAGCAACAGACCTCATTTCTTATATGAAAAGAAGTTTTCCTTGATATGTGTTAGTTTATTATAGGTAATGGCAAAACAGAAAATAAATATTAGTCTTGACACATGCCACCAAAATCTCTAAGCTAAATAGTTGAAAATATATAAGTAGATGCTCCACATGCAGGATGGACACATGCTATTTTACGTGAGTTATTAAAGGACTAGGCTGAAAATATGCAGACTTTAAGACCTTGTTTTAAGAAATTTTAACTAAAAACACATGCAGAGTATGCATTCTAGCAGATAATTACACAGAGTGGAGCACGACTCATAGAGACAATAGAAACTGTAGCAACACGCACTTTTTATCTAACAAATACAAGTATTATGAAAGTACTTTCAATTTTCCTTTTCAAAAAAAGCTCATTTCTAGGCACTACAGGTCACCTACCTCTAGAATCTCACTAATCTAATCTACAATGTGTAAACATACCCAGATTAAGAAGATTCAGGAGAATACTATTTTTAACATATTCCCTTGTCCAAAACAAGTTTGGGGGAAGGAAAAAAAAAAAAAAAAAAGGGTCAATCCATGAATATCCAAGAAAACCTAAATGATGACAAGGCAGGTCCTTCTCAATCAATAACTCCTTCTCCTTCCTTCCAAGAACTGGGGAGTCTATATTTAAAAGCTTTGCACATTTTCTCCTGTTCCCAGGATACTCAGCAATTTGAGATAAAATGAGTAAAAGGGTGACCTCTTTACTTTAAAAGATCCCTGACGAGTTTTGCCCAGGTAAGGAGGCCGTTAAGTACTTTCTTTACCTGAGATTTCTGCAAGTTTTTAACAGCAAGAGTCCTCAGATGTCTGACCCACTTTTCCTGCAAAAACTTAGATCTAATTTTTCTTTTTATTTTTTTCAATCTACTTTATTTGTGTGGGGATTCAGGGGGTGGGGAACAGAACACATATAAGATGCTGCTTTTGAAATCCCTGCTCTTTACTTAGGTCTGAGATGACTAATGCAATTCTAAAACTCTGCACCATCAAGACATGAATCACAAACCTACCTCAGTTGCTTCTGAAGGTGTTTTTGTGTGATTTAAGAGCTTCACTAGAGAAGGCAAACTTGTGTTGATAGGATGGCAGCACTCATTACTTGCTAGTCAGGCCAGGCTGAAACTTCATTGTTTTTGTTTCCTAGAGAAAGAACTGAGATCACATCTGCATTTTATAAAAGCTCCTGAATTGTTACTGATCGACAACAACCAGCAGCCAACGCTTTGCCTCTAGAAACTTGCATTGTTTTGCAGTCAGAGTTGCTAGATACCGTGTCCTCGTAAAAAGTCTGGTTAAGTCATTTAAGCTGTGAAATTGAGAACTGCACTCCCCTGAACAGCTAAGAGAAATCGTTACTAACAAGAATTACATGTGACAGGCTCCAGGCTCCATTATTCGGCTTCCTTTGTTCTTTTAAGGGTATTCATTATCAACTGAAGCCCTGCTAGTGTTTCTAGCTTCTATGAAATAGGTTGTTTTTTTTTTTTTAATTAATAACTCAGATGTAAAGGGGAAAAAATGCATTTCCTTATCTGTTTTCTGGGGTTTAATATAAAATCTGCAAAGGCATTGGAACAGTAGGGTAGGGAGGTAGAGCAGCTACGGGACTTAAAAAGTCTCATGTGTAAAAGGTATTTTTAGATTTAGATCCTCCAAAATCAGAGGTCCCCTGGGTTGCCCCCTGCGCCGAGCGCAGGTCAGAGCAGGGATTTCTGGCCGTCCTGCGGCTGGCCCCGACACTTTCCAAGGAATGTTCCTGAAACAAATGTACATTATTTGCTGTCAGTTAAGGCGCAGGGGTGGGGGGAAGGACTTGTAAAACCCTCTGCCTCTCTCCAGTTGCTCAGACAAGCACACTGGCTAGTTTGGTAAGGAGCAGTCTAGAGTGAAGCTGGAAGTGAGGTGACTTTTGCCTGTTCCCCTGATGAGTGCAGGGCAGGGGTGCCTGGCTAGCCTCGTGGGTGCTGGACCACTTCCCCTGCCTGTTCCTAGAGGCACGAGTCCTTCTCCTGCCCAAGCTCCCCATTCTGTGAGTTATGGCAAGCCCATCAATCCTTCTTTCACAGTTGTTGTTGCAGGCTATCACGTATCAGGCTTGTGTGCTCCTGCCAGGGAGGCTCCTTGCACTTGCTCCTCTCCCGGGACAGGCACCACAGACACAGCCGTGCTTTGCTGAGCTCGGGATCACACGCGTCTCAGGGCACGTGAGCAAACTGGATGTGCTCCGAGCCCAAAGCAAATGAGCAAACTGTACCTCAAAATTCCTCGCAAGATGATGGGGTTGGGAGGAATTATGGAAAAGCAGGTTGTGCAGTGGACTTGGAGCAGAGAAGCTGAGGGGTGGGAATCAGCCGCTGGGCAGCAGAGCCTCTTCATGGAATGCTAGTGTGGGGCTGGAAATCAGGAGGTCTCTGAACGTCCTCTGCCGCATCACACTCTTCTCTACTCACCCCATTTCCGTCTCTGTCCACGCATTTTCCCCTCTGTTGGAAATATGATGGAATGATGGCTACAGCACAGACACGCCGCTGGCATCGACTTTCCTCCTGCAGACACAGGGTGAGTTCGAGCATGGTTGGCATGGAGAGAGGAGACAGGAGCTTCTCCTTCAGCAAGAAAGTGGCAATCAGTTACATGGGAACAACGGGCAGGCACGGAGGTGATTCCTGGGTTTCCTTCCTCCATGTCACCTGCAGGCACCCACAGCTTGACGGAACGTGCGGACAGGGTCTAGGGTCTAGCAGGATGAGCCTGCCCACAGTAACTACAGCTGGGCTGCAGTTTGCCTCAGCTTCCCCCCCAGAGATGGAACCCTGTCTCCTTACAGTAGCTCTTCGCACTGTGTTGTCCAGGGAAAGCAAGGCTGTCAGAAAAGCCTCAGTCGCACTCAGCCCACCTTCCAAGGAGCGTTTTACACGGCACCCTACCTTTGTCCTGCAGGACGTCCAAGCTATCTAGAAATTTTGGGGCTGGGATCGAATCAGCTTGCACTTAGTCTTGAATTTCTTGGAGTGTTCCTAAAGGTGAAAGTGGCAGTTTTTCCATCTTCATGGGAGACTCCTGCAGGTATCTAACCAGTAACACTAAAAGGGGCTCATGGTAGGGTATTCTCCAGGCAGGTTCCCAGCCCTAGCAGCAACTAACCCTTTCCCCAAACGCAAACTAATGCACACCTTGTTGATTTCAAGAACCCTACAGAGATAACTTATCACAATGGATCCGTTAACCCCTCTTGGAATTGCATAACCTGCTGGAGTATTACCATGAACAGAAAGCCAAGTAGAGTATTAGAGGAGATAAAATAATCTACTAGGCAAAGATCATTGTTATGGCTGAGGAATCTTGTTCTCTGAGGGCTTAACTTCAAATTGGTCTAGGAAGACATAAAACACCATGCTCTTCCAAATCAGATGGGGAGAACTCAACATAGATACAGGACACAAAGCAGGTGGTTCAGGACAGGATCCATCTCTGCAGAGTGGTGTAAAAGCATGGCCCCAAGTGTTTTATGAGCACCTGAAAAGACAGTAAGAGCCATGTGTTGAATTTCATAAAGTACATTGTCTCCTTCTGTGCTATCGGTGTTAGGAAATACCTACATTTTTTCCACAGTGGAGCAGAACCACACAGTGAGGAACTTGAGCCCATTCATTCTAATTTGGGACTCACTCCGAGGCAGAGAAACTACTCACCAGTCTGGGATTTCCCTCCTTTCCTCTACAGTCGTGGGTTTCAACCACTGGAGAGGTGGAAAGGAGAGGTGGAAAGGAGAGGTGGAAGCTGCTCCCGGTTTTACACCTCTGTGGGAAAACTTCCAAGACCTGACACCCCAGCCCACGGTCAGCCCTGCTGCCGGCAGCTCCGGGTGGGGCTGCCTGGCCAGCGGCAGCAGCCCCCAAGCC
>VZRN01004866.1:1640188-1813381 GCA_013397935.1 Dasyornis broadbenti | reverse complement strand
GGGCGGTGCGCGGCGGGGCGCGGTGCAGGGCAGCCGCGGGCACACGTGGCTCAGCCCCCCAAAAAGGCGCTCCCCGGCGGCAGGAGCGGGCAGTCCGTCCCTCGGTCCTCGCCGCCGGTGCGCTCCTTCCAGCCGTCGGTGGTGCCGGCGCGCAGGGGCCGCGGTTGGGTGCGAAGCGGCGGCTCCCGCCCTCAAAGGAGTCAGCCCCGGTCGGGTCCGGGGCGGCCCTACCTGCCGGCACGATGAGCCTCACCGCCGAGAGCCACCGCATCCCGCTGAGCGACGGCAACAGCATCCCGCTCCTGGGGCTGGGCACTTACGCCGACCCCCAGAAAGTAAGTCCGGGGTGCCGCCCTCGCTGCAGACCCCCGAGCCGCGGCTGCCTTCCTCTTTCCCTCCCGGCTGCTTCTCTCTGTGCTCCTTTCCCGGTGCAAACTTACAGATCCGGCTCTCCCTTGAGCGGCGCGGGCAGTGCGCGGCGCGCAGATGAGGAAAAGGTGGGAAGAAATAAGAAAAAAATTCCCGCCCAGCTTGAGGTGTGCTGCGGCTGCCGCTGCCGGTGCAGGGCAGGGGCGAGGGGGACCTGGAGTGGGGACGGTGCTCTACTATGCTTGGGTCGGGAAGGGATGGGGCCCCCGGAGCCAGAAGGGACGGTGCCGTCGTAGATCAGAGCAGGGATTTCGGACCGTCTTGCGGCTGGCCCCGACACTTTCCAAGGAATGTTCCTGAAACAAAGACCCAAATTCCTGCATCCTGATTCCTGCGGCTCCCACAGCTGACTGCCAGCGGCCAAACCGCTCTCAAATATTCTGCATCCTTCGGTTTTGCGCCGGGCAGGCATCCCGTGTTACCGTGCTGGCCGGCAGCACGCGTGGAGCCTGGGGAAGCACACCTGATGCTTCTTCCCCCTGCGCACCTGGGAGCGCAAAGGCAATTCCGTAGCCAGAACCTTTTAAAGCTCTCCTAAACAGCCTGATCTTTCATCAGTCATCTTTTTTTGTTTGTTTGGAGAGTTGGAAAAGAGGCATCGTGGCCAGAACCGTTCTTGTGTAATAGTATCAGTTGCGATGCAATATGTGTGTGTGACTCCACATAGCGCAAGGTATTTAAAATTACCTTTTTAAGGACAACTCTTGATTAAAGCCATTTACCAACCACTAAATGTACAACGGTGCTCCAATAACGGTGTCGAATTTTCAATAAACGCTGCTGCAGGCAACGCATGAGTGTTGCAGAAAGGGTGTAAGGCGTCCCCAGGACTACAGATCTCACTGTTTAACGATGCTGGTTTACGCGGGGAGAATCAGTAGGAATTCATTACTTCAGAGGCTGGGCATCGTCCCCCACATCACTAGACTTTTCTGGAGATATTTTCAGCTGGTGAATTCTTTGAATAATGGTTAGTGAAACAAAAATTAAGGTCTCTAACAGGAGTTTTGATGTAGCAAAGCAGAATGTTGCATAATTCAGTGTCAAAATAACTCTGACTGAACTTGAAGCATCTTTTTCCAGACGTGTACATCACGTCCCCAACCCTCAAGTTGCAATTTTTGCCGTCGTTTTAAGTTAAGAAAAGTGCAGCTGCCAGCACAAGAACTCCTACCTTGCTGCACTTCCCCGGACAAGCCCTGGCCCAATAGTGTGGCATCAGCCAAGGCTCAGGCAGGGAGTGCAGAGATTATTCAGATTATTGGCAGATTATTCAGAGTGGCAAGGAATCTGACCGAACGGAGAGGGGAGCTGGATGTGACTCCTCTTACGGAGGCAGCTCCTCGGCACTGCTGTTACCCTGATTAGAATTCATTCTGCAGGAATTCAGCTGTCCCAAAACCAACAGAGCAACAGATCTGCTTGTTCTGCCCATCCTGCAAAATCCTGGTGCTTCCTTTGCCCTCGCGTGGTGCGAGGTGTACAGCGAGCCTTTGCATGGAACGCAATGAGCCAAAAGGAATCCTTTTTAGGTAGGGCTGGGTTTTCAGCCGAATCAGCCCCAGGTAGTGGCTTTTTGCACTTCACATGTGCGTCCTTTGTTTTCTGCTGACAGAAGGTGGGGAGGACAGGATGATGCAGGCAGGGCAGGCATTGCTACGGCAACTCCAATTTAGAGCAATTGAAGCTGCTGTGTAACTGTACCCTCGGTGGGGATGGGTGCACGTATCCAACCACCCTTTCTCCTTCCCCCTGCGTTTGTAGGAGTTTGATTTTTCTGAGCTGTCTTTCTCTTTCTACATGATAAACACGTTAGAAAGTTATGGGTGGGAGGAGGAGCTGGGAAGAGGTACAGAAAATAGCAGCGATAAGGCACTTGCCACAGTCTCATTTTCGCAGAGGACCAGGTGAAACAATGCACGCTTATCTGGTGGAGCCGGGCTGGAGCTTTGCGCTGGGATTAGGGACTGCTATTTGAGTCGAAGAACTTGTCACAGAGCAGCTGGGGAACCGCAGCGGCAGCAGCGTGCTGTGGGATTTGTTGCAGAATTGTGCTGCTGGCCGGTGATGGGGCAGGACGCTTAAATAGGTCACAGTTTAAAATTTGCCCATTCCAAAAAGGCTGCTTTGCTGATAAGGGGGGCGGGGGGTGGGGGGGTGGCGTGGCTTCTGTCACCTCCTCGCCGTGGCAGCGGAGTGCTGGCTTGTGCCTGCTGCAACTTCCACCGGGATGCCTGGCGAGGTGTCTGTCCCGCTCCTCCAAAGGCTTTGCGGCAACTCGGGACCGTTTCGAGGTTTATCTCGAGGAGTGAGGCTATAAACTAGCGCTGACACGTTCCCCTTAAAACGCTTAGCTGTAGCCTTTTGTGGCTGAATTGCTTAAGAAGCAGCATCTGAGCCACCCATTCTCCAGCGGTGGGGGCAGGCAGCTGGCGGTAGCGACGGCTCAAGCCAGCCCCAGCACTCTATTTCTGCTCATGAGTCAGATCCCGGCAACTTCTAGTTATTTTGTGCTTTGATATAAAATACAGAGCCATTCATTTGGCAGATTATTCATCTTGTTCTTGGAGGCAGAGTTTTGGTTTTATGTTAGTTTGTTGTGTTGGTTGGTATTTTTTTTTCCCCCAAAGGTTATTCACATCAGCACCTCCATGTCAGAGCAACTCGTCCAAAACAAATCTGTTTTCTCAGTGTCGTGCTGTAGCCCAGTAGCTCGTAATGAGCCCGGAGTGTTCTTCCTGAAGTGCAGGAATGTGCTCGCTGGTTAAGCAAACCAGGCAGATCTAGTTAGGCACAGAGCAGGGAAATCTGCTTCTCCGGCAGTCGGTTACAAGAAAACAAAGGCAGGGGGCCAGCTTTCACGTTTCAGGCTTTGTCTGCATAAACTGAACAGCAGTGCCTTCAAAACTGAAATGTGTCAGCAGCTTGCCTTGCTCATCTTAAATAACTTAATTGTTCTCCCAAAGATGACTTGGGGAGATAAGTCATGCTTCTCTGGTTGTGAAATACTCAACAAAAAGTGCATCTATAGACAGAAAGTCAGTCCCCTGTACGAGTTTACTGACTCAGTGTAATACATCACTCCACTGGAGCAGAGCTGGACCACTGTGGAAAAGGTCTGTTTGATAATCAGACTCATTTTAATTGAATGCTCTTTCACCCTAGATGTAAGAGAATTTTTCTTCTGATTGGATAGAGGTCAGGATGACAATTCAGCTAATTCTTTGAGACTGAAAAGTGCAACGCTGGGGGTTTCTTTTTGCTTTACTCTCCTACCACAGCAAGAAAGTACAATGAATCCATTGGCTATCAGCTCATCTGCCAACAGGAAGAAAGGAGTCTTCACTGGGTCATAGAATAGAATTAGTCATAAATTTGGGTTATTTATCAAGAGAAGCACATAATTTTTTTTTTTTTAACAGCTTCAATTGGTTTCCTATCCTTATTTTTAAATAAAGGAATGAAATAATTGTATAACTATTAAGCTTAATTTTCTTTTGCAGGCAGATTTCAGTGTGTTGAAGTTGGTTTTGCATTCTCCTCCACACAAGGAAGGAAATGGATGAGTTTTATTAGATTCTTGCCTACATAAAAAATTAGGCTGTTTATCCTAGCAAGGATAGACTTGAGTGACAAACTGGAAATCTCAGCCACTGACTCTTTCCCCTGTTCTCTCTTCCCTTCCCCAAATATTCCTTCTTCTCATGGGTTTGGGTGGGAACCTCAGTGGGAACTGTGAATCAGGACTACCAATGCTCTCCAGACAGCTTTAAAATGTGAGGCCAAATTCTACCTCTGTTTGGCTCAGTGGATCCTTCTGGCAAAGCCCCGTGTGTGCAGGAGCAGCTCTGCCAAGGCTCCGGCAGATGCACGGTGTCCAGCTCTCCCTCCCTGAGGGCCCCCAGGCCGTTGACCCAATTCTCCAGGGTATTAAATAGATGGTGAGGGGAGGAGGGAGAGGGCAGCCCCACAGGCGAGGGTGGTAGAGGAGGACAGGCTCCTTGATGAGCCCCTGGCATTGCCCTGTGCTGCAGCAGAACCAGATCAGCCCGAGCTGGGCTCCCACCACCTCCCAGCACTGATTCTTAGTTCCCAGCACAGCCCATCCAGTGGTACTGGTACCCATCTGGAAGCAGATGAGGCGTGGGGACGAGCAGTCTTAGAGGGGAAAGGTGCTAAAAACACTCCTAAATCCTGGAAATCCTATGCCTCGTTAAAACTGCACTTATGCCTGCTTCACTTTATAACTCATCCCTGTCAACACAGCTAAGATCATCAGTCCAGTGTCTCCACATAAATACTCGCTGTTTCCCTGGAAGGTCAAGGGGCCTTGGCCGCAGCTCCTCTCCTGCCTTCCTGTTTTGACTGAGGGAGGACAGGGCTTGGAGGGAAGGTTGTAGCAACCGCACAGTACACAGGCGCTGCTTCTGAAACATAAGATTGGGCAGAGCGCTCCAGAATAGCACTGGGTGAGGGCTTTTGGCAAGTTGCAACTTAGCTAAAAATGAGGTTCTGAGGTAGCCAAATCCATTCATAAATTGGAAGCAGTTTTGTGGAATAGTTTCAGGCAAAACAAATGGCAAAGCATTTCATTTTGGGCACTGGCAGTACAAGCTGAGGAATCAAAGAATTATTAAAGCACTTGGAGGTAGCAGTTGCCTTTCCCTGAATAGCCTGCTGGTAAGGGAATCCACATGGGCGGTGGGAAACCAGATTCAGTCCTCCTCTCAGCCTCTGGGGAATAAATTCATATCACACAGCTTAGGGAAATAACGTGATGGTGGGGTATGTGATAGCTGGAGAGAGGCAAGAAGAAACACGCACAGGCTGGAGCAGGAGGAGCACCCTCGCCATGGGAAAGCGCACTGCCCACCAGCCCCACAGCGCTGGATACTGAAGAACTTGGTATGGCATCCAGCCAGGAGGAAGAGAGACCCATTTCCCCAAATCTTGAACTACCACAAAGTAACCCTTGTGAGTGCCCAGACAGTCTGGGTTTTGTTTAAGAAGAAATTGCTGGTTTGAATCAGGGAGAGGAAAAGTTCATCCAGGGCTCCCAGATCCAGTCTGAGTGACCAAGCAAAAAAAAAAAAAAAAAATCTGGTTTGGATAAGTAAAAACATTGTTTTGGCACCCTGAATTACCTTTTACACCCAAGCTAGAAGCTGAACAGAGTAACTTTTCGTTGTGCAGGTCTGACAGCCTCTAATGCTCTCACAGGACCACTTACGCCAAAAAGTTCCTCGCACAAAGATGTGCATGCACAAACGATTTCAATCATTCTGAACGGTGCTGGCTTCACCCCTGCTGCAGGCTGCCTGCCTTTGGAGCTGCCATAGGCTGCTGTTAAGTCAAAAGAGGTTAGAAGTGGTTTGTCCCCATGATGGGATCTGGATCTCTGATTGTTGCATAGCACATTTTAAAATTCCCTTTTTTATATGCTTAAGTGGCATATTTACTACCTCTGAAAAGCTGAGCTGATTTATCCCGAGTTCTCCTTTTTTCCTCAACCATACAACTTTTCTGTTCTGCCAGTGGAGTAGTCTTTCTGCATTTCTCTGTCCCTGCAGTCACAGAGGAATTCCACACAGCTTAATTCCCCCTATTTTCCTCCTGGCCACCGCTGGCTTCTGAAATGCAACTGGCTGGAGACAGCAATGATTTCAGGTGACTTGTAAAGAAAGTGACCTGGCCTGACCCAAAGCTACAAAATGAATCACGTATTGAGAGTTTCAGGGAGAAGTGGCACCTGACATCTCTGCAGGCAGTGTTGAGCTTAAAGGCATCCAATTCTTGATCTCTTACCTATAAGTTTCTCCTCCTCTGACTCAGACAACTGTCTTCCTCCTGAGGTAAACTTGGCTTCTGGATTTTTTTCTTGACAGAGATGAGAGAGGCAGTGACAAGAGCAGGAACTGTTCTAACATCCAAGTGTTCTTACAGCCTTGTCTTATTTCCCATGACTTGCTATTAAAATAAATATGTAAAGAAAATACCTCAGTCCTTTTAATGTAAGTGATTACACATGAATATGTGTTTGAACTCAGCAAGTATTGAGTATGAAGTTAGCTCTCTAATGAAGTGATCTTTACGAACCCACATGCAAACACCACAGGTGTAGGCAAGGGAAATACTTTTCTCAGAATATTGGGAACCTGATTTGAACAGAGCTGGGGGAGTCAGCTGGGCTATTTGATTACAAAGCCTCTCATTTAAGGGCATTAAATTCATGCCCTGAACTTAAGAAATGAAAAAAGTTCCTGAAACAAAACAATTTTTTTTTTTAAAGCTATTGGGCTGTATCAGGACATTTTGCCCCTTTACAGTCCCTTTTGGTAACCACAACTGGCTTTCTCAAGCCGTTTGCTTTTCAAGCAGCACTATTACCTCATGCAGCACTAGCTCCTCTTGTCTTCAGGGAGCGTTTCGGAGCAGCAGAGCCTCGGCTGGCCGACACGCAGCACCATGTGGTCTCTAAGGGCTGGGATTTCTGAGATGTTTCAGAGGGTAGCCTCATGTTCCCTCGGTCTCTGAGGATATCCTAAAGCCATACATCCAAATGGAGATTTGTACCCCTGAGTCAGGGGTGAAGGGAAGGACATACACTACTGCAGCCCGGAAAGACAACTGTGCCTGCTCTGCTGTGTGTCCTGAAGGGCTCTTTGCCTGCCTGTTAGTAAACTCTTAGCCTAGCCTTCACACTGAACAGTATTTATCCTGAAACCAAATACCTGCAGCCAGATCTCTCATGGAGTCGTGACTCAGTTAGATTCGTGCTTGAAGGACTAAAACGCACCGAGGTGATTCTGCTTGCACAGACTGCAGATGGCATGCCTGGTATCCCGGCGTTGAGTGATGCCCTCATTGATTAATCGCTCAGATTTTATTCCTTATTCCTCAGCTACCTCAGTTCCAGGCAAGACCCAGCTGCCAAGAGCAGATACAGGCAGGATTTCTTGGTCTTTGGTGCCCAGATGCCTTGAGGAGGTGCAGTGGTGGGCATCAGCTTTTAGCAGGCAGCTTGGCTCCTGGGCAGGAGCTTGTGTGAGGATTCACGAACTGCAGTGATTGGGCTCTAGCATTGCCTTAATTCATCCCTGCTGTTTGCTA
Organism: Dasyornis broadbenti; assembly: GCA_013397935.1. Classification (NCBI taxonomy): domain Eukaryota; kingdom Metazoa; phylum Chordata; class Aves; order Passeriformes; family Dasyornithidae; genus Dasyornis; species Dasyornis broadbenti. Next base: position 1,805,842 of record VZRN01004866.1, on the reverse strand, counting down.
CAGAGATGGCAAATATTCTAGGGAATGAGTGGCTTCACACATGAAAGAGGGCTTTCACAGATCAAACTCCTTGCAACAAAAAAATGAGGGTGCACAGTAAAAGGTTAAACTAAATCAAAAGGGTCTCAGAACAAGTTGTGATTTCATTAGTTACTTTTACTAAAAACTTACTGTTGCATGACACATTTTGAAATTCCCTTTTTTATATGCTTAAGTGGCATATTTACTACCTCTGAAAAGCTGAGCTGATTTATCCCGAGTTCTCCTTTTTTCCTCAACCATACAACTTTTCTGCTCTGCCCCTGGAGCGGTGTTTCTCCATTTCTTTGTCTTCAACGCTGCCTTCCTCAGTTTAGCCTTGACCTCTCCTCCCCTGCCTGCAACCACCTCTTGATACCTCAGCTCCTGCTAGCTCCCTGTAATCCTGTGCTATACAATGGAACAGTGTTGGCTTGCATAAATGCAAGATTGCATCTTTATCTCATTAAGAAAGGGAACCTAAGTTGTGTAATTAGAATAATCAGGTAATTAGAAAAGGTAGGTGCTTTTTTTTTTTTTTTCTGCAATGTGGCAGACTCAGAAACTCCTGGCTTTGGTGTAAGAACTGTACTTTAACCGTCAATGGCGGATTTTAAAGTTGGATTTGATAAAATGACTTACCACTCGCTGTCAATCTGGAGGAAAGATTCCAGCATGTAACTTCCTTGGATACTCTAGCTTTGTTCTTAATACTTTGACTTCCACAAAACCTATGGTTCTAAGACATTGTCAAATTTACAAAATGCTCTTTTACTTCCATGTATCTTCTCTGATGAAATCTCAGAGGTTCTTCATTTCCATGAAACCTGAAGCTTAAAAGAAAACAAATTGATAGTATTACTAATCTCTACTTTGTGCTAATGGCTTTTTTCCCAGTTGTGAACACAATTAGTGTCTAATCATGTGTAGCAGATTAAAAGCTCCATTTATTGAAGTGATCAACACGTAAAATTCTCATGAGGATGGGCCCAGCCTTGTAGATGAGCGTCAATGAAAGGCTAACTTTCTAGCTACAAAGTTCATTAACCAAGGGAGGACTTCTGAGCAAAATGGACACAAAAGTGCTGGTCCTGGAAAATGGTGGATTTTTGAGTTTGCTCTGAGGAGCAGATTGTGCTCAGAATGACTTCTTCCCCTCCCCTCCACCACCCAAACGTGCCTTAAACAAAACCCCTTCTTCTTAAAACGATAGTACCTCTTACCTATGCTGACATCTCAACTACTACGTGAAAACATTTCCAGACTGCTCCAGGCCCGAGAGACCTATCCCCCCGCCGGGCCCAGGACTTGCACTAATGAATCCGTTGACAGCCAGATAATTGTCTGGCCCTGTGCAGTGATGCCTGCCTAATCCGAGCAGAGGGGCTGGCTCCTGCAGCCAACCTGGCACGGCATCATTTGGCTCCCAAACGCGGCACCAACACGTGCAGGCTTGGACACGGCAAGAGGGAAACGCTCCCGGAGCAAGGGGGCCTTCAGGAGGTGACAGCTTTGTCTGGGAGGCGGGACAGCTTTTGGGTGGTGGATATCAGGTGCCAACATGACCCACCAAACTGCACGTCCGTCCATGGCACAGGGTAGAACTGTGTTTAATCGGTCCAGATCCCAAACTAATAGAGGGTTAATGCAGATAAGCTTTTAGGACAGTAGCACTACTCAAAACCAGGCACAGGGATTCTTATTTGAAAAGGAAGCAAACAGAGAACAGACCTTTTCCATTCCTTAGCTGTGTGCTGCGGTGACAAGCACGAGCTGTTTCAACATACCCCTCTTCCAAAAACGACAAAGTTAGCTGTTACCAGTGCAATAATATCAAACCAAATATTGACACCAAAATATTAGTGCTTTTATTCTTCTCTTTTCCTATAGCTTTCTAAAAATGCTGGGTAGTTTTTAAGCCTGCTCAAGAGCCACAGGGAAAGCCATCCTATCTGAATAAAAGTTAAGGAAGTTGTTTTACAGGAGATGAGACAGGGAATCACTGGCATTGTTGACGAGGGGGAAAACTGAACCCCTACGAGTGAGTAATCGGGATTACCACAACTGAAAGATACGCTTTTTTGGCGAGAACATTTAGAGCCCAATTTTCCAGGCAAAGCTCCATTTTTAAAATGTCCCTGACCGACTCCATACGTTAAATATGGCTGTGCACTCCCATGTGTCCCTGATTTCCCGCAGTTCTCCAAAAAACAGTGTAAGCATGTTCTTGCAGCTCATGTGGGAAGCTAACATCTGGATTGTCTCTTCGGTTGACCTAGGAGGCCAGATTTGTCAAAACTTGAAAGCCCTGTGCAGAAAATGCCTCTCTAGGCTTCAAAGCCAACTTTTGTTGGTTCAGCTAACTAGGTGGTGGAATTCCCCAAGTTTTACATTTGCCTTTGCAAACACGTCTTCGAACTGGCGCCAGAAACCTCTCCCCTTTAACTCTAGGGAACGAAGCACAAGAGCTACTGGCAACCTTCTCTTCTCTTATTGCACAAACTGGTGCTTTGCCTTCCACTTGTACCTCACACATCCCTGTGATCACATTTCTTGTCTGAAGGGCATTTTGATAGCACCCACCCTCCCAGATGGATCCATGCTTTCCAGGGCCAGCCAGCGGGCTGTGGTGTCCTCCAGCTCTTCAGGAAACTTTCCCAGCCCACCCCACTAGCACTGCGGGACCCAGGAGTGCACATCATGTTCTCGGTTTCCTTTAATATCCTTTAGCTGCCAGCGGAGAGGTGAGGCAGTTCTTTAGCTTCGCCTTGCATTAACTGACTTTGAATCAAGTGAAAAGTTTCAGTGTTCCTAAAACTGAGGATTCTGCAATCAAGTGTTAAAAATAACTCCAGCACCCTCTGCCAGCTACAATAACAAGGCTTTCCTGAAGACAACTTTGGCTAAATCCTAGAATAACAATGTCACAAGAATTCTAGAAATGCTAAATCTGCAGTTATGCAATCTAATTTCTGTTGTATGGACAAACCCCACGCTTCAGGCCACTGACAAAGCATCAAGTTAGAGAGAAAAGGCACCCCTTTTCCACCTGGTTCATGGTGTGACACCAGGCCACAAATGTCACCGTTCTCCCATCTTCTCTGCACATGCAGATTTGCTGTCCTCCACCTGCCAAGGCAACACACTGCATGACATAAAGCAAAGTTCTGGTCCCGCAGAGCAGCCCGTGGCTCTCAGCTGTGTTCTCTGCCTCCATTCCCAGCTCTACCTGCTTTTGCAGAGAACCCTTTGCTGGGTTTTGCTTCCTGGATGGTGGCTGCCAATGCTTCCGGGGGATGAAAGCCAGATTTTCCTGTGTACGAGAGAGAGGGATGTGCTGGCGGTTGCATTTTCCAAGAAAGAGGTGTACAGTACAGCTTCTCTTTTACAAGATTAAACAATTCTAAGAATGTACCCTTCTGTGGCTCATATCCTCTGGCTTTGTAAACTCAACCTGTGCCTTCCTGCAGTGCCTTCAGTACATACGCTTTCTATGCTCTGCTCCTAACATCTTAAGCCAATCCTTTTTGCCAGTTTGTCCAGAAAACAGGCAAATGGAAATAAGAAATTGGGCTTCTAGAAACTTGCAGAAGAATCTGTGTGTGAGTGCCGAGCTCTGGCGAAGGAGGCTCTGAGCCCAGGAATGTACCTACTTTCTCCTTCCTGTATTTAGCTGACTAAGATTCCTAAACAGCGGCTCCACATCCTAAATTATAGGTTTGGACTGGAGCACTTGGCCCATGGCTTGGATGTCTTGTGTAATTCTGCTGCAGCTAAACCCAGATTTTTCCAGAAGATGGCCCTGTATTTCCTAACACCTCAAGCTTTTCCTCCCAGGATGATCATTCCTAGCTGAGAGACTGGAAAGCATTGCACTAAAAAGGTGAGAAGCTCAGGACTAAGGTAAAGGGCCTCTTCCCTGAAGTGCCGCTGCCTCTGCACTCATGTGCTGCTGACTCTGGTGCAACTCTGTGAAGCTGCTCCTGTAAAACAGGGCAGAGCAGAATCAGGGAGCCTGAGTCAGACTGTTTTCCTTTACTGTATGCACTGATAAAGAATAAATGACGATAGGGATGTTAAGACATAAAAACAGTGACTATGGTAGCAGTTCACATGGTTTTGCAAGATTATAATCTACTGCTAATGTGCCCTGCTGGCTTTATCTTTGGAGATAACCCTCTTAATCAGCTGGAAAGACAATGGAAATTGCTGACCAGAAAAAGATGCTGTAGAAAAAGTGAAAGAATTGGAGAGCAGCTGAACTGTGACACTAAATAACAGTAATAAGTCAGACAACCACTAACCCTGCTGAGCAAATACTGTTCTACTTGAGAGGGAAGACAAAAACTCATGGATATGCATGCAAATATAAACAAAAATATTCTCCTGTGGCTTGGTCTTGTGCACTCATGAAGAAAACTGAAGCTGTGCATTTGCTATGGTAGGGAGAATAGTTTTTGACAAAATGGGATGTGATGAAAGGTGTCTGGAATAAACATTAAAAATTAAGAAAGTTTATGGTCTCAGAGGAAAAAGAGAGCAGACCCTTTCAGACAGACAGAACTGATGAAGCACATTGCTTTTTCAGACTCACAGAAAGTGGTAAGTGGCCAGTTGGCTACTTCATCTGTGGAGAAGGGGCCAAATTGCTGCTTCCTTTCTTTCAGTGAAGGTGCATATCTGAGTCTGTTCCCCCAGCCCTTCTGCTGGATTTATTTACCATGGAGCCTGAAGGAAACAGATACTGGTTAAATCTGTCATGCGTGGTGGTAAATCAGCCGGTTTACAAGCTATTGATTGATAGAGGGAATAATTGTGTCTCTTGTTTCCTTGAACTTTATGATCTTAAAAATAACACAGATGCTATTGAAGAAATTTATTAGTGATTGAGCAAGTCCTTCTAGTCAACCAAGCAGTTATTCTTTTATCATAAAACACGCGATAAATTTAATATGGTTCTTTGGCACAGATTAGTGACTGTCTGCAAAAGCACTGAAGATAAATATCTTACTTACAGTGCACAAGTGGTTATAAAATTCCAGTTCTAAAACAAGTCCTTGATCAAAGTAGCAAAGTTGCAAGGCACGCTGATTAGAAGCTGAAACATTAATTATGGCTAAGGATCAAGCACACCTCTTATCTACACTTAAATATAAAGTAATAAAGAAGCAGGGATTTGTCTTAAGGCCAAAGCTAAAGAGTCCTGAATTACTACTGACAAAGCACAAAGGTTTATGACACAGAGACATTTCGATGCCTCATCTGGAATTTGTGCTGCTCTAAAAGTGAGCCCTGCTCATTTAGGAATGGCACAAGAATGAAGGCCTGTCTGGAGTAAGGAGGCAGCACAGGCAACTGCATTTTCGATAATGTACTGAGTATAACCCGTAGGAAGGAGAGGGAAGAGCTCTGGGGTTCTGAGCAGTGTAAGGTGGCTGCCCATGGCCAAACAGCCTGCGAGATGCTGTTCCATCAGCTGCTGTGCTTGAAGTGATGCCGACCCTCACACAGCATAATCACACCACGAATTTCTATCTGCACTTAAATGAAAGTTGGTTTTCAGTTGGTAACCTCTGATCTGGTCACTACTGAAGACTAATTCCATGAAAGACGGAAGAGATTAAAATACCCCAGACTGAGCAGCAAAGCAGAGGGGAAAGATCCAGGTTTGTGCCGTCTCTGATGGAAAGATGGATGAGCAGTGGTGATCTGAGCCATCCAACTTCAGTGTGGTGTGTCAGGAAACAATGGAACAAGATACGACACCTGAAGCAACCCTTCTAAAAAGTGGCAATACCACAACATGTCCAGCCTGTGCAACTCATCAGCACAGTTTACCACAGCCCATTACTGCAGGATTTGGAAGGATTAAATATGTGAAATGCCAGAAATGATAGTTTCTCCATTAGAATGAAAATAAACATATGGTATAAAGTTTCCAGACTCACAGATGTCTCAGACCTTCAGCTGGGATGGTTCAATAGAGGCAATATTTTCCAAAAACCATTCCCTAGATTGCTTTGCATTTTTATATGAAGCACCTTAGACCAGAATCTGTCAGAACTAATATACCACATCAAATGAAATGAACTAGTGCAATAAAAACATATATCTATATAATGTAAACCCATCTCCAGCCATTGGCAATCAAGACCTGATCCAAAAAAAGCCACCCCAAGCCCCTAAAGAATAAGGTTATTCCTTGAGATGGAGGAGTCTTTCACAAGATTATTTGTACAGATGTAAGTCCCATGTAAAAAATTAAGAAATACACAGAAGTTCAGTTCTAACACAAGTCAGCTGATTCAGCCAAAAGCAGATGCAGTAACTGCAGGCTTTTTCATTTCCCTCTATTCCACCCTCCTTCTAAGTCTGAAACTGTGCTGTTCCCTTACGTGTGAGACTCTTCCCTCCCTCACCTATTCCTTCTGGTTTTCTCTACTGAGTACACTGGCCCTGGTGACTGAGAAATGACACAACTCAATAATCAACATTTCCTTGCTTGGTAGAGTTTAGTTTACAGCTTCAGGAAACAACAGAGACCTGTGCTCATGCAATCTCTCAAGAGTGTGAAGAGGGGAAATTCTAGTACCGGGTTCAAATCCCATTTTCTCTCTCGTCAACAAATGGAAAAAGCAAAAAAAGAAATAAACATTTTTTTTCAAAATCTGTATTACGGTACTGCACCACTGTCCTCAAAATGTTCTGCTTTCATACACTTGAATGGTGAAAGTCAAACAGGCTGAAGAAATCTAGAAGACCCACTGTTTGCAAAATCATATTTCAGAGAGAAAAAAACACTGATAGCGCTTTTGGAAATACACTTGTCTCTCAGATAACTAATGGGATAATTTCAAATAACTTAGGCTTGAGCTTCCCAAGCCTTTAAGCTGAGCCCTGTTGCTCTGTCCAGACAGCCTGAGATTTGCAGCTCCAGGCTCGTGTAGCTCATTGCTGAGGCAGAGGGTTGAAGTTGCTGCATCCTTGTAATCCTCATGTCAGAGGTTTCTTCCTGATGCCTCTCTCCAATCCTCTCCTGCAGGTTCAGGCAGGGGTAGAGCAGAGATCATGTTGGAGGTTGTCACTGCTCCATGCCTCGCACTCCTCTAGCACTGCCCGGCGTGCCCCAAGTGAGAAGTAGCCATTGAGAGTCCCTGAAGGGCTGGTGGCTGCTGTGGTCTTCGTCACATCCTACAAACAACCAGGAAAGGGCCCTGCGTGCTGCTGGGAGGCTCCCCCAATAAAAGCAGCAGAGCACTCAAACAAGCGTGTCGTTGTCTCCCTCAGTTAAGCACACAGTATTGCATCATCACTGCTGTAAATACTTCAGTGCCAAACGGTGCCGTTTTGCTTCTCAGCCCTCATTCAGGTTTGTAATAAACCAAGGCACGTGTGAGCAGCTTTGCATTTTAAGCAACCTTTAGGCTCTGCGTGCTGGAGCAGAAAGCTCCCCCCAAGCCCAAAGAGGAGTTGGTCCATTTTTGTGTCCCACAGCAGTCAGGCAAGATGGGGCACTGAGCAAACAGGCTGGAATATGGTTCCATTATCCCAGAATAATCTCTCACTAGCCTACAGTTCTGGGACTGAAAGGCTGGATGACCCCCATGTCTTCAGCAGTCCTTCAAAAACTTTTCTTCCACGAATGTGGAAGGGAAGACCAAAGTCCTCAATGATTGAAGCATCCTTTAGCAGCTGTGAGTTTCACACCTTCTAGTTCAGCAGGTGAAATGCAACAGCAGCTGTTTGTTTCATGGCAAAGTCATGGACAGCCAAGCTGTCATGGCAGCTGTAAAAGGACAGCTAGGAGGGAGAGCAGGAGAGCTTTTGCTGTGGTGAAAAATGGTCCTTCCCAACAACACTTACTGCCAGTCCTGCTTCTTGTCTTCCCTTGGCATCGGCAAAACCAACAAATTTGGCAACTTCTCTTCAAACTGTCTCATTTCCAGATGTCTCTGGTATCTGTTTTCTTCAAAGGAGAACCAGTGTGGTCTTGGCCCTGCACTTGCAGATAGCAAAATCCAGCTCTTGGCATTTGTTGTTGACAGACAGCAGCACAGCAGAGCAGTTTGACTTGCCCTACTTCGGTTTTTCTTAAAGCAAATCAGATGTCCCTGTTGTAGCAGAGCAATGCCCATGAAAAGGATGGGTAAACAGTGCTGCTGCATGCCCTTGGCCACCACCACTCAGAGCTGCTCTCTCATTATAAAAAGTGTAGGAACCATAAGATGTTTGCAGTACAATTCCAGTGACCAAACAAATAATTTCAGTAACCAGTTCTGTGCTTTTTTTGCTTGGTTTGGCCTCCATGTAATTTTGCTTGCCACATTGGCTAACGAAAAATATGGAAAATATGACTGTTCTGAAAAAACAAGCTTACTCTGAATTTTGGCATTGGCGAGTAAACGTGCTGCCGTACAAAAATGTCACTTACTAGGAGGTTTCTTGGGCTCATCCTAAACTGATGTATGTAAATATACACTAAAGCAACTGCTGGTTCTTAACCAAACAGTAAAGCAGCTGTCCAGAACTGGGAATACCAGTAGATACTCCTAACCTTCAGATTGTGATCCCACCAATGGTAAGTTGATTTGAAGAGAAATAAGTAAAATCCAAATTCCTGCACTGCTGAAAGGTCCAAGGTATTCAAACAGCTTTTGATCAGCAGGTGGTTGACCAGCTCTGCTCAAAGAAAAAGTCATCTTCCACTTGAGTAAGGGATTTTATCAAATGGCTGTTGTAGGAAAGCCCTTGCTCTCTAGGTAACAAATTCTGAAATTATTTTCATATCAAATGCGTTCAATTCTACTTCCTGAGTACACCAGCAATCTCTATTTCACAGACAGACAATTTTTTGCTTTGCTGCCTTTTCCCCGTCTAATTCCACGTGCTCAACAGTTTGGGGGAAAAATGCACAGCACCTGTTTATTTAGAAGCTGGAACACAGTTGCGTGGGGAAGCAAGGGATGGTCACACAGGACGAATTACAGCACGAATCTTGCACGTATCTCAGGGACTCTAGCAGCGAAGGGGAGGTAAGCAGCAAGCTGAAAGTGTGTTCATCCTTCTCCTTCTCCCACCAGACCCCCAAAGGTTCCTGTCTGGAGGCGGTGAAGATTGCCATTGATGCTGGTTACCGCCACATCGACGGTGCCTTTGTCTACTTCAATGAGCACGAAGTGGGACAAGCCATCCGGGAGAAGATTGCTGAAGGGAAGATCAAGAGAGAAGACATATTTTACTGTGGCAAGGTGAGACCCTGCACTCAGATTATTTACACTAAATCCAGGATTTCCGTGAATGGTCTTTTTACGAATGCCGGCGGTCAGCATCTGGCATGCTTCCTTCCAGACCCAACATCCTTTATTTTTCTTTCCTAGCATTACCATAATGCTGCAGATCTAGATTTGCTGTGAGGCACAGGAACCACTGTTGTTCTCTCTGTTTAAATCTCTGACAGCAGCGGGAACCATGCAACATTCATTCTGCTTAGCATTGTAGGTACCTGGAAATCAAGACCTACATGGCTACACTCAGCCTGAAGTGCTGCCTCACCTGTCACTGTGCCCACACTGTGTTGTCACACACGGAGCCCGATCTGGACAATGATCCTGCAAATGAGTTATTTTCTGTTAGAGTGATTCCCTGCCCGGGTTTGCCATGAGGTTGCACAACGAAAGGGGTGGGAGCAAGCACGTGCATGCCAATGTCTGTGTAAGGGAGAACAGCAAGTGCTTACGCTGCTACGACTGCCAGAAAATTACTCATCAAGCTACACCCTTAGTTACTGTATCACCTGTCATTAAAAAGTTCTAGAATGATGAATCAACTTGGGGAGAAGATGTCATTACACTGCTGCTCTAGAGCAGTCAGGCTGGAGTAAAGCATGAGCTACTCGATACTTTCAAGTCTTAACTCTGCGAGTTGACTCTCTCCTAAAAGAATGAAATCTCTTGTCCAATGAAGTCTGACAAAAGCTGTCACAGCACGATGAATTATCCCAGGTGTAAGAGAGCTCACTGCACATGGCAGAGTAAAGACTGATGGTGCCTGTCCAGTTTCTAAGAGAGTTTATGGCCTCAAATAGTCCTTCCTGCAGTGCTTCTTTGAACATAGCAGCCTAATATTTTCCCTTTCTCCTTTCCCAAATAAGACGTAATCTACAATTACTCAACAGACTTGCAAATAAACACCACTGTTCCTAGAGTGAAAGATCCCACGGGAGAAAAGGCCTGGCTTACTGTGAGCAATTTAGTTAAGTTCTATGATCTGGGAAAACTAAGCTTCAGATTGGATAGTTTGCAGACCAAGTGGATTTTCAGCAGCTGTAGAACCATTTCCAAGTACAGCAATTTCCAATCTGTAAAATATGCAACTCTTTTCCAAGTTTCCTGCTTGGTTCTACTGATAACAACCTTGCCATTCTGAGAAAAGTCGCACGTTCTCAAATTTTCTGCCTTTATCAGGGGAGTTTCTCAGTCTCTCATATGCCAAATATGTCAATTTGGATCAGTGAAAATATTTGGTTTCAACAGTTTAATAGTTTCATTACTGCAAATTATCAGTAATAATCCAAATCAAAACCACCAAGTTGTGCCAAAAGGTTAGAACCAGATGTCCTAACGATTTTGAGTATTTCAACTTTCCCAACTGCTTCGCCTGCAGTTTAATTTTCCCATATCAACCTTTAGGCTCTGTGGAAGCACATCTCTTGGTAAAATTTCCAAACTTCCTTTATTTATTGAGCCTTTCTGTATTCAGTTGTCTGATCTGATGATTTTTCTAGTTGATAATCACTGCTTAAATGTTGAGTCATCTGCAAAACTGCAGACCCTGCAAGCCACAGGGCTGCACAGTCCCACAACAGCCAGTGCCTGTGGTCCCAGCCTGCTGTGTCTGTGAGATGACACACACTTGGATTTCTCTCCCTGTCATGTCCTGTTTGTGCTTGACAAAACTTCAGCTGCTCAGGGTGATCGTCCTTTTCTCTAGTCTTTAAAAGAGTTGAAAGGCAGAGGTGGAAAACACTCTGCAATTAATTCCATCCATCGCAATCTAGGATATTCACAGGTTTCACTCAAATCTCTCACAGCAGCTCTGAACTTCCCAGGAGGAGTGAGAATTGATCTCCCTTGCCTTATGGAGCTTTAGTTTAATGTACCTCACAAATTTAGGTATTTTGCAAACTACAGGCAAATCTCAATCACTGGTAGATACCTCAGGCATTGATTAGTAACTGATTGATATGAACTGCTGCATCATCGAGGCAGATATAGCAGAGCATCCTTGGGAGCAGTAGACACTACTGAAGTTAAGTTTTCTGCACTATCGATATCAGAAGCACTGGAAATTCCCAAGGCCCTTCAGACTCAAGCCCCTCCTGCAGATCTTTCCTGAAGCAAAGGTGCTGCAGATGGGAGGCTGATCCATCAGCAGGGCTAACAAGAGCAGCCCTGCTGAGTGGCAGCGTTACTGGAACAGTGACCTGGTGTGATCGCGCTGCATCTGCCAGTTGAAATCATCAGCACTTGCACTTGGCTCTCGCTGCTGGCTGCCTGATCAGGCAGAGCTGCTTAGCATCCAGAAATTTTAGAGGTTTTATATCAACTGCCAACATCTCACTTGGCTTCTACAGCAAGACCTTTTTGGTCTCCTCTTTCATCCCAGGATATTTCTTTCATTAAACTAGAAGTAACATTTCCAGGAAATGTGGTGTCCTAAAATGCCAAAGCCAGCTGGCAGCTTTGACTGCTCAAACATCTACACGGGTTCTACTTAGGTAGATAGTACAATAACTTGTACAAATCATGAAAACAGTTATGAAACTCTCAAGTTTCCATGGCATCGATGTATTGACATAGTACAAATGTTCGCTGTTTTTAAAGGCTGTGTCTTTAGAACCTCTGCAGTTTTTTAAAGGGAAGTATATTCACTGGAAATGCTGAGCTCAATAGAACTGGGCTAGAGAGGGCACTAGGAAAAACTGCTTCTAATCAATATATCTCAGGTTACCAACTTTCCAAAACACAGTAACAAAACAAACTGAACATGAAGGTTCTGCGAAGTCATTTCCTTACTTCAATACAAGTTAAGCTCATTTTACATGTAAAATGCTTAAGAAACACATAGACCAAAAGTTTTCAGTAAATTCAGTGGAACAACTGAAAACTCTTGAGAACAGGGCCTTGTTGCCTTTACTGTAGTACACCTAAGCCAGCAGTGATAAAAAATTTAACATGACTCCACACATTAGTTTTGTAAGTTGGAAAAAAAGAAAACAGCCCAACTTATTGTGTGCACTCGAATGGCACTTTAAACCTTCCATTGTGTGTTAATTCTGCTGCAGTTAAAATCGACAAAACTCGATCAGTTTACAAAGAGCCCTTGGTTACTAATTACCATGCTGTGGTTTTATTCTTGCGAGAGATTTGCATCAGCAGGGGTCTGTTAGAGATAGCACTGAGTGATCACCAACCAAGCACGCTCCATAGCAACCTCGGGGCATAACCCTGGAAGGAAGGAGTTGGGATTCAAGAGGTAGAGAAGACTGTGCTTTAACCACTCACACCTGCATTACAGTGACTAAACACAAACACATCTCCCCGTGAGGACTGGGGAACAAACGAAAACTTCCCTAGGGCAGGCAGGCACGCAGGCTCCACAACCACAGGAGAAAACCAAAAGATTCTGTTTGTGCTGGGTGCTTGGCTGGTCAATAGCTAACTCACATGATCCGAGCTTCTGCCTTCAAGCATTAACACTGACCACAGATTCCTTGTGGGAACAAAGTTTTCCAGTGAAAGCATATGCTTGGAAAACAAATGGAATCTGCCTAAGTTCATTGAGCAAGAGTTTGCAATGAACTCAGCTCACAAGAGCCTGTGTTGTAATAAAAGATATGTAATGGCTTTACTGGGTCAACACTTCTTCAGTCCTGGGCAAGAGCTCCTGTCTTGACTTCTGCACCTGGCTCTGCCAGAAGGCAAGGTAAGGCCCCTGACCTCTGCCTTGCAGGGATGTAGACCACGATGTCTTTGCAGTGTGCGTGATGGGCTCTGTGAGAAGGACAAAAGGGAGGGAGTGTGTGTTGGGGGGCTTCAGCTGGCTCACTGCTCCTCCTGGCACCCAGAACAATGCCTGTCCTTGCCTCCCCAGCTGTGGAATACCTGCCACCCCCCAGAGCTGGTGCGTCCCACGCTGGAGAAAACCCTGAAGATCCTGCAGCTGGACTATGTTGACCTCTACATTATTGAGCTGCCAATGGCTTTCAAGGTAAAAAGAAAAATTGCTTGGAAAAAGTGCATGAACTTGCCTTGAGCCAAGGTCTCCATCCAGCATCTCCCTTGCAGCTTGCCCATGCTGACAATAGCGTTTTGGGCTGGTAACATTTGATATACACTGCAAACATGTATTTCTGTGTGCCACCCACCCAGAGAGAGGCTTACAGGCGTGCTTGGAGCCTTTCTACTGGAAGAACAGGTCTCCCAGCTGGGCTTGAGCAGTTCCTGCTCTGAAGAATGACCATAGCTGAAGCAGTGCATGTGTCTGAAGCCCCTCTGAGCCATGTGCAGGGAGTCACTGGAGGAAAGAGGTCATACAAAGCAGCAACAGGCCAGAGGCAAAGTTTGGGGCGGGGAGAGGGAAAGGGTAAAAAGTCACCAAGTTGGTTTCCTTACTCTGTCCCAAATTGAAGCTGCTGGGCAAGTCGTGGTTATGTTCTTAATTTCCATAACTGCAGCGCTCAGCTTCAGGAGACCATGACTGGTGCCAAACACGGGTTGTCCATCTCTCATTCTTAAGTGTTCAAGTCTGATACTCCTTCATGCTGCTGGCCCTGGGCAACTTGTAGGCAAAACCTTTGAACGCAGGGAGCTCACATCAGAGCTGCATGCCTCCCTCTCGCAAGTACACAAAATTTCTGCTTTCACAGCTCTTTGTACCTTGCTTTGTAATTTTCCTCTACAAGTACATGATATAAAGGCGAGTGAAATGAGGAGAATGATACTTGAAACATTTAAGTGGTTTTGAACTAATTAAATCCTTCTTCTTAGAGAGAATAGGGTCAGGCAATTGGTTAATTGTTTCTGAACGAGGTTTGTGCTCTAAACTGGCCTCTTTTTGCAAGAAAGGTAATTCTCTGATTATTGAAATCATATTTTGCTGCAGACTCCAACTTACCAGGACTATCAGATAGAAAGCAATTTACCAGTGAGGCTATCACATCACGCTTGCAGCCCTTTTTTTCCCCTGAGGAAGCCATATCCTATTAAGACCTCTATAGCAGTAACCAGACTCTGATATTAAAATTTTATTTATACAGTCACACGTATGGAATCCTTTTGGGTACATTTTTGAAAATTTCCCACCACTAGTAATTTCCTGTTTCCCTTTTCATGTGTTTGTGTTCTTTAGTGGTTCATTCTCCCACATAGTGAAGGTCATTGTCTCACAATATAAAGATATAGACAGCTGGCTTTAAAGTAATGTACATCTGACTCCCTGAGGCTTGTATCAACAATCTTGAGTTGTTAAAGGAGTAGCAGACCTAGAGATTCATTCATGTTTCTCGTGAGAGGGGAGAAAAAAAGAAGTCACTTTCTGCCTGGAAAACATACACTTTTCTGCATCAAAAACAAAAAGAAAATCCCCATCCTTTCGCAGCGGTGTCACATTTCCTTTCTTTGCTCCCTCTCTCACAAACACACCCATCCTGCCTGTGAAGCTTGCCTTTGATGAGGAGCCTGCAGGTGTAACTCTAAGAAACTCCTACTCCCTCCTAGTCTGCAAACATTGGTGCCTTCCTCCCCAAAAGTCTTCTAGCAAAAGCAGACTCTGGTTGGAACCAATGATGTACTTGAGACAGAAGTTACAGAACCACTCTGAAAACAAGAACCGTGCCCTGCAGAGCCCAGCCAGCAATTTGTCACAGGGCTTTCAGGCAGAGTAAGAAGACTATGGTTTCAGAGAGCACCACTCAGCAGAGGAAAGTCCCACTTCCTTTCAGTGGCTCAAGAATGGCCAACATGCGGGGTGAAATCATTCACAGACCTACCAACATTAGCCTGCACCTCCCTGGATTTTTCTCCCACATAAATTCCCCATTCAGGACTTTTGTCCTTCCTGTGTTTAGCCCTCAGCAGTGGTGCCCAGCCCCTCTACCCTAGCAAGGCAGGTGACCAGCAGGAACAGGTCTGGGGAGCTCATACCATGCCCTCTGCCTGCAGAGCTCATTCCCACCAGCAGGTTTTTTAGGGGACTCTTCTCAGTTCCCTGATTCATCAGTAATCATCAGCCTGTGCACTACATGAGCTGCAAATTCCTCCCAGCTGAGTGATTCTGTGATCTGACAGGAAAGCAGGTATTTTAGTGTTACACTCTATCTTGTCATTTTAAAAGAATGACTCAAGACAGACCAGTGGCCTCACTGTTTGACTTGCTATTGCCCCTCTGTTTACAGGACAGGCATTCACAGGCAGTTAAAATGGCTTTCTTGAGAAAGCCTGCTTGTCAAAGACCATGCTATGAAAGCAATGGGATGTGCAGACTTGTCTTCCTGCATCTGTCTTGGTGAGAAAGTTATTATAATGGGAGCAGGACATTTCCCTCTCAGTGGTTTACAACTGCTGGGTTAAACTGGCAATGAGCTGTGGTATCTTTTGGAGTGCCTCCAGACTTGGAACATGACAGGATGAGGTGTGATCCCAGCATAATGGCAGTGACTGTACCGTGTTGCCACACTCATTTCAGTGCTCAGTGCTCATTCCCTTGCATAAAAGGATAGCTTGGTAGAGAAAGCTTTGCCTGGACACTGCTGAGCAGAGGCAATTGTACCTCAACACCTTGCACAGTTCTCTGGAGGTAGGAGGAAGAACTGATCGCTGTAGAAATCCACAGTAGTTCACACCTCATTTCAGTCAAGAGAAGTTCATCCTCAAGCACTGCTCATCCTGACTCGGTCAATTTTTTAAAACACAAGTTATAGAAACAGAGGAAAATGGGAGGGTGGTAAATTATCTGATGTAATTGCTGCCTATTTACTATTATTAAAAGAAAGAGTTAAATAAGAAGTTAATGAATTAGAAGTAGGACAGAGTAAAAAGGTCCTGAATTCAGACTCATTTCCTGAGCTTAAACAGGTCCAACTGCTATGTGCTGAACTTGCAGTCCTTGGAAAGTGTGCTGGGGTATCATGGGATGAATGGTTTGTTCCAAAATACCATGGGGTGATTTTGCAAAGAAAGCTTCTCCACCTCACGTTACAACAGCAAACATTTTGCCTTCTAATAAAAAAAATATATATATATATACTCAACAGCCACTTACCTCTTTCTAGTCAAGGTATTCCTTTTTTTCCAGCAAGACAGAGCAACAAAAACAAGATGTCTTGTGGAATTCTCTGAGGAAAATCAGCACATTTGGAGGAGACGGGCTTATGCCTGTAACTGAGACCTTGGCCCTCTGAAATCTGAGGCTGTGTTTTCCTTAGGCTCACTTTTCCCTTTAAATGCCTTGGATTTGAACTTGACTGAATTGGGAGGTGATAGTTACTGATCACATTAGTCACAGCTGCATGTTCCCAAGGAGTTACCACGTCAACATCTTGTACCCAGGCCTTTGAAATGTAACAGTTTGAAGTCAGATCAAATGTCAAACATCACTGAAGGCTTTTTGTTCAAAAAAAAAAAAAAACAAACTCCAGCAAAACACAAAAGTGAAATCGTGATCAGACACAAGGGAGGGAGGTGTTAATGCATTGCCTGCAACAGCAGTGAAATGACCAGAAAATAAAAGAAAGCTGTGCCTGTGAGATATCAGCTCATAAATCATCTCTGATGCCTACAGAGTATAGAGATGGGAAGAAAGAGTTTGTAGTGCCCAAAGAAAGGTGGATAATGCACTTGAGAGGTTATTTATGCCCACAGCCCTTCAATGCTTGTAGCTCTCCAACCCTTCAGCTGTTGGGGAGAGACCCAGCTTAGTCCAGCTCCCAAATGCCTAGGACACAAGCAGGAGGCAAGGGAAGGGCTATAAAGATAAGAGGGAAGAAGTAGAAGAGAATACAGGCTGGTACTCTAGGCCAGCCCTTTGGAAGGAGATGAGTCTTTTGGATGCCATAACATAAAGGTCAAAAGTTTACTGAAAAACAAGGCCATCCAGGAACTCCTGAGTGTACTCTCATGTGACAGCTCAGGAGAGTGTCCAAGGACGATCTAGCAGTCGAGGATGTGGTAAACCCAGCATGAATGACCTGCTGAACTTAGGGTGTTTCAGAAAGCTATTCAATTTTTTTTGTTTGTTTTTTTTTTGTTTGTTTGTTTTTGTTTTTTTTTTTGCTTACTAGTAGAAGCAGAGTCCGTGAAAAAAATCTTTGCTCTAAGGAGTGAAAAATTTTTCTTGAAAGCACAAAAGTATGGTTTTACTTTTCAGCCTGGAGATGCACTCTACCCAAAAGATGAAAATGGAAAATTTATCTACCATGAGACAGACTTATGTGCCACTTGGGAGGTAAGCAAACACAACATCCATCCATATATCTCTATCTTTAAACCCACACATACTCATTCTCGTTTTCACTCGTGGTTTTCATAAACATAACTCAAGCATATTGCCAGGGCAAATGGATCAAGTTCTACTAGCTCCATGGATAAATTTTACTTCTGTGCTCAAGCATGTTTCTTTTTGCTATCATTTAATTATTTTTATAACAAAATATTGTTGAAGTATCGGATATCCACATTCCTTCTCTCAGAGAATGCACTCTACATTCACTACTTGAAGCTTTTATCATTAGGTTTTTACCAATCCTTCCCTTTTACCAGATCTTTACAGAAAGAGAAAGCTGGAGCCCTAAGAACAGACTGGATCATCTTTTTTTTTTAAAAAAAAAATCCTCTTTTCACTTTCGAGCAAAAATGCCCTAAAGCTTTTGCCCTTTTGCCCTAAAGCTCACCATAAAAAAACCCCAAACAATCAACCAAAAAAACCGTACCTGAAAAAACCAAACAAAAAATAAACAAACAAACAAAAAAACCCCAAACCAAAAAAAAAACAAAAACAAAAACCAGCACCAACACCTCCTTCCTCAAAAAAACCCCCAAAAAACAAAACCCAAGACCTTGCCATCACTTGCCATTAGAACAAGTTCACTCACTTCTAAATTTTCTTATCAGATCGGAACACGAGTTTCTTCTGGTAAGAAAACTTGGAGGGAAGTAGAATTTGCCTAAAAGATTGCATCCTGTGTTTGTTTGTGATGTGCTCTAGTCCTTTAGGCAGATGTCTCATTAAGCCTAATGTCACTTGGCTTCAGGATCCTGGGTGAGGCAGAAAGTGAGATTAGCAATCTCCTCACATTTCTGCCTCTCAAAGCCATGGGCATCTCTTGAGCTCATGGCCAGAGCTGCTCAGCTCCCCTTCTCCACCAGGTCTGATGAAATAGCATCACTAATCACGCCCAGTTCACACCAGGAGAGGTAAGAGGCGTTACTACGTGCTGCACTTCAGCCTGCACGGTCCAGATCTGGCTAGTCGTGTCCCAACGACTCTCTCTTATTTAGCTCTACTCGAGGTACAGCAGATAAAGACAAAGAATGGTGACATTCTGAGTGAAATTTTGAAGTAGGAGAGAGCCTGAGGCGGGTCTGAACTTTGCCTTGGCAGCTGAGCCATCCAGGCTGGGTCCCGGGGGGAAGGGGGACTTCCACATTAGCTGTGTATGTTATACTTGACTTCGGCTGATGCAGTTCATTCCTTTTGTTTTTTCACAGGGTGGTTTCTCAAATGTTGAAAGCAACAGCTCTCCCTACACTATTATATTTTTGTCTTTGAGCTGGTGGTTAATGTAAAGGTTATTCTATACCAGGCCACTCTCTTCAGCTAATAAGCCAGGAGAAAAATAGGTGGTGGGGAGTGCCTGCAAATAGCATCAATCTGAATTAAAATGGCTCAACTCAATCCAGATAATTTCACTCTCTCAGGGTGGTGCTAGCAGGCAAAGATTAATCCAGATGAGTGTATTTGCTGACTTGTCACTGAGTGATAGAAGGCATATGAGGCCAGCTAGAGGTCATCAAACACACAGTGCCTCTTACTTCCCTGCTTTCAGCTCCTGTGAGACTGAAAGAAAAACAAAACCTGGAGGGGCATCCAGCTCCATGGTGGGGTCTACTCTGCCTCAAACAGTCACTGAATTATTTGTGTGTAGAGTTTTGGGGAGAAAAAGGGAAGACCATAGGAAAGGATCCCCTTAGCAACCCAGCAGATGACGCTAATGAAGACCAAGGAACATATTCATATCCAATATTTATAAGTTTCTCAGCTATTAGGATTTGTCTAAAGTGTAAAATATCTAGAATGCCCCTCCCACCCACCTTTTTTTTTTTTCTGCTTTATACTGTACTGGTGTTTTCCGTGCAGGTTTTGTGATGTGCCTTGCCAGATATTTAGGGGATTTCACAGGATAGAGATTTCATATGAAAAGCTGTTTTACGATCAGAAGGACTGAATTGACTCATCAAGGAAGCAATCTGTGTTGTTCATTTTTCCTTCTCCAGCTTTGAGGCGCTGCTAAAGCAGCGTGAAGTAAGCAAAACTCTTTGAAAGCAGATGCCCAGCACTTCAGTATCTATATCTTGGGTTAAATCTTTCTGGTCTCCAGACAGATTCTACCCTCCCAGGAGGTAAAAACCATTAAGGTTTGGTCTGGAAAGCAGGTCAACACAGGCATAGAGTTTGGTTTGTCTGGACAACACCAGCCTTCATGCTAATAAAGCTGTTGGTTCTGCTGCAGCAAAAGCTTCTCTGCAGTCTCAATGATGGTCTACCTTCCATCCCTCTGAAATGCACGCTCCGAGAAATCCAGCCAGCGTGTGGGACTCCTCTTGTCTTTGCTTCCTTTGCAGGCTCTGGAGGCATGTAAAGATGCAGGCTTGGCAAAGTCTATTGGAGTATCCAATTTCAACCGCAGGCAACTGGAGATGATCATGAACAAGCCGGGACTTAAGTACAAACCTGTCAGCAACCAGGTATGACTGCACGCCAAGGGCCGCTGCCCTTTGGGGAATGCAGAGGCAAACACACAGCCTAAGCATGTAAAGAAAGGTGATGGGTACTTTGCCACAGATGCTGCCGTCCATACTTCCATTCCTAGCTTGAAAATATCACTCTTCCTATCTAGGCTGAAGATCAATATTTGAAGGCTTTGGAGCAATCGCTTTCCTCAGTTTCTGCTCCAGAACTATAGAACCGGCGCCTCTGTGCCAAAACTCCATAACAGGGTTGAACACTGAGTCAATGCAGATCTTAGATCTCTGCCATGTGCCTTACTTCAAGTCCAGAAATTCCAAGAAAACCACTCAGAGCTAACCAGGCCCCAATGAAGCCATATCTACCTTAGTTGACACCAACCCAGCCTTACAGATCCTGAGGCACTCTAAGCTTCTCAAGTGTAAAAGCCATAAGAAGCAACTCCTAAATTTCCTATACGTGTTCTCTTGTACTTTTCCTATAAGACATTTGTAAGAGATAGAGAAAACAATTAAAGGAGACCCTGTTAAGTGGCTGACCGGAGCTGAACAATCCCATGAGGATGACAGGCACATCCGAGTTAAATTACAGCAGCAGGGCTCTGAGAAGGCGACAAGTGGCAGCGACACATCTGAGTGCTCAGTACCTTTGGCTCTGGCATTTGGCAGGTCACTGCATTTCCTAGAAATCACTGGGAAGCTCTTCTGACTCGTCTGGCACAAACAAATATCCACATTAGCAGTAACAGAGAAGGAGCCAAGGACCAAGTGGGACCAATTTCCCAGTCTCGGTGCATGGTCTGGAGGGCTGGAATTGGGGCAGGGCAAGGAGGCTGGCCACAGCTTTCATTTCTGTGTTTGGCCTGGAGGGAAAGGCTGCCTGCGAGAAGAGGAAATTCCAGCACCCTTCCCTGGTATTAACATGCCCAGCGGGTGCAAAATGCAATTGCTGTTTCTGGCGTGCCCCTAAGACTGCACTGAGCATTGCTGATGCTTCCTGGGGTCCAGGAAAACCAGGCAAAAGATTAAGCCAGTTTAGGGCAGCTGGCCAGCAAGCAGAGATGTGCCAGAGAGCTTCAGACTTGCCAGATAGCAACCACTGCAAACAGTGGTCGCTCTGTCACCTTTTAGACATCCATTTCCCAGAGTCTGAGATCACAGCCAGAAAATCCATGCCTGTGAGGGAACAGTGTTTGCAATGTGGGAGGGCAGAGCTCGCAACAAGGTCATAATCTCACCTTTTGTAAATCTCACCCTCACCTTTCTAACTGGGACAGCTTATGCCAACACTTCCCTAAAAACAACGTCAGATCAGTCACCCTGAATGCAAGAGGCAGAGAAATGGAGAACTGACCCACATGAGATGGGCTGCCTTCTCAGTCTACTTGTCTAGTGAGCTCCCCTCACCTCCATCACCCCCAGTTATTGCCACCTTTCCCCTGGGGGCCATTAAAAGTTCACTGCAGCCAAAGTATAGTTGCAGATGTTTATCTGCTGTCCACCAAAAAAATTAAAATAATTAACAAAAAGAATCAATCGTCCAGCAATGTACAATTAGAATAGTAACCACAGATTAAGTCTTCCTATTCCCTAACTTACACACTTTCTTTCCTGAAAGCATCACCTGGTCTGTAGCTCTCACAAATATTGGGATATCTTCTGCTTCTGTAGCTGGCCCTGTCGATTAACAGTTCTTTCTCTGTTACTCTTGCAGGTGGAATGCCATCCCTACTTCACCCAACCCAAACTCCTAGAATTTTGCAGACAACATGACATTGTTATTGTTGGGTACAGCCCACTGGGAACCTCAAGAGATGAATCATGGTAAGTCACCACATTATTTTCTAATAGAAGGACAATATCCAGGGAAACATAATTTGCCACTGCTGTGTCTCCGCAAAATCCCTTTGCTCCCATTTTTTAAAGTGGTTTTGAACTTCAGTGTCTAAATATTACTGTTGTGAGTGTAAACTTTCAACGCTCCTGCTGCATGCTGTCATCAGAGAATGCCAGGTGTCTGCAGAAGAGGTTGCCTTAGGTCTCCTCCAACAGAAGGCAAGTGTTTGGAGCTGGGAATGCGTGATGCTTAGCTGAGGAAGGAGAAACTAAGTCAACGCTAGGACATCACGGAGGAAGTTGCCTTTGACAAGCTGTAAACCCAAGAGCCAAAGCTTTTCTCCCGTCTTTCACCCTACTTGTCAAAAGGTGCAGAGTCCTGTCCACAAACAAGTAGATGTCCCTGTGTTTTGACATTAAAGATGAGGAGTTTTTTTGGTTTCTTTTTCTTCCCACCTTTCTTCCAGGGTAAATGTGTCCTCCCCTCCTTTACTGAAGGACCCTGTGCTGAATGCCATTGGCAAGAAGTACAACAAGACTGCGGCACAGATTGCTTTGCGTTTCAACGTCCAGCGAGGGGTGGTGGTCATCCCAAAAAGTTTCAATCCGCAGCGCATCAAAGAGAATTTCCAGGTAAATTCATACTCTAGTAGTGCATGGACGAATCCACTTACATTGGCTTAGCCCCCATAGAAGGTAATTTTCCCCATTTTTCTGTAGACATACATGAGATTTGACCAATGGCAAACTTTGCCACATTTGATGCTTTTTGTCCCCACCACTAAATGGTAACAAGACGTGACAGTAATAGAACAATGCATAGAGGAAATTTTGGTCTCTTTTAACCCTCTGGATCAGCTAAAGCTCCAGCTGGTGCGGAGTCCCAGAGCACCATTTGCTGCAGTGAGCAGCACAGGAGGATGAGGTCACTCAGAAGATCAGCAGCCCAAGGCTGCAGGAGCTCAGGAATGATTGATTTTTTCTGCCCAGTCTTCAGGCAAGGGACAGCTGTGCTAGGGAAGGGTTGCTGCATGCAAGTGTGACAGAAAGGTTCACAACCGCACCATCAGAAAACACCTGGCTTGACACCACCCACAAATGAGATGAGGAGTTTGTTCCCACACCCCTTGCAGCACTCAGTACCCACACTACTCCCTGCTTTCCCTGGAAATACGTTGCTTTCAAAGCTGGTGGCTCAGTACTGCCAGATCTTCCCCTTCTTGCAAAAAGGGTGTAGGCAAATGTGACTGGGCTTATTCATGTCCTCGAGACTTTCCTGCAAAAATGCAAGCAAGCATGGGTCTGTGGGAGAGATACAGGGAGAAGGAGGGATTGTGCTTCTGGAATCTGGAACATATGAAGGTTGATTATGACAAGAAATGCTAACCGATTTCTAACATCTCCTTCCACTAGATCTTTGACTTCTCCCTCACTGAGAAAGAGATGAAAGAAATTGAAGCCCTGAACAAAAATGTTCGTTATGTGGAACTGTTAATGTAAGTACAGGAGAAATCCTAGATCCTCACAGAGAGTTCCTGTCCTTTCAGAGAATTTAAAAAAAAAAAAAAAATCACTTCCTTTTAGTATTAACTTTTGCATAAACAACCGTATTTTAAGGTAAAGCTTAAATATGAGAGGCTTTTAATGCAGCCTGAATCTGCTCTCAGACCAACTGCAAAAATAAGTGTACAACACTTGCCTACATCTCAGGGGCCCAAAGCCCATCCAGTACGAAGTGACTGTATCTGGCTGTTCCATCTCTACTCCCTTTCCTTAAACTCCTTCTGCTATGTGGTAATGATGGTCTCAGACATGATGGCATGGCATTATCCCTGTCTAGCAGTGTGGATATTGGAGCTGAAATTCAAATAAAATTGACTTGTACCTTCTAAGGAAAACTGAAAAACACACATCTTGTTGGACTGCTAAACCACTTCCTAATTATCTCTTTTGAGAACTAACGAGGCTTGATCTCTTGCTGCTTGTTGTCTAAAGCTTAACACTCAATATAGTTTTGCTTCACCTGAAGGCTGTGTTATCCCAGAAGGCTCAGACTGGCCCAACACCCCCTCTTCCAGAGGATGAGGCTGTTTGTTTTTCCTTCAGCTCAAAAGCATCTACAGTTTATGGCCAAACTTTGTTTTCCCCTTTTCAGGGCACTCAATATGTAGCCAAATGCTAGAGATTAATTTCCATGCATTTCTCTTTTTACTTTGGATTATCAGCTGCCAAACTGTAGCGTGAAATGAAAAGCATTGGTAGCAGCATCAATAGCACTCTAAAATGTTGACCATTGCTCAAAAAATACAGGGAAATGTTGCAAAGAAACAAACAAACCACTTACTGTGCTGCATAAATATGATAGAAAATATGCACTAAGTTAAAAGCATCATAATGGAGTTCATTTTTCACATTTAAGCTCAGCCAGGTGCTCTGAAGCTTTAGTTTCTTAAAATTTGAAATAGCTTTCCATCAATTAGCAGTACTTAGTTCCAGAAGGCTTCTCACAAATGACCTAGGAGGTTCTTAAGTGTGTTTTGGTATCTGAAACAGTTTGGTTTAATATAGCCAAACTGAGTTATAACATCATTTAAAATTTAAAAATTTTACACACAAAATGTAACCTTGGTGCAAATGCAAGAGCCTTTTCCAGAAGCAAAGTTAAAGACTGCAAATGTCCACAGGAGAAGAACTTTCTAAGCCTCCAATCTAAAAAAAACCAATAAATTAAACTCTCTGCTTTATTAGACTGAATTTGGTCACAGGAGGCCACCAAGGGTAAGGCAAGCAGGATGCATAGGACGGGCATTAGTAGCTCTAGTTTTCACAGGAGCTCCATGTTTGGGGAAAAATATTTAAGTACAGCCTGATCTCAGCTATGAAAAGAAGCCTAATCAGAAAGGCGATGTTGCCATGTAAGGAGCCAATATATAGATTTTTATATATAGATTTATATATAGATACATATGCCTACTGTGCGTTACCACACTGAAGTGTCTGGAGTTGACACTGCATCAGACAAATTACCAGCCTAAACACATTCCTTATTTCATCCGGCAAAACGGATCCGAAAAAGTCAAACCACGACACAGGAAGACTCTTGGTTAGCCAGCTTTGTGCAAAACCTTTGTGCATTTGCTGGGATGCAAATGCCAGCAGGAATGGAAAGATCCAGCTTTTCTCTGGTTCTTCCGATTACCTCATACCATGAGGGTACTGTGTGCAAACCTGTTGTTCTGATGGGATGAGTAAGCCCATACAAACAGGATAATGCAATCAGTGGAATGAATTAGCAAGTTAAGCGTCTCAGAAGAAAATGGAGGTTTTATAAAAATATGAGAACTTCAGGAAATCTTAATCTGAAATTGTTTCTTCTCCTCTTGGAGAAATCTAGAAGCATTGTGCAGGGCAGGTTTTACATTAATCTATCTGCTTGGTTTGTCTTATGCTCCCATTCTCTGCTATGGATGTTTTTCCTCACCAGTTATTCCAAGCTGCACTGACTCCTCCAAGTGAATCATTTTCACTCAAAGGACTCAGAGATTTGAATATGTGAGATCTGATTAGCAAGCACGCTCTATAGATGAAAAGTAGAGATTATGACACTGGCAACTCAGACATTATCAAACTATACTGAAGTGAAACAAGCCAAAGTGTTGTGGCTTGTTTTGTTTTTTGGGTTGGTTTTTTTGTTTTCAGCCAACTCAATCTGTTAATGTGTAAACACTTGAGCTTGGCTGAATATTGGAATGAAATGTTTTGACACAACCAATTCAAAATGTTTGATGCCTTCCAGTTAGTTACCTTCAATATTGTGAAATGTATCCTTCCCAGACTGGAAGGATTCACAGCTGGATAAATGCCAGTATTTGTTGTGCCCTGCTGTAAGGCAAGGCAGCCAGCTGCCATGGTGCACCTGAGAATGCTCTTCAGAAATTTTTCATTTAGCTAATGGAAAGTGTTTGTCAAGCCAGGGCTTGTGATTTAGCATCACCTTCTCAAACAAACAAGAAAACCCACAACAGAAGACGGCTACCTTTCTGCCAAGTCTGCCAATAATGGGCAAACACAGTGTTATTTTTTCACCCGAAGTTGACCCTGGGAATTTTCTTCTTGCCTTTTATAATGATCCTGGGTTGTGCATCTTCCCTGAGCATGCAGTTTCTAAAACAAAGCCTGAAATATCTCTACCTTTGTTAGGATGCACCCGCGAACATCCCTTTTCCCCCCGAACTGGGTCATCCCAAAGCTTGTTTGTAAATTGTCTGCCACTATAGATGCTGGCAGAGCATCTCCATGTAGGCTGAGCTTGAGGACAGCCAGACCTAGTTTAGGTCTGGCAGCTGCTTGGGGAAAGCTCCATCCCTGACTTCTTCATGCCAGCTCCGAGGGCATGAGGCAAAGTAGAACAGCCTGGTGGCTCCACCTCTTCTTCAAATAGATCCTTTATTTCTAGGGGCCTTTCTAGACATCTGAACTATTAAGTCTTCCCCTTCCACCATGCACACATGGTGAAGCCATTGCCCTTTCCTAAAACGCTTCTACTAATCTGAGTTAGTGAGAATAGCTGACATCCAAACTCTTGCTGGTTTTCCCCATCTCTGCTTAAGGTCTGTAGGCCTGAAAAATGGTCCTTCACTGTCCTCTCCTTAAATGAACAGGTTTGCTGCCAGCCCTGCAGGGGCAGTTTTCCAGAGCAGACAGAAGCTTCAGAGCTTCTGAAGAAGTAGAAGAGCCTTCCACGAAGGCCTCATATAAATTGCAAGGAGGAGGTTTGCTGGGCACAGGACAATGCACCCCTGATTTGATGTCCCGCTTCACCCAGGGATCTCACCTGTCCAATCTGACCTCTCCACAGGTGGCGTGACCATCCAGAGTATCCCTTCAACGATGAATACTGAAAACAAGGTGGGTCTGGACAGCCAGTGCTGTTTGGCTTTGCTGGGAGAGACTCAGTGTTTGGTGCTTTGTCTTCATGTGAGGCTGTACAAATCAGCATTAAAAATATGACATTTATATCTTTTTGTCTTGTCAGTCTCTTCTTGCTATTGAAGGCCAAATCTATCTAATTCATTGAACTTCTGGGTTTGGCTTAGCAGGCTTTAATGCTGAACACTGAAGCTTCAGAACTGACAGCTGATAAAACTGAAGATTTTTCCTAAAAACAGGCTCACTAGGTCAAGCCAAATCGGTTTCACTTAATGGAATATTCTTCACTTAATCTGAAACAAAACATTCCACTTCAGTAGGTGTGGGGCAGAATCAGAATGGGTAAAGTTGGAAGAGACCACACTGGGGTCATGTGCTCCAAATTAGTACCACTTTTTTTTTTTGCAGCTCAAGCAAGAGAAAATCAGGAGTGGTGAGCTAATTGAATTTGATAGATATGCACACACGTTTGTTGAGATTGAATTGGGACGTACCCTGCTCCATGCAGTGGAGCCCATTTCACTCTGACCAGAGGATTCTGCAGCTGCACACATGAGCTTTATTCCGCAGGTACACCCCAGCTGGCTCCACATGGAACCAGTTCAAGCCCTAAAGCGTTACAAGCATGTTCATATTCCCACACACACTCCCTCAGCTGAGGACCTCAGAAGAACACGAGGCAGTGTATGACACTTGTATTACACTGTGCTTGCTATACAAGGGTGATATGACCTGGCATTTCATACACAACCTGGAGCTACAGCTAGGGAGGTCCTCATCTCATGAGATTAAAAATCCGTTAAGCTTTCATGCTCCACAAACTGATATTAACCCTGGAAAATTTCTGTTCACTTAAAAACCCTTTCGTCTAAACTCCTGACCAAGACAATACTGAATTGGGAAGCTACATTTTAAAAGAAAGTTTTGTTTTGTTAAATACCACTTACTACTGTGCTTGGAGAAAGCAGAACACTGGGAGGCCCAAAAAATAGTATGAATCAGGCAGAAACAGCCAGACTGAAACCCAGACATTTCCTTCAGTCTGTCCTGAGCTCTCTGAAACATGGGATCAGAAGCACAGACACCAGAGTAAGGAAGACTGACTCCTTCAGCATGAATTTCTTTCTCGGATCACTTGTTTGCCCAACAAGTTTTGCAGCCTGTGGGTGCATCTGCCCCTACCCATACCTGCAGAAGGCTGCTTCGCCTCCCTCCTGTGCCCAAGCACCCCAGGTTCCTGCCACAGAAGGAGTACGCTGGAGAGGTGTTGGAGAAGAAGCTAAACCATCCATGCAGAGAGAGAGAGAACTTCATGTACTAGAACGTGTGTACACTGGAAAATGTGTCACACATAAACTTCAGTCTATAGCATCTGCTTTTATTTATTACCATTGCTATTTATTATCCCTCGAGTGACTGGAACAGGAAAATGCCAGAGCGCACAGTTCACGGAAACTCTTCTGTATGGTCATGGTGAGCTCCTCAGAACTGAGACAAAGGGACAGGGATGGCCATTGCACAGGAGGAGCAGGCAAGGCTCCCATCAGGGTCTGGTGCAAATGCATCGTGGGATGAGCTCAGTGGGCACCACCAGAGAAGTTAGGCTCCTTCAGCAGGGGTGGCCTTCACATAACATTTATAAATCCATTCATAAATCTATGGCAACAAAGGAAAATTCTGCTCCCTGAGGTTACCCAAGGGCAATTCCCATTTTATTCTGTTACCCACTTAGACTGAAGGGGGAAATAAAAAACAAAAGTGGGGTGGATGTGTCTTCTTTCTCCTCGGCTGTATCAGAAACCTCCTGGTGTAGATCTAAGGACAATCCCAAGGTCAGGTGGGGCTCTGTGCCCAGGGGTGTTCAGAACCACTGTCACAAGCCCTGCTTTGCCCCTTTGCGAACAGCTGAGGTCCTGGTCAAAAAACTGAATAAAATCCAAGTCTAAATTCAAGAGCCAGAGAGGAGGAGTTACCACCATGCCCAACATGTTATTCCAGTTACTTCACAAGTACAAGCCCTAAATAGAGCTCACAAGGCTCAACTGCTTAACAGTAGCACTGTACAAATTTTTGCACTGTAACTTGACCAGGTGCAATTCTCCAGTCACAGCCAAAGTTCAGGCCAGGTTTGGCAAAGCCCTTGTTGTCTACAACTGCAAATGTCAGCTAGTGCTTAGCTTAAATGCTCACACCAGCCCCTTTGCAGATCCCTGCTCTTTCCAGGCATCCCCCTCCCACAGGTCAGGCAGCACTGGAGATTCTAATAATGCAGGTGACCTTGTACATGGAAGTAAGGAAGACAATATGCTGAAACCTAACAGGAAATACCATAGAATCAAGTCTTTGACCTATACTGATTAAATAAGGCAGGACAGATTGTGTGAGCTCCTCCAGCCCAAGTCATACCATCAAATTCCTCCCCCCTCTAATTTTAATAGAATCCTCCTCCTCCTCCTTTGCAATGCTTCATTTGTATCTGATGAAAAAAGATTCAGCCTCTTCCCAGGGGCAAGGGCTCCCATACAAGTTTCCAACAGTTATGAAACTGCTACTGATATAGAGCCCACTTTTCCCCCCCACTCTGCTCAGTTTCAGACCATTGCCCCCCATTGTTCTCCAAATTGTCCTGCAAAGAAAAGGTTTTGATGGGGGATGTAAACAGGCCTGCAGGTGGGAGCTTGGAAAACCCATTCCACCAGCAGCTGTACAAGGAGAGAGTAAAACCCCAAACCATAGCCCCAAGCACGATCTGCTCCCATCTATCACATTTGAGAGGGTTACTGGACTCGCTGCCTGGTGTGGAACACATCACTTGGAATGGCCATGTACAGCCATGCTCCAGCTGGAAGGGCCAGGCATGGACAGAGGGGCTCCAGCACCTCCTGCTCTGACAGCACTCACACCTGACAGGAACAGACCCAAACCTGTACTGGGAAAATTTATTCACTTTTATGCTGAGTGACCTGAGTCGTTTGTGACTCTTCATGCAACTGCACAGTGAAGTGAAACCCAGACCAAAGGTATTTGCTTCAGCTAAGCACAAGGGACTTTACAGCAAAGAGAACAAGTGATGCAGCACTTTAGATTCTTTTAGCAGCCCACAAGAGAAACAGGGAAACCAGTAAGAGACAAAGTGGGATGGACACTGTGTACATTTTTACAGCCTTACGTTAAAGAATGCCCTTTGGGTTTATATCACATTTTTTTTGTACCACAAAGCTGTCAAGGGGCTTTACAAGAGTGTATAACGGGTTCTGTGGAGGAAAAGGTGAGTGGCTATATCAAGACATCAGCCAGAATCAGGATAAAATTTTGTGTAGACAGACCTGGACACAGGGCAAAAGAAGAAAATACCTCCTGTAGTTTCCACCCTTTGCCTGCCATTAAGGCCTGGGTGCCGCAGAGCTGGTGGTCTCGTGGCCAGAGTGTGATGATAACTGAGGGCAGATGGTGAGTTCTGCAGTCAGAGAGGATAGGTGACCACAAAAGACAATGCCTTTGGTTGCATGCAGCAGGGTCCTCATCTGATGAGGCTCCTCCATTTCATTCTTTTCTAGAATCCAACATAGCCCAAAAGCTGCTCACCTCCAGACTGGCAGAATAGTTAACTATTGCTACATTCTTGGGATGTGCAAAAACAGCAGAGAGGCTGATTCATTCCTTAATCAATTAATATCATCTTGTAACTAGAATCAGAGCTGAGTCTTCAATTTAGCGTGTGAATCTCTTAAGTGTGGAAGCAAAGCCAGTGTTATAGGGACTCTTAAAGGAAAAGATAACACATGCCTCGGATGTGCAAGACATTTCTCAAATCTCCACAGCAAGCAGTGAAGACAAACTCAGATCCCTTGTGTAGAGTAAGTCATATTTGTAGATCTGAGATATCACCTTTCTGCTGTGAGTAGAACCACAGTCTCTTTGTTGCTATC
Source organism: Dasyornis broadbenti (assembly GCA_013397935.1). Classification (NCBI taxonomy): domain Eukaryota; kingdom Metazoa; phylum Chordata; class Aves; order Passeriformes; family Dasyornithidae; genus Dasyornis; species Dasyornis broadbenti. The sequence continues at coordinate 1,775,109 of VZRN01004866.1, read as the reverse complement.
TCCCAAAACAGAGCACTGTGAAATAAACGAGTTTGGTACTTACAAGACAATTTCCTTATTTTCTTGGGGAAGAGGAAGGGAGGGATCTGCTGTTCCAAAACATTTCTCCCTGCTCTCAACAAGAAAATTCAGATGTCTAGAGGTAAGCACTGGGGTGGAAAAGAAAGTCCGTAAGAGAGTGACATGTTAGAATGAGATTCAACAGGCTTATTTCACTTGTGACCCAAACTGCAAACACATTTGCCCTTGGGGGCCGAGTAATCAGCACGTAGTTGGGTACTAGTGCAGTTTTTACACTAATTGATTCTCAGCAGTGCCATATTTCAGCTCTTCCCAACATCCTACTACCCTGGAGCAAAAACCCCAGCTTATAATAAAGGGCTTTGAGAGTGCAAAAGGCAGAAAAACTTAATTTTCCAATGCCAGACAGACTCCTCAGGGAACCCTAACTCAACATGCATGAGCAATACTCACAACAGGACAACACATTGCAAATAAAATGCAAAGCAGAACCAAATGGAAAAAGGAGAGAAAGAAGGAGCTGGAAAGAAAGACAGCACATGTGTGTATAAACACTTACACATGGACACCCGGGGCAGCACTGGAGGAAGCTGCTCAGTTTTTGCTCTGTAGACTGCAGAGCTACCTGGATGGAGTCTCAGATCAGTCCAAGGTCACCGAACAAAGCAAAGGAAAGGCACAGCAAAGGCAAAATCCTGCACAAGGACAAACACACACTCAATTAAAAGCTAAATGAGAGTTCAACATGACACAGAATATGTCTTAGGGAAACCTCACACGTAACAAAAGTCCATGCAAGGCCAGGGTGCTGAGGACACTGGGTAGGATCCCGCTGGCATTTCAGCACACACGAATCAGGAGTGACTCTGCTAATGTAAGGTACAGGTGCACAAAATGCAGGCCCCACGCCCTCACTGTGAGGAAACTCATCCCAAGTTTTCTCTTCCCCCATTAGCCTGACCAATGTTGTTCTCCCAAGCCAGGACAGACCCTGAGGAAAGCTTGCCAAGGGTATTTTGCCTTTGTGACCTCTTAGGAAAACTACTTTGCTCCTGGTGCCACCAGCTCAGCTTCCACCTGCAGGGTGACACCCTGCCAATGTGTGAAACAGGGAGGTTTCCCTGCAAAGTGATCCCTCCATCCCACATGTTCAGCACTGATGGACCCAGACAGCCCAGAACAGCCCAAACCAGCTGTTTGGCAGCAGACCTTGTAGTCAGTCCCTGCTTTCCAACAGTGGTAGGACTGCAGTCCTGCTAGTTTGGGGTTTTTTACAGGATTATGAGGAGATAGCCTTTATATGTCATTAACTGTATTGATCTGTGCTTGAGGAACTTCAAAAAGGAATCCCCAATATTTAAAATGTTCTAAGTCATGGGTCAGAAATGCACACTCTCATTCAATATGCTCTTTCTGGTCTCCTGTGAAGTACAGTCCTCCTAGTACAGAGTAGGAGAAACAATAAAGCAGGAAAATTCAGCATTGATTTAGGATTTCTACTAATTTGTTTCTAGTTGTGGCGTTTAGAGCACACCAGGAGTCATGAACTTCCTTGGCAATCTACCCCTCTCCAGGCCCACAACCACCAAGTTCCTTGGCTCACAGCCCTGTGTTTCCAGAACTGGTCTTTGGGTGTGCAAGAGTTTGAGGCCACAAAAGCATTCTCAGAGTGCACAGCTGGAGGCAGGGGGGCATTGTAGCTCCCTTTCCTCAGCACTGAGAGCACCAAGAAGTGATGCAGCAAATCAGCTTCAAACCTTTGCAGGGGTTTTAACCCACATTTCTCACCTTATCCAGACACCCAGCCATACACCCTTCAGGGAAGGCATCTGGCTCCACCCACTGCACCAACCTTTTCACCTTGGCATGAGACGCTCGTGAGGGTGAAAGAGGGAAACAGCTGAGAAACGCAATGTACTTTCTTGGGAAGGAGGGCACTTGCAGTCCAGACCACCCTGGTCACTGGTGATGGGAAAACACTCCCAGAGAGCAGGGATCAAACCTTTCCCCTCGTGTGCTCTGGCTCATTGCTGTGCAATGCAAGTGCCTCTCTTTGCTGTTTCTTTTGGACACAGCACCGGTTATATTACCAGAGAGGATTCTCCGTGTTGGAAAGGATGATATGAATGTCCCTTCCATCACAATATGAGTAAATGTGAATTTCACTGCATTTCTGGCATTCATCACTGCAGTGACAGCAAGGCCTGTGGCATCCCTCAAGCAAATACACACCCCAGCAGGCTGCACAGAGGTACAACAGAAAAAACTGAATTCAGAGATTGATTTACACGTCCTTTGCACCCAATGGTTCCAGCACTCCACAGACATCAGTGATTGACCATGAGTGATTGTCTTTGACTCCTCCAAACCTGATTCCTTGACCCTCTCTGCAGCTAAAGACATCCATTCTTGTTGTCTCCTCTCTCCCAGGTTTATTTTTGCCACATGTATGAACAACTAACTCAATCAAAATTGACTGCTGAGTGAGAGTTCCCTTCACACACTGTCACCTTCTGCAAAGATTATTTGAACAATTGCCTTCATTCTTCTGGATTCCTCCTGTTCATTGAGGAAAGAGGCCTTGACATAGCCCACCTCCAGGGAAAGGTCGCTCACCTAAGCTATTTCCCAGTTCTGGGAAAACTCAGCATTTAAAAATAATATTGGATGTAAAGTACATCTCTCCAGTAGCATTTATGATGGAAATATGGATATGCTGTGCTAACAGTGAGAAATTACAAACCAAAACTAATTAGAGAGAAAGAGCTAGGAAAAAGCATTATATGCTTTTCAGCAATTATGATCCTGTGAAGGTTTATCGCCTTTGTGTGAATAAAGGTCTGATGTGCCCCACAGAATTCAGCCTCTGGCAGAATCAAGACTGGAAAAGGGTAAAAATGGTGGCGAGGAAGCCAGCTAATGAATCATGGAGACTGACACATTTAGTCAAGGAAAAACCAACATTCTCCTACTGCACACCATCTAATAAGGGAGTTGCATTGGCCTCTACATTTGCAGCCTACATCATGGTACAGGAATGAGAAAACATTCATATATTTGAGGAAATCTTAAAAAAAAAAAAATTGAAGAAATCAAAGAGCATAATATCAGTCTTTGTGTGAATTTTTAACTCTGCAGGGCCACTTTCTGGAAATCATGGTTACAGTCATCAAAGGGTTGAACAAGGGTGTTGGGGTTGGAAGGTAGTGGCTCCTGTAATGGCCAGTGCACAACACCTCCACATCAGATCCTGCCTAGCCACCCGGAGAGAGGAATGTGATGGGAAGAGAAGAACTTTCCAATCTTGCCCTCCATGCTGCTCAAGGGGTTATATGACTGAGGACTCTAAAGGGATTTTTGTAGTGCTAGGGTCGCATGCTGCTTGAGGCTTAATACTTTCAAGTTGTTTTTGATAAAAGCACCTTTTTCTAAAAAAATGTCTCCAGCGTTCCAAGAGGAAGGCCAGAAAACAGCTATTTGGAGCTTTTCAGCCAAGAAGTTGAGTGTATTTATGATTGCAGGCTCCCACAGGTATGCACACACACAGGCTGGGAATCCTGCCCTCCACAGAGCCCTGCCACGTTTCCACAAGCAGGTGCTGGGGTGAGGCACATCCATAGGCACCCAGAGCACCCCAAGAAGTTCAGCACTTCACGGGCGCCAAGGAATCACAGGCTGAGAGCAACCCAGCAGCCCAAACCCAGCAGTGGCACCACAGACAACCTCCCAGGGAACATCACTGCAGTCAGAAGAAATTTAAAAACCAAACGAAATACAGAAGCCCTTTGCGTTATCTCAGCACCAGGTTGATATTAGTCAGTCTAACCAGTTAGGCTGCAGTAGATTTTGCACACCCACTTTGCAGTGTAGCTTGATGCTGCAAAGCATCAAGCTGTCTTGTAGCTTTCTGTTGACAGAAGGGTTTTTCACAGGCAGTACTGAAGCAACAACAAGAAGCACTTTTCCCCCTACATTTATCCAGTCTGTCTTCAATTCCTCAGAAGTCACTGCAGCCACCTCACAGACCCATCCTCTGATAAGAGAAGAGACAGGTTCCTTCCTCCCCAGCAGGGACTCAGCAGCCCAAGGTACCAAAACAGATTTATTACACTTGACACTCTTCCCTTTTCTTCCCACCTGCCCTGCAAGGACAAATGTTTTACACGAGGGAAAGAAAAGGTTCAGTAAAACCAGCAGCCTAAACTTCAACAAGAAAAGGAAATAAGCCATCCTAACCCTCCCACCTGAGAGACCCAGCAGCTCTGGTGACCATATATGCTGCTAATTTCAAAGGTCACAGGTGTAGCTAACCTCAAATACCCCACCCTGAAATGAGGGAGAGGTAGGAAAAAAGAAAAGCCCCTGAGCAAATCTCTGTGGTATATCCTTGGTGTAGGCCAGGGCTTGTGCTGGGAGGTAAACCACTGAAAGTAGGAAGATAACAGTCTGCATATGGCTTTTAACTTATCTTTCCTTTCCACCACATATGAAATTTATCTCTACTGTTTCTGGGTCATCAGTCTGCAGATCTGCCTTAGTCATCTGGCTCGGGTGTTCATAGAAGAACAAATAAATGAATCACAGTCTTTGCAGGAATTGCTGTAAAGTAACTCCCTCCCCCTTGCCTTTCCAGTATTTCCCAAGCTGAGGAAGCTGCAGCTCACAGCAGTGAGAGCGCCTGGGTCACGGGCTGGCTCAGCAGGCAGCTCCGCAGGAAAGCAACCTGCGCCCAGCTCTGCTGCTCATGGGCTGTGTCAGCCCCACACCTGGGCAGGGGCCTGGGTGTGACCGCACAGAGCCAGGAGACAGAGGGAGAATTGACCCTGTGAGGGCTGCACAGCACGGGAACACCTCACACACATGCCCTGCCTCTGGGGCTGGGATGGCTGCATTTGCAGTTTCCTTAGACCTTGACAATTAAAGCAGGCAGGTAAGAAAAAGCAAAAAGAGAAGCTTGAGATAAATAAGTTTTAACACTCTAAATTCATCCTACATGTGAGTCCAGGGGTTTTAAATCCATGCTCTGCACTGGGCCATTCTCATACGATTTGTGAGTTATCCTCCCCAGTGTAGGAGAGCAGTAGGTGGAAGGAGATCTGTCACAATCTCCACTTGCAGGGTGAGGGCCTTGGGTGCTGTAAGTGCCAACCACTGCAGGGCTGACGTTTGGTCCCACAGCATTTGTGACTCCAAGATTGCATCTGGGGCTGTGGTGGGCAGCAGGACCTCAGAGAGCCTGCAAGGGGCACGGGTGTCAGAAGAAAGTTCAAAGAGCTGTAAGGCTCAGCCTACTTTCAGAGTGAGTTAAACATTCATGTTTTGGTTGTAGGGAGGCTCCTATTTCCAATTTACCTTGCTTCTTGAGAAAAACATAAAGGTTTTCCCCTCTAAAAACCCACAAGCTAAGTATTTGGCCTTTCAGAAACTCATTGAGAACAACAAAAAGAAATTCCACCACCTTTTAACAAATCACTTCTCCAGCCAATAAGCAGAGCAGAACATTAAGCAAGACTGTAGAACATCTCGGTTTCCACCCTTTTTTGGCCTTAAAATATCTTTTCTCCTTGACATTTTTGGAGGAGGTGTCCTAGCACAAGGTTTCAGAAGCTCTGTTAAACCTGTGCTTTCACAGCTTTTCCAGTTTCTGTGGTTTAGACAAATCACAACAGCCTCTGACAGAGAACTGCTGCAGCCTCCTGAGCAACTGAGTTCAGTGCTTCAGTTCATCGGGAAAGTTAAAATTCTTGTCTTTAATCCCTACTGTTTATAGCAGTAAACCCAGAGAGCACTCCCAGGATCCTACAAGAATGGCTCTCACCTATTTGTAACTGCTGTGATGCATTAGGACAGGACTTTCCACCCATCTGGGAAACACTCCACTTTGCTCTAATTTCCAGAAGATTGCTTTCCTGCTGGGATCAGTCCCCCACAAAGCTGCCCCTTGTTGAAACGTCTTGACAGAGAGAGCTACTCAAAAGAGATTTATGTGCAAAGCAATGCAAAGCAATGTCCTTTTTTTTTTTTTTTTTAAATCTGGTTTCTTTTTCTATGCTATAAGTGTTCATCATTAAAAAATGTATTTTGCTAGTTCCTGGCTGTGATGTTCAATGGGAACTTTCTGTGAATAAATTTCTCTGAACAAGTTCTGAGACAAGTCAGTTTTCAGGACTTGCCCACAGTTAATTGTTTTCCCAATTTCTAGTAATCCATGGAATAAAATTACTTGGCATTTCATTTTCTAATAAAATTTTCTTCTTCCAAACAAGGTGTAAAGGTTGTTGTTATGTTATTACAGCTTCACAGAATTGTCTCCTCCAATGGAAAACTACTCCTCTGGAAATATTTTGGCTTTGGTAATACATCATAATAAAGTTATGAAATTTGATTCCTTTATGGATGTGTCTATGCTTAAATTTGCCATTGATTAACATGTTTATCCACATTTCTCTTCTGTGAGTTTGTGTTGTCTTTTAATATAAGGAAACATTATATCAGCATAGTATAGAGAGCAGTGCACTTACCCAGTGCCTTGATCCTTACCGCTATCTCCCTTCAGAACAGCCACAGAATTTTAATACTCAATATAATTCTAGCAAGTTTTTTTTTTTAAAAAAGTGCAACTGGAAGTCCATGAATCCTTCTGTATAACAAACATGCCTAATAGCCTAAAGTAAGCAGTCATCTGTCTTTTCAAGTGATCAAACAGAAGGAAAGACAGCTAGCCATAACACATCCAGCCTTATTTACTTGTTCCTCTTCCTGTTCCCAGCAATAGGCACAAATGGATCTCAAACTTTTCCACAGTGATTCATTTTGCTGGTGTCAGAAGAGCAAAACACTCTAATCCTTCTCTCAGGGCTGCAGCCAGTGTCATTGCCCTGCCTGCACTGACCTCCACCACCATGTGGATCTCTAAATCCTCTTGGAGTCATTTCTTTGTCTTTGGCACTCGTGGGTCCCTGGGCATTGACCTTACACCCATCAGCAAACTCCTGGATCAAGCATCACAGAGAGTTTCACCTTTATGAGAATTGCTAACCAATGCAGGATTTTGGAGAAGCTGTGTGTGGATAGTGGGACAGGTTTGAGCATGGCTGGGATGGATTTGCTCCCAGAAATGGATAAGGTGGCCCACAGGCTCCTTTGGGAAGGTTACAAAGAGGATGTGTGAGGGCATGATCCAGCTAAACTCTGAAAGTCAGAGTTTCAGGAGATGCCCAGGGTGCCTATAACTTCTGAGGATTTCCTGTGCCTGTGGGTATGACTTTAGATAGGTGATGTTTCAGCTGTTCTGTCTCTCCTCCACTTAGAGGCTTAGAGTGCTAACAGTCAGGGAATGTTCTTTCAGAGGAAATGGTGGAAAATTGCTTCTGAACTGAGTACTGCAGATAAGCCATGGCAGGACAGGACAAAATAAGTAACAAATATTTTGTGAACAATAGAAAAAATACAGAGAAGAATCTGGACAGGACCACAGAAGGACATCCAACCCCAGGATGAAGCAGCTATACCATTTGGATGGGTATTCTTAAAGACTTTCCGGAATGGGATCCTCGCTCCCCAGCAATGTAGCAGAGCTGAATAGTCCTTATTGGTACAAAACACTTTATCTAAGGATAAAATAAATCTTCTCTTACTGCCCATCACAGTCTCTGCCTCTTGCTCTGGCTAAGAGGGACTTGACCCTCCTGGCCAGGGTGCCCTCACTCCCTCCTGTTCGCATCAAATCACACATGAAGCTGCCAGGGCTTTTACCACAGACCTACAGGTTTTCTTGAGGGCCTTGGGAAGATTTTTGAGCTGAGTGCATGCTCTACCAAGAATTTGGAACTTAACTACAGCTTACCGGGGGAAGGCTCTCAGTGAGTTGCCCATTCTCCTTCCAGCCCCACATTTTGGCACTAAGCAGCTCGAGTTAGGTATCATTTCCATCTCATCTCATCTGAGCACTTGAGAAAGTTTTATTTCTAAGGCATACAAACTGTCACATCAGATCAGGTTATTTAGCAAAAATAGTAAGAAAACAATTATGAAAAATCTATTTTTTTCGAAATAACCAGCAAGTACTGGGCTGAAATGGTGAGGAACTTACACTCACTGAAAGGTGGGTGAAGAATATGAGAGGGGAAAATAATGTTTTGGATTAGCCAAAAAAAAAAAAAATTAATTATTTCCAGCAAAAGGAAAAAAAATTCATAGATGAGTTGTCAGCCTTCTCCAACTTAAAATGAAAGGACATTCCTTAAGGGAAAATTGTTCCAAAATAAAATAAAAATTGTTGTACTTGGGAAATCTAAACCATTGTAACTTTCCCCAACTTGCTTTGTTTGCTTTAGCTTAAGGCAGTCTGGGTTTGTAGAACACATGCTTCATCACCTGCCTAGGCTGTCTGTCCTTTCTCTCCCCTTTTAGCTTGGTTCAGACCATCTGCATATGGTTACCAAGGCTCTTCCTTCTTTTTCATGCAGCTGGCACTCGGGACGTGGTTTGTGCTAGAGAGAAAGACTCCAAAGACACAGGGCAAAATGTAGCTAAAACCTCTTCCAGCTCTGGACCTTGACAGTGCATCCTACTTTTGCTGCCAACAGCACGTGCACCCTGGGTAAACCTCATACAGACTGAAGGTAAAAAGTTGTATTAGGTCATATTCTTCACAAACCAACTACTGTGCTATTAAAATTCAATGTTTGGGCGATGTTGCCTCATTTCTGATCGAGCTCTTGAGGCTGCAACAAGATCAGTATTGATTTACATGACACAGCCACTTTTACAGGGGCAAAGAAACTTTGACAGTGCAGGCGATTCTCCCTGGGTTTGGTGGTTCCTCATTAATGCAAGATGGATGCATCTCCCAGGCTTGAATGCATTTATCCCCAGAGCATCCATCTGGGTCAAAAGAGTGACCCCACTTTATGATGCACCTTCCCGTTAGCTTTTTTAAAATTGTCATTACTTACTAAAAGCACACAGCTGTGGATGGGCAGTGAGTTTTCAGTGCTGACTTGGAGCTGGCATAGCAACAAAACATACACTCCTGTGTCCCTGGGTTGCTTCATCCCTCCCATTCTAGCACCTTGATTTCACTGCAGCAAGCCTTGCTCCGTGCAAATATTGAAATTTTCCATGTTGGAGAGCTGCTTCCTTGTGGTTATTGTTGTTATTTAACAACACTAATATCCAAGGAACACTATAACATCTATTCCATGAGGAAAACTACTCTTTGTAGCAGAACATCAGGTCTGGCAGAGCAGCAGTTTTCATGGCAAGACCATGTCTTTTGCTAATCCCAGGAAAACCTGCCCAGTGTGGTCAGTTTGTAAGTCTTTTGCAAAATTACACTTCGCAAATGTGCTGTTGAAATGCCTTTAGAGTTCTTGGCAGCTGGGTTCCCCTATGGTTTCTCTGTGTCACTCAGGAATTTGAACAGCCAGTCTTTGAGACTGCAGCTGGTGCCACCTTCACTACCTTCACTTCTGGCCTTCCCTCACTAGGTTTTTCAAGAAATCCCTTTTGTCCTCTTGACAGTTTATTTAATATTCTTATTTTTGTGCATATGTAATCGAGTTCAGGCAGGCTATCTCACAGCAACAGTCTGAACTGATTTGAAACGATTAGAGGACCTTGGCAGTAGATGTTAGAGGAGTATGAAGTGTTTATACTGTGTCTGTTTGCTTATAGTGCACCTTTGCCAGAGCCATAATTCAATTTATGCATACAGATCAACTTTTTAATACCTTCCAGGAATAATTGTTGTCATCATTTTATGTTTCAGTGTGTGTATTCAAATAAAATATGTTGCAATTGGATTGAAAAGGTCGAACCCTGTTTTGAAAAGTCTCATTTAAAGTTTATGAGTTTTAGCACATTCAGAATAAAAGTAATTTTAAAAGTTGTGCCGTAGCAATCTCACAAACACATTTTTTCAAGGATATATATATATTCCTATGTGTTCTTAGAGAGTTTGCCTAATAGAGTGTGATTTCATTTAATAGCTTTCAATGATACATATACAGAGTTATATAAAAGGAAATATAAAAGTCCACAGCTCCCTATGTTCCAAATTCCTTTTTGTGGTCATACCTGGGACTATTTGAAACACGTAATTGCTATTTCTTGGCTTTCATTTAGCAGCACATTCTGGTGCACTTGCAAGAAACTGCTGGAGCTGTGTGCTAAGATGTACACATTGGCAACCATGAGAGAGCAATACTTTGCAGTTTCATACCATTCCTCCAGCTTCAAGAAGTGCAATCCCTTGCTTTTCTGGATGTCCAAATACTAAACAATCATCCCTTAATAAATCAATGCCAAAACATTTCTGTAATAACTACTTTCTTGATGGTCAAGGAGTGCTGCCAGAATCAATGGACACGTTGTCTGTGGTAAAATTTGTCAACACTGCTATGAGCCATAGAAACTTATTATCAGCTGTTTTTCCTAGATGCATTTGCTTATTTTAACTTTCCAACTGTCGGCTGAAAATTGACATTTCAGTTGGCCGTGAAAAGAATGTTCATTTTCACAGACAAACACCTGTCTGAGGTGGCAGACACCCCCCAGCCCCTCGATATGCTGACAGAAAGGAGACCACACAGCAGCCATCCCCCCAGTTCCTGCAGGAACAGCTACTATTAACGATTCTGCTTGGGAGTGGGAAATAGCCTGTGGTTTTGCACAGCAGACACTTTTTGTGGCACACAGTCAGGACCACGTCCTCTTCTAAGAAGCCAGACAATTTTAGTCCTTGGCTCTGGTAGGGCAGTGACAGCCCCTAGAGGAAGAGTGGCTGTGGCCACCCTCCGGTGCCCCGCTGCTTCAGCACGCCTCTAAAAATGAATCCTCACATACTTGTGTTTCAGAGAACAGCAACGGGCTTGTTTCACAACAGCTTGTGCTGTATTTTACTTTTGTTTCTTTCCCTCATTCCCATCGAGGAAGAAAAGATATGAATCAAGCCTTTGTTCAAAGTGGCTTAACCCTCCCTGCCCCAGAGACACGGCAAGTCTCAGCCTTCGGGACACAGCACCTGTCAGGGGCAGGGCAGGCTTTGTCACCCATGGTCGTGGAAAGCATGGCATCCCACTCAAGCACGGCAACTCACACCCTTGCTGTTCAGCAGTCTCAAAGTCATACTTTACCAAAGCTGAACCTTAAAATTGAGGCGCCTGTGTCCTGCTTGTGGCTGGAAATTATGAAATACAGTGACATCACTGGAGTTTTACTTGTGCCTCACTGCTCAGAGAATTGTGACAGTGCTGGCTGTTGCTGTCAGCAATAACAGCCACACAGAGCAACATGAGAGAACATCCCTGTCTCAGTTATACCAGCTTCAGCTTTTTCACCTGAGATATTTAATCCCTGAGTTTTGTCCAAACTGGTACTGCCCAGGTACTTCATCAGGAAGATAAGACCAAGCAAATACTGACTTGTATCTAATTTCTTAATTGATGACTTGGATGTTCTTAAACAGCAACAGAAGAATAATGGAGTGTACAGATGTCCTCATCCATCCGAGCACCTCAACCAGTCTCAGCACGCCACTGTTACTGGATGTCAGTCTGCCCAGGGTTGTGGCAATGCAGCACCATCTGAAATTAGTACTGGTACAACTTAGAATGGAAAGAACCCACTAAATTTAATAAACTCACACTTAAGAAAATGCACTGATGCACCACAGAAAGAAATTGGGGCAAGATCTATGAACACGAACATCAAAATTTTTGCAGTAGGCTGTTTTCAATAGATAATGCCTCAGAGATTTATTAGACAACAGTTTTTCCATTGGATACAACTCTGTTATTTTTAAAAATTATTGAAACATTTCATAGAAAATGCATTTAATTTGGAACTATAAAAATAAACTTACGACACACTTTTCAAAGTACTCTACTTTTATTCTGTGGTTTTGTTGGACTTCCATTACTTTACTACAAATGGGGTGGAATCCACAATAGAATCATTAAGGTTGGAAACAACCTCTGAGACCACTGACTCCAACTGTTCGACCAGCAGCGCCAAGTGCACCACTAAACCATGTCCCTGAGTGCCACATCTACACACCCCTAAATGCCTCCAGGGATGGTGACTCCACCACTTCCCTGGGCAGCCTGTTGCAGTGCTTCACAACCCTTTCAAGCACTGAGAGAGCTTGACAACCCTTTCAAGCGTGAAGAGATTTTTCCTAATACCCAATTTAAACCTGCCCTGGAGCAACTTGTGGTCATTTTCTCTTGTGCTATTGCTTTTTACCTGGAAAAATAGACTCACCCCCACCTTGATGGAGTGGATGACACCAGCTAACTCCAGGGACTCAACCACCTCACCCACGTGTTCCAGCCTGCTTCTGGCTGAGGCTGGAGAGCTCTTTGGCACACTGAGAAAACCCTGAAAAGATCCGCTAACAGTTGTTATACTTCTGTGAGGGCTTAAATTGTATTACTTGTGATTCAAGAGCAAATTCTATGAGCTTGGAAGAAAACCTGAAATTAGGGATGACATGCAAGCCTAATGGACAGCCTGTCAAAGGATTTCTGTGGGTTCCAGTTTGGAGCTGAGCTCCAGTATCAACTTATTTTCTACACACTGTAGAAAATAAGTGTATACAAAATGCATATAATGAGGAGCGCAGCTGTTGACAGACAGACACAGAAACAAGTTGTTTAAAAATAAAACAACTCAAGAAAACATACAAGCAACTTCAGTGACTTAACAGAAGCAGATGCAAAATGTTGTAAAGTGGTAATTAGAGTGAACTGCCTGAATGCATAGTGCTGTTGTGCAAGAGAGATCACTTTAGAAATGTACAGCTTGTGAGGAAATATTTGCTTGTTCCAAGCCATAAGAATACAGAACATTGAGTTTTCTGTTCTGAGGGCGTGGTGATGTTTAATGGAGCTGAAGTCCTGCTTGTCAGAGGGCACCCTGCGTTCTGGCAAGCATCACCTTCTGATAACAATTCCTTTCCCCCTGCATGGGAAGACGGAACTGGGGAAGAATAACTAATTACTCAAACCAAACAGTTTGTGCTAAACCGTGTTAAATTTCAAGCTTGCACTGTTTGCTGGTGGCTATGACAGAAACTATGCTAACACTGATTGGGTGGCACATGTTTGATATCTAAATCCTGCTAGGCAAGAGCAGCACAGAGCAGAACATACATGAATGGGTGCCTGTTTGCCCTGGACTCTGCCTTTGAAAGGAAGCTGTTTATGTGGGAGAGCTAAATCTTCAGGTTTTTAGTTTAGTTTTGGTTGGTTTTTTGGTTTTTTTTTTGGTTTTTTTTTTTTTTTTTTTTTTTTTTTTTTTGCATAAGAGCTCTCTGGCAGTTTGCCTCATTTCAGAGCAGGGATGTTTTGCAATTATTGTTGTCTGTTTTGTCTTACCCTTCTTTTCCTACGAAACACACTAGAGCAGAACAAGCCCCTGGTGTACTCTCTCCTGCTGCTTCCAGGATGCAAACCCTGGGGAGGTAGCGAGGGACTTGTACAGGAAGAAGCACTGAGGACAGTGTTTTCTGTATGCCTTCCTCGGCTATTTCGTTGAAAATGAAATGAATATGCCTTTGATCATCCTGAGCTATAAGCAGAAAATTTCTGTTTCCCAACTCAGACTAAGTATGTCACAGTCCCCTTACTTGTTTAAGGATATTCGTCCACCCCTTCTATGTTTTAAAGGAAATATGCTCTGATTTATCTCAAGATTTATCCTAAGTTCTCGTGTACTCTCAGGTTCATTCACTCAGAAATGTAAAATCCTGACAGTGTATCAGTAAATGTATTTTTCACTAGTAAAACCGCAAATCAAATTTGCTCAGGCTTCATTTGGAGAAATGTTTGTGTTAATAAGTACTAACATTCACATCTTCTGTGTACTTATCTAAACACAAGTTTATTCAAAACCGCTCAGAAAGAAAAGTACCCATCATTGCATACAAAATCTTAGAATTACTCTAATAAAATTAATATAAAATAACACCATGGTGAGTGGAAGGGAGGGAGGGAGAGAGGAAAGAAAGCGCCTGATTCTAGAGATTAGACAGCAGCTAAAATAAAAGGAAGAGCACTGTGCTGAGGTGCTAAAATCCAAAACATGCCCATGGAAGATAGGCCAGGTGCACTCCAGGCTTTTTGAAACACAAAGATAGCCTCTTGTTTGCTTTTAAAGGACATTGCAACCAGAAAGACCAGCAGGTACTAAAGCGGGTCTGGTACGGCCAGCAGGCACGAACCACCAAGTTCTCAAAACCCTTCAGAGACCCCGAGGATGTGATGAACCATTGTCACAGTTGCTAAGCAGCTGAAACAAACGGCAGAAGTGGCCAAAGCCATCATTTAATGGCACACAGAATCCAGATTAGTAGTGTCACTTTTGAAGGCCTTGCCCACACCGAGAAATCCGAAGCAAACACAGCCATTAGTTAATAAAAATGTATAGCGAGCTGGGAATCCTCATTAATTCTTTCACTAGGGGGGCACTCACTAATTTGTTTGTCAGAAGCATTAGGAAATAATATCCAGATGAGTGTGACCTAAGCCATAGGACTTGTTCTCACTCAGCTTTGCAAAACAAGAGCAATGAAAGAGGCAAGGAATGTACATCCTCCTAAAAAGGGACTGAGTATTTTAAAATACTATGAAAAAATAAATAAAAATTACAAGACCTGCTCCACTAGAGAAAGGACGCCGTGTTCTTTCTGTGTTTGAGCACACATCACCCCCTCTACTATTATTAGGACTCATTTTGCAGCAGGAACAGCAAACCAGATGGTAATCCCCAGCCTCAATAAATGGGGGTCTCTCTGTGTGCTGTCTTCTGTCCACCCAGCCTTTGCACTGCCAACTCCTGGCTCAATGCAGGGGAACAAAATAAATTTCATTGGCAGATGAAATTGCAGCTATTTAAGGACAGATGTTTGTCTCTATCATTTACTAAGGTCTGCATGTTGTTAAAAGCTTGGTAAGAAGAATGGGGAAAAAATTAAAAATTGAATGATCAATTTCTTCAGCTAAAAGGTATTTTGTCCTGTCAGAGTTGAAGAATTTCATGTGCTTATGTACTTAGTGTTCATAATATGCTGCTATTAAACTAAAGTAGTTCCAGAATTTATTCAAATAAAAATTGTTTCGAATTAACTCATAGTAATTTAGTAAATTGCAGCACTTTTGCAATATGTTCAAATTTGAAAAAAATAACAACACCTTTTTCAGTGCGTGTTGAAATATCCTTCCCTTTCCTTCTGGAAAGGACTATGATGTAGTAAAATTTGTGTAAAGGCAAAGATTTGTAACCTGTACAAGAAATAAACAGGGTACAGAGAATATTCACACCAAGGACAGAGAGGCTTACTGGAACCACTGTGATGAGAAAGCAAATTTCATGTATTTGCCAAAGAAAGCTAAGCATGAATAGGTCCTCGGTGTATTAAAAGCATTTGAGATTTATACAGACCCTGCACTCCTTCCTGTGCAATGGTCAGTTGAATCTCAGCCTCTGGTCTGTGGAATATTCAATGGTTTCTGAACAATGAACCAACCTGAGCAACAGTGGAGACTGAGGGGTGCACTTCACAGAACAATATTATTTTGGTGCATTCGATGGAGATGCATTTTCTAAATATTGACATTTCGATTGTCTTGCTTATCTTATCTTAGGTGCTTGTCTTTCCACGCCCTGTACCTTCTGAAAAGAGGAGTGTTTTGTGCTCATGTTACAGTACCTGATGGCAAAGCAAACACCTGTAAAACAGCCACAATGACATATTAATGAATGTGCTTGATGTACCTCAGACCTCAGAGCCCAGCTCACATTTAGGTGTCTGCTGTTTCCAAGGTGTTCTGGAGGAGAGCAGATGTAAATGAGAAGTGTCAGGGAACTATACAAAATAAATGCTTCTGGCTGCTTCATGAGAACTTTTTTCTATTCAATTTCAGCTTAAAAAACCCTGATTCCTTGTTTCCTGAAAACTAGGGAGGGTTGTTGAAGATCTAACATTACAATTTTGCAGATCCAGCCTTTATATTCAAAGAACTCTCCACGCTGGTGGTATCAGTGATAGCCATCTCAACACCTACATTTTAATACCAGCAAATGAGTTGAGTAATTCACACAAGACAGAACATCTAATTTGGTGCTGTTCATGCAGGTGGCATCCTGGCAAAGGCTTTGACCTTCAGCAATTCCACCTGAGTCAGCTTTCTGGGTCAAACCCAACATTTGAGTCAGCTTTCTAACCTGCTAGCAATTTTGAGAGGGCAGAGGTTTGAGGGGATTTAGTGTTGCTCTTTCCTGTTTTAATCTTAGGTACAAAATTCAATCAGTGGAGCTTAATTTCAACCTGAGAAGTTAACTCCCTCTGATAGAAAAATATGGATCAGAGCAGCAATTCTGTTTTAAACAAGAGAGTATTTGATAATGAATAATAAACAAATTAAAACAGGATAATATTAAACTACCTTAACCTTGCTCTGGCTGCCACCTCACTGTAAAAGGTGCCTGGAGGACTGTTGATGGCGTGGCTCTGGGATTGAGGCATGTTTTACAAAAAAAAATTAAGACAATTCAAAGAGTGAAAAGGCGATTTGGAAATCCACAGAAAGGCCACTGGTTTTCTTTCTCTTTCTGCTTTGCTTTTCTGGTTCCTCAAGTATCTTTCTTTTCTTTTTTTTTTTTTCTCCCCTGATATATTTCAAAGGGAAATCTAATTGTTCTAAGGTATTTTTTTGAACTTCCAAGCTACACTTGGTGCCAGAAAAGGGGCACCATGATATGAGACCCAATACTAAGCTAGAGCATTTTCTATGAACCTTACCTAAACCTGCAGAGAGCTTACCTAGACCTGCATGAACCAAAAGCAATTATTTCCCATGAGAGTTATAAATCCCATGCAGTGGACAAAATAACAACTTCACTCTTTCTAGAAGAGCAGCACATTCCTGTTGTTTTGATTTGTGGTATGACTGGACTGCAGGACAGGCTGTGCATCCACCCCTTCTTGCAGATGGGTGATGTGAAGAAAGGTCTCATCGTTCTGGCCTCAGGACACGATCAATAGCCAAGGCAAACTGAGGAAGACCAATGAGTCATTTGCTTCTTCGTTATCCAGGAATACTTTTTTTTTTCCCCGTCTGAATTGAAGCCTTCATGATTCTTATTGCAAGATAACCAAATGGGACCAGCAGAGAAATTAGGGAACATGATGTAACAGTCCTTTAGGATATGATCTAAAAGCCTTTTCTCGCCACAAAATTCAACGCAGCCAAACCACAGGACAAAAACAGCTCAGAGCCTATTGTCTACTTTTCTTACACTGACAAGATGCTGATGATCCTCTCTCCATGGAAAAACAACTCCAGAGAGTCACCCCTCAAACACGCTTTTTGTACTCCATTCTCCCCATTTCTATATTCATTTCCCCATGTATGTCCTAAAAAACATCTACTTATATACCATCCTATCATGGAAGCAATTAGTTTTAGAAATTAACCACAATGAACATTTAAATCGATATTGCACTTGTATCCAAATCATCACCATGTTGTTATGTTTATATTATTTATTATGATTTAACTGCTACCAGCCTGTTTAGAAGGAAAACAACTCTTACAGATGACCCAGTCATTCCATAAGTTATACTTGTAGTTTCCTTCCTGTAAGTGAAACAGCTGCAGTATAGCTGAATGTCAGGTATGAGGTTCTTATATACAACACAGAGTTCAAAAAAGGTGAAACTTGAAGTGCTATTTCCAGGCAAGACATTTTTACCTCTGACATCATCTTTATCAGGGTGAATGTGTATCCTCCAAGATATATGCCAGGTAAATCTGGTGATTCTCAAAGGTGACAAAGAAGGAAGGATTTTTTTCATTATTTACACAGCTGTGCAAAAGTCTGTTTGAAATCTCAGGTCTGGTTGGAAGGTGATAGCGGTCGTGGTTTCCCTGAACAAAATCTCTCACAAGAACTTCACTTACAAACATGCTGTGGTGGTCTGTGCTGGCTGGACAGCATGGATGAGAACAAGTGGCATCTCTAGCAAAACAGCTTTCTAGGAACCAGAAAAAAACATGGGTAAGAAAATGCATAACCAAAGGAACAAACCTCTGATATCAGCATTTTGGCAGCTAACTCCTCAACAAACACCTTCTTCTCTTTTCTTCCCAGGGAGATCCAAAACCATCCTTGCCAGGATGTTTCTGCTTGAGTTTGCTTTAAGGCATCAACAGGTGGGGCTGATCTAGCAGCTTTCATCACTGATTCATCGCAAATGTTAGACCTTTGCTTCTTACAAAAGGTCTAAAGAGGTAGGATCAGATACGTACAGTAGGAAGCACAGCATTTTCCCTTCACTCTGGAAACCCCCTAAGAATTTTGATGCAGACCCAGCCCATGCCCTTGTACCTTTTTCCATACACTCCTATGAGTCTCACAGAGATCCTTCAGTCGAAATTCTGCTTCAGACAGCAGGCACATGAGATGGATTCGTATTGTGGAACAGGAGCTACTCATTCACATCCTGCCTCGGCTTCTCTTTTCCATGTGCTCTTGCTACCTGCAGGAAAACACTGTGCTTCAGATATATTTTAAAGAAGTCTTGCTAGTATAACAGGAGCTAATGCAGAAATACAAGATTGTTTTGATGTAGAAGGAGAATTAAAAGAATATGCCAGATGCTAATCACATCTCATCCAGGGATAAAGAAAATAGATCACAGGTCAAGCATTGCTCTCTCATGCTCTTCTGCAGCCCTGAACTCTAAGTCTCAAAAGAAATAACACTCTAAGTTTTGGTCTCAGACCACAGTTTTTCTGACAAAACACTGGCCAGCAAGCAGACTACATTTTCTACAAGTTCAGTATATCTGTTCTCAGAGAAGAACTGAAGAAGTCACTTGTTTGGATGTATTGAAACATTTTCAGTTCCTCTCTCTATCAGAGGGGTAAAATCCATTTAACCAATTATACCAATGCTATCACTGGCCTTTAAATGAAACCTGTCTACTTATTTCTCATGTTCTGTTCAGTCATGACCAAGTTTGACACAAGAAAATATGTAAAACTACACATCACACCTACAAAACAAAGAGCCAATCCACCAGAGTTTTGACTAAATGCTTTTTCTGATTTTGTAGAAAATGCTCATGCCAACTGGAACCACTTCTTTTTTTCCAGGAAGACTCAGTTTTGGTGCTGTTTTTTCCTTGGAAAACTTCAGATTTGAACTGGCATCTCTGGTTACTACCCTTGAGCCCAAGTGATCCTATCCTGTTCTCTCTCCATTTGTGAAATGACAGTGGTAGGCACCCAAAACAGGGAGCTTTAGGTTCAGCTCAAGGATAGGATTTAGTGTAGGTCTTCCATACCCTGGGGAAACAGTCCACTCACGCTTCTGGCTGTGGTTAATCAACCTCTCAGATTTCATGAAAAAATAATATTCTGGCCTTCTCCATTGTGAATGAGAACATTACAGTTGCAAGAAGCCAAGCCAAGTAAAGAAAACATTCCCCCAACTCGTGTTGTTCTACCAACAGGGAGGGTATGTACAACTTGAACTTAAAATGGTTTGCTGTTTTTTCCTTAAAAAGGTCATAGAATCTGATAGGTTTAAAAATGGCTTATATAAAGCCAGACTTACAAAACAAAATTTGAATGCACCCCAAGTATAAACCCCAGGTTTATAATAGCCATCATTACAATAAAAATCTTTTCAGTGGCTGGGTTTTCCTAATTAAAACATACATTTTCTATAAAGCCAGCTCTAATTCCACAGGGCCCCAACCCCTTTTCTTCATCTCCCCTCCCACTTTTGGATTTGGTTATTTTTCCATCATAAATCAGGGAATCGGGGCAGTCGGCTCCCGAGGAATACGCCTGGGATCCGGGGCTGCACGGAAGAGGGTTCAGCTTCTGCCAAGGGGGAGCCACCCACACGCTGCAAGAACGGGATGGGGGCCCAGCCTGCATCTGAATGGCTCCGCTGCCACCCCGGGGGAATGAAGTAAAGTGGATACAAACAGCTGGAAACCTTGCCAAAGTGTCAGGCTTCGAGTCCTCCAGACTCTGCGGATTCTGCAATCCCTGTCTGCTGATGTAGGTTTGCAATTCGCCTCTGTTTGCTACTGGCTGGAAAAAAGATCGTGCAACACAGACCAAGGTGTTACAACACTTTTGGTTACACCTCTCCGGTCACTCCCAAAGGACCTGGCCAACACCCACTGGGGGTGCAATCATGGCCTGGGATTTTTCAGAGCCCTCTCTCACTTGTTCATGGTCCTTCCCTCACTCTCACTCCTGTCCCAGCGTGCTCTGAACTCCTCCTCTGAGAGATTGTCCATCAATACAAAGGAGATATTGGACTCTGAGGAGCACATTTCTGCTGCCCAGAGAACATTTGCAGTCCCAAGCAAGCTGAAGCAAAGCTGTGCAAAGACACTGGGATTTCAGAACAGGTGTCCAGCAGGAAAAGAGAAGGTGAAATTGTTGCTCGTATCAAGTGCACATTTATCTTTCTTGTGCACTGACTCATCCTCATAGACAAGCCCTGGTGTTACTGTAGTGAGTCATCAAGCAGCTTTATTTATAATCACTCTGCCTGATGTTTCAAAAACACACAAGACCTAAACCTTATTATAGCAACACTAAATGAGTTGATGGTCTCCCAAAACTCATGCCTTGATTTGAAATTCAAGAGCATGACAGAGTTTTAAAGGAGAAACCATCCTGTGAATAGTGAGCACTGGGGCTCAACCTTCAGATCAGATCATCAGCTGTCATTTAGCTCAAACTAAAAGCACAATGGATAAACAAACATTTCTGTGCACTGGCCATTTAAATACACAGCACTGTGGTGCCAATGGACAAAACTGTGGCTTTGTAAAGCCCTTCTGCTCAACTATCCTTGTCCCTCTGGTAGCTGCACATTTTGAAGAAAAATGTTTGCAAACTAACAAAACCAGTTCCTGGCATATATTTTAGATTTACTTGATGAAAGCTGTTACAGACTAACTTTTCCCAAAGCAGCGAGCAGGTGTGAACAAATATTTATTTATCTGCTGTCCTATTTCAGGCAGTGCTGAACGGCCCCAGTCTGAAGGAAACGTAATGCACGTGAAGGAGCATTGACTGACTGTTCGAAACAAGTTTGACCAAGATTAACAAACTCGAGGGATTTCCACAAGGAGTCTCCTGGTCATGTTTCAGGGACTACTTCAGAAAACTTTGTCTCTGTATTCTATAGAAACTGTTCTGTCTTACTGAAGCAAGCTACAAGTAAATGTCCATTGTTACAGTGGAGCTCTGCAGCAAGATGCAGCACACTGGGATCTCAGCAGTGTTGGCTTTTCCTTCCTTGCTTGGCTACGTGCCTATTAACATCCCTAACAATATCATAACCTAGAGCTGTCTAAAGAAATTACCAACAGCTCTTCAAGCATGATCCCTGCATTACCTCTCCTTACCACAGTCAGGCCATAGTGGCCTCTTCTGGCAAAAAAAAAAAAAAAGTTAGAAAATGTCATGGCACACATTGTTCACACAATGCCTGTTGAGACCCTAAGAAATTATTAAAACTATCCCTTTCCTGAACTGGGAGAGGAATCAGAGAAGGAAAAGATCACCTAAACCACAACAGATTATCAAAATCTGCTTTTGCTTCCACCAGAACTTTCACTTTCTTCTCTTTCATTTTTCTTGACTGTTACAAGACTGAACAAATTCCCCCTAAATGATGTCTCTGCTTTTCCAGTCCCGCTCTTCCTCCTGCTCTAGGCTACAGCACCCAAAAAACAAGAGGTCAGCCTTATTCCCTGATCTTCCCAGCTCACCAGTAGGCTGTGTGGCAAACCAAAATTATGTTTTCTCCAGGCTCTATGGCTATGCACGCCTCAGTTGGACCCGCTCTTCCACCTTGTCACCAGCACCAGCCTTAATGGAAGAATATAAAACACAAGTTTAGAAATTCCATTATGGTGTTTTTCCATCTCTATCAAACTTTTTTGAACAACCTCAGCCATGTACCTTGAAAGGAAAGAAAGTGGGAAGCTGCCCTGGCAGTCCCCAGGCCGCTGGGATGTCTCCTCAGTTCACTCCCCTCGCAGCGTGCCTGCCACAGTGACAGCCTGCCAACGCTGTCAAACCCACCACCCAGCCTACCTGCACCCAGGCTCCATCAGCAGATCAGTGAGTCACTCTGAAGCAGGAGAGGACTCAATAAACAGACATTATTTTCCACAGTCAAGAAAATAATGAGCATTACAACCCATACCTTTTCTTGTTCTGCTCCCTACTGCCACTTACTGCAGTGCTAGGGTTTCTGCAGATTTTTGGCACAGAATGAGGATTCAGGTGTGTCTGGACCGTTTTTTGAAAGAGAAGATAAATGCACTATGAATGAGAAAGGAGGGTTTTTTGCCCTGGGAATGCTGCCCAGGAGAGCAGATGTCATTGTGAAACACCATGGGATCAGCCTACTGTGCTGCTCCTGCCTCCAGCCCTTCCTCTGCTGCCTGCTGCTTCTGCTTCACGCATTTCACCGTCAGTAAGGAGGGATCTGTGCAGGCTTTCCATGCTGTAGTGACTGCCTGAGGAGCTGACTATCCCAGCTTCACGTTTCCTTCCCTTCACATAGAATCTATCTCCAAAGTCACTGAGCCTTAGAGGGTTGCTGACCTGGCTTCCAAGCAGCACTAGCTCCTCTTGTGGTGCTGAAAGAAGAGACCCTCTCCTCTGACCTTGTGATGATAGCACAGGGAAAACATTCACAGGCACGTTAAGTGCTGCCTGTGAAACTTTTGGGGAGGTTCGTGGATGTCTTCTTAACTGTGCCTCGCTCCAGGTGGGGATACAGAGCAAACATTTTGACCCCTTTGTAGTGATGTGATGCCTATCACAAAACCAGGCCTCTCTGAACTGCAGAGTCCTTCTCCAGACCTCTAGACTCTGCCTTATTCACACTACATCTTTTCTGCTTTCCCCTGATGTGACACAGCACCTCACATTCCAACCCCCATCTCAGGTGCTCTCACTGTTTTGCTGCTTGCCAAAGTTGCTCAGGAAAATTCCTGCCTCTCCTCACAACCTGGCAGCTGGTGCTGCCCACCAGACAGCAGCACCAGATGATGCTTCAGAGGCTGGGGAAGCCCAGAGCCTGCAGAACCCTCAGATCCTGGCAGCCTCCCCGGTGAATGCCGGATCCACCAGCACCCATGCAGTGACGTGCCTGGATTATGCTGGATGACTCAGGCTCAGCTCTATCACCGGGGAAGATGTAAGGATAAGAACTCCACACACTCACTCACAAAAGCACAGCAAGGGAACAGGGCTATGAGAAGATAAAAGCCAGAAGGAGCGGCTGAGGTAGTGCTTGGCCACCCTCTGAGCACTGATTCCCTGGTCTGCTTACAGCTCACTTGCCTTGAATAAACTTCTCTTTTTCCAGCTGCTGAACAAGGCCACCAGAGAAACCTCACGCTTTTTCCAGCCCCAGAACTGAGAAGGGGACATCCTACCTGCCTCTTGCTCCCTTGGACTAGTTTTGGAAGATCCTATAGGGCAATGCACACCACCTCCTTTAGACAAGAATGACATGCACACCTTTTAAGGTTTTAATGAAGGCTGCCTTCCACAGCTTACAGCCTCCTTCAAACATGATATGTCATGAGCAACCATCACTGCACACCATTGCTTTTTAAGCTCTGCACAGGATGTGTATGTACCAGAGAAACTCAAATACAGTTCATAATTGGCTTAAGCTACTATGCCCCTGACCTTTTTCCTTCCCTGTTGCTCTCCCCCAGGGCAATGGTCACAGCAATTTGTGGGGGGGAGGGTTCCTGCTTGGAAAAGGCCTAACTGCATGGTACAGTCACACCCAAGGAAAAACAGAGCCACCAGCATGTCATGCCCACCTGTTACGAATGGGAGACAGGGGTTGAGTTAAATCTGCCCTTTGCCTAGGCCTTTGGCAGCAGGCAGCAACTTTTATTGGGGTGCCCGTACCCCAAAACCCAGTCTCATTCGCGGGTTCTTTACTAATGGGCCTATTAGGTCTAACATAAAATGAATTACTGTTTATTAGACAGAAGAAAACAACAAGGTAAGGAACTAAACAAACTATACACTACACAAAATGAAATAGAAACAAAAGAAGAAAAAAACCCAAACTTACTAGTAGATAATACAGCACTAATTGAGGTACCTATTGTTACAGCTAGCGAAGAAGTAATACAATTTAGGAAACCAATACATCTTACCAACTCCGATTTGGTGATGGAACACACATTAGGATCCTTTCACTCAATCCTCGAGGAAGTAACCACAGGCCTGCATCCAGACCTGGGGAGAGGCTCCTCCATGCTTCAGAGTACGTGCAGGAAACCTCTGCCTCTGTGATATTTCGCGTGCCTTTTATAGTGTAAAAGTGTGTCTTTTGGTCACTTACTTATTCTTTTCATCTCTTTCCACACTTGGTTTTCCCCGTACCAAGGTGTTGATTCCTTGGTCAGGATTCAGGCTCTCAGGCGCCAAGAGATAATCTCTTGCAGGGTCGTTGACTCGGTCGTTTACTCGGCCTGGGTTATCAATTCATCAGCTTTGTGGGTGAGAGATAGAGGAGGAACACCCTGTCACACCACCCTGCACCACAGTAAAATGAATTAATATAGAAAGTCAAATTACAGTGCAAACAGCAACCCAAAATGTGTGTGCACAGGAGGGACACCACATCTATCATGAGTTATCAATTATCATTCCCTTCAACATACCTGTATCCTTATTTCAACCCTTTATTTCCTAATTATAAATACATAAGGAAGGTTGCCCCATTTACAATCTTATCTCAGCATGCTGCAATATCAAGGAGACAGAGATATTACTTTAAAGTCTCTACTCAGAACAGAGCCACCAGTTTTGATTAGTTCACAAAAACTGCTTCCAATCTCTTTATGTTTCCCTTCCTTCCCCTTCCCTTCTTCCTGTGCTAATAGAAGCTGCTTATACTCCATGAAATGTTACCTCATTGCTTTCACATTGAAGCAGAAAAGGATTTTCAATGGCATTTTGGAAAAGAAGCTACATGGCAGTTAGTTCCCCCATAAGTATGTCAAGAGATAAGTACAAAGATTTTTTTTACCTTTGAAGTCTATCTCATATTTCTGTGAACCAACTTGAAATTCAAAAGTGCACTGATGAATCTGAAACCACAGCACCACATCTGCTGAGGTTATAGGAGTAGCACCTTGTTCTGGACAAAGGGGAGAGAGACTTGTTAGCATTTGGCTTTGGGCCACAGCGGTGTCACACACAGGCTGGATTTAGCATCCATACAAGTTATGGGAAAAAGTCAGTGATTTAAACAAGCCAGATCATGGACTCGTGGGACTGATGAGAAAAGCAGGTGATTTTCTGGGATTTGTTTTTCAGCAGAAGCATGAAGAAAGCAAGCTCTTCTCACATACACAGAACTTTCAAATTAAAATGAGTTTTCAAAAAAATCCCAAGCCATCTGTAAAGGCAGCCTGTTTTCAGAGCTCCGTTTCCTGGGAGCATTGAGGAAAATCAGAAAAAAATGTAAAAATGTGTGAGGTGATGAAGAAAGCACTGAGAGAATATCTGCATCCCTTTTATTAAACAAAGCTAGCAGGTGCTAAGTTCAAAGCAAGGCAAAGGAGAGCCTCCCTCAAGCAATATCCCTTTCAGCTGTGGGAATATTTACTACAATATGTTGTGGAAGCTAAAACTTTATACAGATTTAAAAAGTGGTGGAATAATTACTGAAAGAAAAACACATTCAGGGTTATTTTATATATATATATATATACCAACTCTCATGCAGGAGATCTCCAAGCCAAAATTTGCTGAAGGCTGGCAGAGCAGTTTGGAAATGTATCACTATAAGTCTGCCTTAAGCTTCTGATTTTGATTGGGCACCTCTATCATCCAATGACAGGGACAGGCTCTGGTACACCTTTTGGCCTGATATGATCCAGCCTTTCCTACACTTTGGGGTAAGAAGAGCGGGAAGGGAGTGAGTAGCATGGGGTGCTGGGCATGAGAGGGAGATGCTCGCTTGCTTTCTATATTCAACCCAGCAGCTGCGCCCACCCATTCTGCCCACGGAGCATGCATCAGGAATGGGCAGGGATGGGCAATGAAAGAGGCAGGCGAGGTTCTGGCAGTGTCAGAAGCATTTGCAGGAACGCTGCAGCCTCCGGTGTGCTCTGCAGCACTCGCTGCCTCTCACATCCTCCTCCAGCTCTGCTGCTGAGGTCCCGCTCCGCGCTAATCTGCACCTCGCTCTCCGCAGCCGCGATTAAACTGTGGCTTTCTGGGGAGGGGGCACGGAGCTGGCTGCTGTGTAGACCCCATGAAGGACAGGACCCCGCGAACAAATCCTGCACTGCTGTCGGTCAGCTCCGGGTGCGCACGGTGCCGCCCTGCTCGCCCAGGCTCCGGAGCCGGGCTGGCTCCCGGGGCGGGCGGCCACCGCCACCTAGGGACAGGGACAGGGCTGTGGCAGGGGCTGGCGGCTCCGGGAAACGTCCTGACATTGCTCCATGGACACCTTCTCTGCCCGGCACCGGCCGCAACGCAGGGAAACGCGGGTCACGTTCTCTTCGGGTTGCGCTTAGTTTGTATTCCCCTTTTATCCTGTGCCATTTCCATTTTCAGTGTCAATCGAAATGAACACACACGTGAAGACCCGTCTGACAGCTGGAGAACAAATCGTCACCTGGTTTTGCACTGTTTCAAGGAGCACTTTTCTACTTGGACATATCCAGACTAAAAGATCAAGAGACCTGCCCCAGTCAGTCCACGTTCAGGGGCTTCCCAAAACCACCCTCAGCCCCCATCCCTTACATCTCCCTCTGCTTGGGCTGTTCCTTCCTTGCACCAACATCTGCACCTGTTCTTGTGCCTGCTCACTCGAGAATCCCCCTTGTCCCCACACTCCCCTCCATGCTGTAGCACTGACTGCTTAAAATCGATGAAGAGCTGCTCACCTCTCTCATCCTTGCCCCTACAGGACACGCGGCATTGCAGCACCAGGCACATCCCACCTGCATTACACATCAAGAACACAGATATTTCACCTTTGAAGTTGATCTCATGCTGCCAACAACCTGCTTGAAACTGGAGAGGGCCAGTCTGGTCAGCCTGAACTACCTTCCCTGACTGTGGAGAGGTTAAAGCAGCAGCACAATAGTTTGGAGACCAGAAAAAAGAAGAGGAATTATCAATCAGGGAAAGAAAAGAAATTGGTTTAAAGGACCTGCAGAACAGCATTTTACTTGCTAACCAGGGGTAATTACCTGAAACTTGGAGTTTCCCAGTGCATTCCAGCTCAACCCCACCTCCCATCAGAAGCAGTTTCCTGGACACTGCTCCCTCCTCATCGCAGCACGCATGGCTGAGGGCTGGTGGGGCCGTGTACCCCCAGAGTCCCATCCAACTCTACAGTCTGCGGTGCTTGTTGCCTTCTCCTCAGCCCTTCCACACAGGACCTGAGAACATCACCACAGCTCTCAAAATGGTCTCAAAATGGTCCAGTTGTCAGCACATGGGATAGTTCTCTGGCACTGTCTTCTGCTGTGAGTTGTTAGGATTTCCAATAGAAAACACCACTCTCGTCACAGATGCACACACAATGGAAAAGAAAATAGATAAAAGCAGATTTGAAAGGCTCCGGTTTGGTTAAGAAAAGAAACAACATTCAGACCTCAACCTCTCACAGTCTTCTCGTGAGTGATATAAGTAAAATTATGAGATGCTGCTAAATACATCAAAATTATTGTGGGAAGTCATAGAAGCAAGGTAAGAGACATGCGGAGAGTACATGGACAGGGAGGGAGAAGAAAATATTATCAGCTTCTGGCAGTTTGCTTAACAGTAGTCTTGAGAGGGAAATCCAAACTCTGCAGGAATTCCTGGACTGTTGTCATCATTTCACAGCCCAGAAAATTGTCCAGCTTCCAAATCCTCAGGGAAGAAAACAAGTCCTAAAAGGTCTGGATTTTTTTTTTTTTTTTGCCTGTGCTCAAACCCAGGCATGCCATTTTCTGCCCTCTGAGTGTGCCAGCCCATGGAACAGGCACAGTTAGATATATCTAACCTGAGCCTGGTTAGATAACCATAGTATTATTTGGTTGTTATCACCTGTAGAGGTCAATACTTGTGAATTTGCCTAGGTTCTGCTCTAAAATCTCCACAGGTGTGGGAATAGATCACCTGGCTACCCAGTCGGTGTCCCTTGTGCCACTGCAAGGAGTTGCTTCTCTTGATGAACAACAACTTTCACAATCAGCCTGAATTCACAGTCATTAGAGGATTATGTTAATTTTAATGTCGGTTGATAGTATTTAGATACAGAGGAGTCCTGCAAGTTGTCTTCTCAGGTACGTAATGAAGTTTTGCATTGCTTAAGAGTGTCATTAATTATGCTTCAGCTCAGGAAATAGCCTAGATACTGCATGTTTCCAGGAGAAAGTAGAACTAAAAGTTGAGGGGGAAAAAAGTACAATCCAAAGGTCAGTCTGGGAAGGAAAAGAAAAGTGCGTGAACAGGACACATCATGGAGTTACTCAGACTGTTCAGACATAGCAGCAACTGGAAGAGATCTTGTTGGGAAAAATATATTTTGATGGTGTTGTCACAAAGTTTACATTTACTCTGTAGCCTACAGTTTCTTGCAGTGAAACTAATCACATCTCTGACTAAAGAAATGTACAGAGGGCATTCTGTTAGTAAGGAAGATGATTTGCTCAGTGAAAAAAACCCCAAACAAAGCAAACAAACTAAAAGCCCCACAAAACAAAACAAAACAAAAGGAGTATTTTTTGAGACATTAGGATAGATGTGAGGATTTTCAGTCAAATAAGTTACGTGAAGGCAGAGGCTGTGTCATTATTAAAATGAGGTCAGCTTGTATGAGCATCAAAGAGGAAGAAGGATATAAAAAAGGCTCTCAGACAAACTTGCATGAGCTGAGAGACAAAATGAAGGTCAGCTGGCCTTCAGGACAGCAGCATGGACCACAGGTTGAGATGGATGCTACAGAACATAGTAAAAAAAACCCCATAAACCTACAGGAACCTTTAAAAGAAAAACAAACTGGAAGTTGCAAGGGTCTATCTGCAAAATACAGTCAGAAAGAGCCTGCAAGAAGCAAGAATGAAAGTGTGCACAAATTGTTTAAGCAGAGACCACTGTGACTTCCAACACTTCCCTTGGACTTAGGAAAAGGAAAACGATTTTGAAACTAAATATAGTTAAGGATACCAAGACTGAAGATACAGACCAAGAAAAATCATTCAGAGAACACACACTGAAATTAAACTTCTCCTTGGGAATGGGTAAAGGCAAAACTTCCTCCAGTGGTGGGGATATCATGTGTAGATCTTTCCCAGGTATTTCTAAGCTGAGCACTGGCACACCAATTAATGGGCCCTCTGACATTGCTGCAAACCATCTGGTAGGAAAATCTAAACTTATGAAGAACAGATGGATAAGAACCAGGTCAGCCTTCGCTTTTGCTCCTATTTGTAAGCTAGATGTAAAAGTAACCTTGTAAAGACAGTTTGAGTTGCTCTGGGAAATAATGCCTAGGACTCAATGTGCCAGACAACAGGCACTGAAAAAGAACAGGAACAGAAAAAAGTTGTTCCCTGAGATCTGCCTCTTGCAGGCCCCTAAATAAATACCCCTGTTCTTCCCTAAACCCTCAGCCCCCATCATTACTGCTGTGATTTGGGATCATTATTCCCTCGATCTAGAAACAGCTTTGTTAAATAATGCAATTGTTGTGCATGTCATGCCAAGAACAATATCTGTGTTTTCTTCACCTGGCACCCATACAGTGGTCATGCCAGGTTATGGGGCTCAGGTTGATTTTTTAAAAGTTTGAACTTTTTGGAAAATAATGTGTCATTCAGCATGTTCAATCAAGCATTAGGTTTCTGCAGTTTAATCATCCTGTAATAAATTCTGTCCAAATTGTTTAAAATGTTTCTTTAAAATGCTGAAAAGTCAAACTCAGCACCAGTAAATGAAAAGAAAGCCTGAAAACTTGCTGAGATGTTATTAAATAGAAAGCCTAGCCCAGTTACATGAACATGTAAACAATTCTGTTAAAGCTAGGGATGCTGTGAAACCCTAGGAGAACCACAATAAAATCAATTAGAAATACATTATGATGAAAAGATCACCTGAGCTAACATCCTAGCAGGCAGAGACAAAGACAGCACATATGAACATACAGAAATAATACATTATTTATATGAGCACAAAATGCAACTGATCCTTCTGAATTGTTGCTGGTTCCTGAAAAACAATTGCTAAAGGAATTACTGGAGAAGTTGCTGATGGCCACAGGAGGTGTCCAGGAGGTGACAAAGGGAGTCTGCTGACCATCTTGGTGACTCTGAAACTGTCACTCACGTGCATGAGTCAGAAACAATTTCACCCTCTTGCAACAGGGTAGGGAGATCTTGATTTTTTCAGGAAAAAAAAGTGAATGAAAAGCCAACAGATCCATACTTGGTGCTTGCCATCTATTGCACATGTTGCTGACAGTTTGCAAGAATTTCTCATCTAAAAGGGTGCTGAGGAATCCTTTCTACTCAGTACTTTGAGGGCACCCAGGTACTCCAGAGGCAGCAAGAGGTTCAAGTTGGGAAGAAGCTTTAGCAAATTTGTAATACTGAACAAAAGTCCCATGAAGAAATATTCACAGATCAAGTTGCTTTTCACTTTTTCTAGCAGCTTCTGCTCTCAGTACCTCACTGGCTGAAATATTCCCAAGTCTTTTAGCTTTAGATTCCCAGATCTGCTTGGGCTACAGGTTCAGAATCATACGCCAGTTAAAAATCATGCTGCAGCCTGCTCAGCATGAGCAGCTCAGCTCTTTGTTGGTGTCAACACAAGCAAAACTGGAAACCTCTCATGCTGAACACTATATTTTGGGTTTGGGTTTTGTGGGGTTTTTGGCTAGGTCAGTTTTCAAGCAGGTGAATGCCCTGAATCTGCTTCCCCCCACCCAGCAGAGGCACAGGGGGAAAAGCAGCAGCAACTCCCTGGAGTCAGGACTGCTCCTTTGGGCAGTGGCACAAAGGGAGAGCTGCAGAGAGTGACCCTGAGAGAGGATGGGCTCCTCCCAGAGAACTTCCCTGTCAGATGCGGTGCTCCAGCACCTGCAGAGCCCACAGCAGCCCCACACCAGCTGCTCACACCAGACCCTGCCTCGTCTGCTCAATAAAACACCCAGCACCTAATTCTGGAGGCAGCTGGAAGCTGTGAAAAACTCTCCCTGCAGTCAGAAATAGTTTTGACTTACTGGAAAATCTCATTTTCTTCCAAACTGTGCATGTTTGCACCTGTCCTCTGTTCTTTGCCTGGTTTCCTCTTTTTCAGATCAACAACTCCTCTCATTTTCCAGTGGCTGGTCTGCTCCTCAGCAGGCTCTCCCTTACCTTCTCCCGCTCTGATGAGTTTGGCAATCACACTGTGGAGCCCACCTTGCTGGAAACAACATGATGGGTGGTTTCTTCTGTCATGGAGAAGAATGTGAGAAGATATTTTATTTAAGGGCATCATTCCACAGAGCATTTTGTCTAACAGCAAAACTCTTCCCAAACCATCCATCTCCCAGCCTGTGTCCTGCCCAAAGGCTGCACATGCAATCCCCCTGAAGCAGATGAAGCCATGGAGGAAATCTGTGGAACGTTGCAAGGACCTAGGCAGGGTGACAGATGAAAGTGGTCACTATCCAGTCCTTTCCCATCCTTGCAAGCCTGCAGCCTGGAGACAGCAAGGGGGGCAATTGTGGGGTGAAGGCTGCCCACGCACAGCACCCACTGGGTGCCACAGCCAGGTGGCAAGTCTGTAAATCAAAAGAAATCTCTATGTAACCCCACCTCATTATAAAATTAACATCTTAAAACAGACTTTCTGGTATTGTTTGTACAAATAATGCTCAGATTCATGTTTATGCAAGGCATAGGATGCAGATCTAGGACAACTGACAAATCCTAGACAAACACCTCTCCAAAATCACTGCAGTTTTTCAATGCAGTGGTACTGATAGCACAGGAGAACAATTGACTGTTGTCTATCACTTTTCTCATTGAGAAGGGTGTGTGGCAGATAACTTGCTGCTATACGATTTTTTTTTTTTTCAAATAAAAATATACCATATATTCAGGAAAAAGTCACTTTAAGTGACTTTCATTTTTACTTCCTGACTGCATGGAAAGTTCTCTGCTCACCTGTGGCCCACAATTCTAGATCATCAATTTGCAGGAAACAAGGCAAAGTTCTTTGCCACCATTAATTACAAAGCCTCTAGGATGCAGCAGCTTCCTGCCATTAACTTAAAAGACAGGCCATGATTCCTCTCTTGTGCACCATGATGTAGATACTTTCACTTTTCCTTCTTCCACACTCCCTGCCCAATCTCCCTTTGGCGCATCAGCACTATCACAGGCAGGAATCATCCCAAAGCGACCATATCAGTGGATCAAGCAAATTGTAACTCAGTAGGTGTCACTGCATCAGGGTACACCTGCAGGGTAGGTCCATCCCCATTCCAGGCTAGACATATGGTGAATGCTAAGGTTTAGCCCTTCTTCTGCAGGAAGAAGAGCCCCTAACAAAGAACTGTGCCCCCAAAACCATCAGGGGATTGTTATTGGTTCAGTGCACTACAAAGTGTTCTAAACCTACAACTAAAATTGAACAAACATTTTTTAAAAATGCACTAAAGAGTAATTTATTCAGCGTGAATTCAAAGGAGATTCCACCCTTCATTACAAAACCACACAGCGGCTCTCAATGCTGTACTCCAAGACATAGGCAGGGTAAATTTGCTGCTTCTCAAAGATGACAAAGATGGAAGGGTCTGTGGGGTCATCCACGCAGCTGTCATAGAGTCTGTTTGAGTTGCTGGCTCTGGGGGGAGGGCGGCAGTACTCGGGGTTTCCCTGCACAAAGTCTCCAACCAGAACCTGAGCCACGAACATGCTGTAGCGCCCGCTGCGAGAGGAGCAAAACTCGTGGGAATAGCTGGCATCTCTGGCAAAGTAGCTTCCTGGGGAGCAGAAAAAGCCACAGGTAAGACAATCCACCAGCCAAGGACAAACACAAGCTAACAGCACTTTGGCAGCCAGTGATTCAACAACCCCAGCTAGCCCTACACACATTCTTGCCAGGTGTTCCCACACTGGCTTGTTTTAAAGCAGCAACAAACCCGAGTTACATTTGGTAGTCAACCTCCCAATCCCACCTGTCCAGGAGCAGGTAGCTGAGGCAAAGAGAGGTGTTTTTAGCCCTTCCTGGAATGGGATTGCTGTGGGTGCTGCCTGCAGCAGTGCAGGTACACACAGGTGAGAGTGCCCTGATGACAGGAGTGCATGGGGCAGCAACCATCAGTCACTTTGCACCCCATCCCTCAGCCTGGCTGGGGTCTGCAGCCCCTGCTGCTACAGCCTCTGTTGCTACAGCCCCTTCTGCACTTGTACCTTTTCCGTACATTGTCCCATGAGTCCCACAGAGTCTCCAGTCAAAGTTCTGCTCACAGATGGCAGACACATGGGATGGATTTGTGCCATGGAACAGGAGCCGCTCATCCACCCCTTTCAATTTATTGAGCTTCTTCATCTTCTCTTTTTGCCTAGAGACCAAAAAAAAAAAAAAAAAAAAAAAAAAAAAAAAAAAAAAACAAAAAAAAAAAAAAAAAAAAAAAAACCAAAAAACAAAAACAACAACAACAAAAAAAAACAAACAAACAAAAAAAAAAAAAAAGAGATGGCTTCTTATCCTGGTTCAAACAAGGACAATTTCCCAACTCAACTCCTCCTACTTCTGGGTCACGGAAGAACAGTGACACAAACCACTCTCAGTGGGGTTACTGCCTGCTTTGCACTTCTCCTGGTACCCTGCTGCACAGCTGGCTCCTGCCAGCAAAACAAAAAGTTCTCAGCATCACTATGGACTCTGTCACCCACAACTTCATACCACATGAGAGAGGAAAGAGACAAACATCTCTTGACTGGAAATTGGTGAGTTCCCATGTTATATAAATCCTGAATACATAAATATGATTATAAAACTGAGTTGTATGAAGCCACTGTGAAGATTGTATAATCTCTGTTCCTACCTTCATAAAAAAAAAAAAAACAACTTTTTTTTTTGGTAACTTCTATGTTGAAGAGACTAAAACCAAAAGAATTAACCTGAAACACCAAAGCTCAGTTATGAAGAAAGAAAAGAATTTACTTTTTGAATAACACTAGCAAGAATCACACACACATCTTGCTAGGGATAAAAGGCTCATTTCTACACACACAAAAGAACACAGATGCAACCCCAACAACTCAATCACAGAGAGAGGAGTCCCAGTCCCCTTCCAGGACTACCTCAGGGTTTAGAGGGACACCCAGCACTGTGAGCAGTGGAAAGGGTCTAGACCAGCTCAGAAACAAAAAGAGAGTACTGCCCATGAGAATATGGATCTTATTATGAGACAGAGGAGAAGCGCATTTGGGGCTTGCACAGGACTTGGAATGTGTAACAGAGGAACTGCAGGTGGGAGGAGGAAGAGATCAAGACAGTCTGAGGAGGACAAACAGGAAAAAGATGGATAAGGGGGTAAAAAGGACTGGTTGTGAAAAAGCAGGCTGCTGCCTGGTTAGTAGGCTCTATAGAGACCTGCTCTACATAGACACACACACATGCAAACACGGCTCTGCTGGGCTGCTGGATTTGGCAGCTCCAAATGCAGACTATGGAGGACAACAGATCAGGAAATGCCAGTCTTCTCATACAGTAAGGATAATAAAATAAAATAGTTACAAACCACTGAAAAATGTCCCAAAGTGTTGGGTTCTGGATCCTCTGCAGTTGGTTGACGCAGTAATTTTTCATTGTCTTCTCAAACAGCTTCTTGATTTTTTCATATTCTTGGGAATCATAGCTGAGCTCTATCAACTGAAAATTTTCAAAACACCAAAAATAAGGTATTATTGACAGTAACAACTCCTAGTCCTTCCAAAGGACTCATCAACCTTCTCACATCTGCTGGAAAGCCCTACCACAAAAATCACAAGCTGCTTCTGTTTTTCCTGTTAACCCTCCTTTACCATCACTTCCCACATGGAAGCACAGGCACTGGCTGAGGGAAATCAGTCCAATCCCACGTGAGCTTCCTTTAGAGGACACACCTCTACATCTGGACTCCTGTTAGTCCAGAGTAATCTAAAGATTAAATGCACAGCAGTATTCAGGGTGAATAAGAGTGAAAGTTTCACCTTAATCTGACACCCTAGCTCCTTCTCTACAGGGCTAACCTGCAGTTTTACCCCAGCAAATAACAGTCTGGCTCAAATTGACAGAGGAAATACCTCCTTAAGGTGCAATTCATCTGGTTTGTCAGAGGATGAAGTGCCTTGGGAGAGTGCAAAGGACAGGTATGCGCAGCAATGGCCTTTCTTACCCTGTGCAGTATTATAGGGGTTCTCAGAGAGCCTCCCAGGAAACACACATCTGTTCTGAATGTGAAACTGTCAGTCTTGTTTCACATCACAGCTGCTTATTTCATAAGACAAATTTAAAAGCTGGTAACATCTCAACTGCCTTGAATCACGCTCTTGGAAAAATCAGTACAGGACACAGTTTACCCCACCCATTGGAGAGCTGGAAAGTCGTACCTTGAACCCAATATCAGGTAATGCAGTTTGGTCCCACTGTGGAGGATAGACAGGATGTGATAGAGTCATGTTTTGGCTACAGAATAAAAAGAGGAGCCAGTCAGCTGGTGATACTCCTAGCTAAATCCCCCTTCTGGAGGATCCAACTACAGGCTCTACAGCAGCCTTCAGGCATCCATTCAGGAGCTACAGTTTGTTTTCTTTTTGAGTGAACACACCTTTGGTTGAACGAACACTTCATTGAACCCTCAGCTCCACATGCACTGTCTGCTGGTGAGTTTCTAAAGCAAAGACAGCTCTTATTAAAATCAATCAGTAGCACAAATAATATTTATAGCAGATGTGTTCAAATTCTGTTAAGCTGAAGTTCCTTTAGGAAAAAGCTTAAGGTAGGGTATCTCAAGTAAGTGCCTCTAGTTCACTTCATTTAAGTGGATTTGTCTGTTCTGTTTTAATTTATCCCCAGCTTTCCAAGGGATGGCATCCATATGCACCACAGCTCTTGGGATTGGCAGTGCCTCACTCCTTCTCACTGCACAGTTTATTTATTAGTGTTGGGGCATAAATCAAGGAATAAAAATTCCTGGCACAGTTGTGTCAGCCCTATGTGGCCTTGCCTCTCGCAGAGAGAACAAATGTGCTCGAGTGGTCTCTCACAGCTGCCAGAGGCTGCCACCAAACGTCCCTCCAGAGAGCTCCACGGGAGCGTTGCATAATTTACAAATACTGTCACTGCAAAAGGGACTGTTAAACCAGTCAGCAAAAGGTATCTAAAAATTAATTTAAGAAATATTAAATTGCATTCTGGGAAGGTAGGAGGAACATCTTAGCAGAAAGGTGAATCCTCTAGAGACATTGTTAAACAATGTATGTGCATTACCTCCCATCTTGTCCACTTTCAGGCTGTTTAGGCAGTCGAATAACACTTCTTTGAGTTTGAAAGACCACATTTGTTTGGACCATGTCTTGAAAGAAAAACATAGTAACTTAATAATGAGACAATTCGTTGTCTAGGGACAGGCTCTTACACCTTAAATAAAAATAAAAGAGGAGGTAGCCCTGAGTATTGCATTGTGGTGCTCTCTCTATCCCACCCACCCCAGCCCAAACTTCACAACCATTCCCACTTGCACTGCTCCTACTTGGAGATCAGCAATGTCAACCACCTGCTAGCACAGCCTGTGAAACTTGAAGGCAACCAAGCACCAACTGCACCTGCACATGTATTCGCATCCAGGCTGCTGGCCAGAGAAAACCACATCTGATGGCAGGCCTACAGCAGGAAAGGGTTTTCAGTGCAGTGGGGTCCACAAATCTGCCTTTCCTGGCAGCACAGGGCTGCTCCATGGGGTTAAAAGGAAACCCTTCACTCTCTTCTCCATCCTGTAACAATATCACAGAGCACATGCTGTGTGACATTGCTAATTATCCATTGTTTCCTCCTTTAAACACCACTCTTTATTCCTGCCAGGAAACATTAAAAGTTTGGAAAGCTAACAGGAGTTTTAAGACGGGTAAATAAATTAGAAACAGAAAAGCATTTTTCATTTTCCCATTTCTCCCTCTGCGTAACCAGCCCTAAATTTTTGCTTGCTGCGCTCTGTGCTTTCTCTCCCCATAAGTAGCTTGCAAGATGTCCACCCGGGGCTCACTTTCCTTTTTTTTTTCTTTTTCCTGATTTCTCATTTCTCCTTTTTAGTTGTATAAACTCAAATGCAAAAGCCAAGGTGCCATGAAGCATTTACTCTCAGCTCTTCTTCTGAATGTACAATATTGTCAGGGATGTTTTTCTGACTACAGATGCCCAAGTGTAGAAGCTCAAGTGGGGCATCTCAAAACTGCAGAGAAATTTACCTACTGCTCAAGTTCTGCTTGGAGGAAATTTGCAGGAGGAAAAAGACCTGTTCAAAGAGATGCAGACACAGTGTGAAAACCTTCAAGCCAGCTGCACTGTGTAATGAGCTCAAAACAAGGAGATACTTCACCTGCAAAATCTAACTTATACTGCTGAGAACCAGCCCTGAAATAAATAACACCATTCTTGTCAGCTAGATATTCATTCTCCAGAAATGCAGACGTTACGGTGGCAGAGACGTGATCTGGGTGCTGCAGAAAGAACAAGGAATTTACACCTGTTAGAAACCACCCTTTGGTTTAGGTGTCACTGTGGGGAAATACCAATGTTTCCCCAGGTCCCCCGATCACAGGATGATGTTCTAAGGAAGTCTCTAAGGCTTCAAGCATTTTGTTCTGCAGCAATGGAGGGGTACCCCACAGAGCACAGCTGCTTGTAACAACAGCAACAAAGCAGCCCTCAGCCTGTGTGGTCAGCTCCAGCCAAAAGATGACTGTCAGCTCTGGAAAATGCACCCGCTTTCAAAGCCAGTCCCTTGTCAGCTTTCACAGAGTTCCAGTCGTGCTTTGAGGGACAATTAATAAGATAATTCCACCCAGGCATTGGAGCAGCACTGCAAGGGCACCCAGCGGTGCATGCAGAACACACCAGCTGCAGAACAACATCCTGTAAATAACTCTCCAAAGATGGCTTCTCAAAAGGTTTTGGCATAAGCAGCAGATGAATCTCACCTCTTTCCCGTACTCAATCCACTGCTCAGAATCATCAAGCCAGTACCAGACATACTCCATTTCAGGAGCTGATGGAGGAAACAGGCGACAACGCAAGTGCAGAAAACTTGGCTGCTTTCTCTGGCCTGCATCAGAAAGGAAATCCAGATTGAAGTAGGGACTTTCCCATAGCTATGGGAAAGCTATAGTCAAACTATGCAATATCCCTGTTCAGATCAGAAATCTATTCACTTCTGAAAGAAGGAGATCCCCTCCAGCTGGGACGTGCGGATTGTCCCAGAAGAGAGGAACTGGTGTTTGTATGTTCACGGGAAATGAACTACACTGGACCATGGGAAATTTTTAAGAATGAAGAAGGGGGAGAGGGTAAGTCTTATGGACTGAGGACAACATCCATTTTCCTTCCCTTCTGTATTGCTTTGGAAGGGGGAGGTAGAAAATTCAGGAGTGAAGGAGTGAAACTGAACCTGGGAATCCATGGAAGGGGGAATAAGTGATAGGGGGAATAGGTGATCTACTTTTTTTTTCTCACCATCTAAATCTGTTATTATTGGCAATAAATTAACTTGCCCAGGCCAAGTCTGTTTCGCTCAGTGATTGACTTGTCTTTTTCTCAGGTCATGAACTTTTCCATCTTTTGGAGGTTGGGGAATTTTTCCATTCTGTTGCTAGGGTACCTTGACTACTGGGTACTTAAAAGACAAAAGATGTGGCCAGGTGTGGTGACGGGAAGAAAAAAGGCACCTGGCTGCTGGTACTGTCACTTGCTCTTGGGGCATCACAGGGGACGGTTTGCCTTTTGCTTGGACCGCGGGAGCCCAGCTCCACTCTGCTTTTTTCCTTCCTTGCTGGGTGAGCTTTCGTTTGGGAAAGCACGGGATCCTGACCCTCTTCCCCCATCCCGGAGTGCGCGTCTCCCTGGCTGCATCCGGCAGCTGCTATGGGGGAGCCCCGCTGTCGCTGACCCTCACCCCCGCCTGCCGAGGTGTGCTGCAGCTTCTGCCACCACTGCAGAGTTTTCTGCCACCTTTTACTTTGCCAGCCCAGGTGAGCCAGCCCTGCCATGCAGCTTGCTGCTCTGAGGTTTCCTGTTGCGTGCCGTCCTGTAATCCACTCCATCCGCCATTTCCTCGTGAGGGGCTGACCTCGCGCAACAGCGCCCCCTGCAGGCGCGGGGGAGTCACCGCACCTGCCCTGCCAGGAGCCCAAGAGCGCCCCCTGCCGGCCGTGACTGGAACTGCACTACAGGGGAGGGTGCCCAGCAGCCCAGAGAAAGCTGCCACCGGATTTTCTAGTTTTGTTTTTTTGTTGTTGCTACCGTTGTTGCTTGTTTGCCTCGTTATAGATACTAGTAAAGAACTGCTATTCGTTTTCTCATATCTTCACCTGAGAGCCCTTGATTTCAAAGTTATAACAATTTGGAGGGAAGGGGGGCATCATATTCTCTATTCTAAGGGAGGTTCCCACCTTCTTTAGCAGACACCTGTCTTTCAAACATCTTATTTTCTCCCTCCTGTCCTGTTGAGGATGGGGAGTGAGAGAGCAGCTGTCACTTGGAGGAGGGGCTGTCATTACTTACCAGCAAAATCTCTGCTCTGAGCTCTACCCTAGACACAACACCTACAAAGACAAGAAGATAAAACAAGTATCCACCAATAATTCCAGTTCACAGGATCTTACTTCACGTCCTGCTGTGCTTCACCCTCCATTTAATCTCCCAGTTTTGGACCCAGACAACACTTTTTGTATGTATCTCACCACTTTACTGCCCCAACAACATTGCCTATTGTCGATCACATGTCCATAGCCAAAAGCTGCCCACCTGCCAGCCATCGAGCTTGCAAGGGTCTGTGACAGAGCTACTCTGAGCTGCCTGAAGAATCTGAACACGATATTGAAACAGAAACTGGAAATGATCATGTATCCAGCTCTGACACCCTTCGTGCTTTGGCAGGGATCGAGGGTATTCAGAGCAGGCCAATGAAAGGAAATTGTTGCAGGAGCAGCTCCCTCACAGAGTTATTTACAGTGCAAAGGTCCTCAAAACAAAGGCTTGGCAACCCCTGGACTGTCAGGACAAAGAGCAAGGAAGAACGTGGGTCTCCTTCACAGACGGAGCTTGTTCCAGCGCTGCCTGCAGAGCACAGTCGCACTGTGTATGCAGTAACACTGGCCAGGCCTGTTCCTAGAAAAATGCTCCAAATTCCTCTTCTCTCCCATTGCAGGGTGTTCAAGAGATCCAGCACTACCAGGGGATCTTTGTGGATGCGGCTGTCCCTTTTCTCCCCTCTGCACAGCACCGTGCTGCTGCTGCTGGCACGGCTGAAGAACTTGAAGTTTGTGGATTTGAAGTATGGGATTTGAGGGGGGAGGTGGGGAGAGGGGAAATGGAGAGGAAAACAGGGAAGTGGGGTGGGATGATGTTTCCAAGCAGCTTTTCTACACCACTGCCCCCCTCTCTCCTCCCTCTATCCCCACTCCAAAGATGGATGCTAATCCTTACCGGCTCCCCTGACAAAACTCGGGGCTCCCAGCCTGACCTGATAACACAAGCTTTCAAAAATGTCTGCTTCTGTCCTACTTTCATTTTCACTTTCCAGCATTTCTGCTCCGTGCTGGGATTTTCCACCCACCAACTAACCCCAACTAGAAATAAACGGAGATGAAACACTTAAAAAGCAGACAGAAACATTTCACTGGCAAGACAAGGCAGTGTCCTTCACATTTTGCTGAAGATTTCGCTACATGGTCTTGTGCAACTGTTAATTTGCTTTTTATATCTTAACAGGTATAACTTTATACAGAGGAAATACACTTAAAAAGCAACCTCATGCTACGTTTTCCCTTACACAAGAAGAAAAGATGAATGAATGAATGAATGAATGAAGATACAAACACAACTTACAGTATGGCAAAGTGCAAGCAGGTATCCCTTCAGCAGACCTTAAAGCCAAGCCCACAAGCCATGAATTTCCTGTGTGTCCAACCCTCCCTGCTCAGCCACACCCTGGGGAGGCTGTCAGAGCCCAGCATGTGCCACTTCCTTGCCAAGTCCTGCTCTTGGACTGCCCAGTCACCACCCTCAGGAGCTGAGGACATCAGCCTTGTGCCCTCCAGGCTGGCTGAGCCTGCTCAGCCATCGCTCCCCATGGCCAATGTGCCCCGGCTGCAGGAACACTTTTGAAAGCAAAACCCAGCTGGCCTGTGAGAGCTCCCTGTGAGCTCCCTCAGCACATCTGTACCTCGCTGTCTCCCTGCAGCCTCTCGCCGTGGGCCCACAGATGCCTCTCAGCACAGAGCCTTTGGGAGGCAGGGCTGAGGAACATTTCCTCCTGGTTATTGCGACAGACGCATGCGCGCCTGCCAAGCACGAGCAGGCCAGCCAGGCACAGCCCAGGGCTTTGGCAGATACAGCTGCAAAATCAACACCACTACGAACCAGCAGAGTTTATTCCTGTTTCTGGGTTCCTGTCCTTGCACACCAGTACTTACCTAAAGCCAGTTCTTCCTAGCCTTTCAGTGGCTGGGGATATTCAGGGCCTTCTCCTTTCTACAAGGAGCAGCTTCTGCAGAACATCACTCTTGGAAAGCCAAAAGCTGACGTTGCCTTGCAAAGCCAATGCCAAATCTCGGTGCAGAAGGTGGGTGCATCGCTGACCCCACTCTCCCCAGGGTTAGTGGGGAGGTTTGCAGCAAGCAGAGCCACACTGAGCCACACAAAGCTGTGTGTGCCGAGCACAGAGCCCTGCGAGATGGGCTCGCTCAGCCCTCAGAGTTCAGCACAGCCCCAGGTGTTGGCGTTCCTGTACCTTGGAGTCTGATCCTCCTCTCTGTTCTTCCCCACAGGAATCAGGAAGGCTTAGGAGCTTTCCAGTCTGACCTCCAGCCTTTCAGAGCCTGACAATGTTTCCCAGCAGAGCTCTGAGGCTTAAAGCTTAACAACAGGTCAAAGAGTCTTGACTATGCAAACTTGTTCAGATGCAAGCATTTCTTTAACTTCCCCGCCACCCCCCTCCCACCCCCACAGATTGTGTTCAGTTGAATTGCCCAGGACATTTTTATTTCCTGGCGATCCAGTCACACCAGATCAGTATTGGCTGAAACACATAAATCTCTGAGTTTCTGGAAAGAGTGCACTCTGAGTGCATTTTATAGACATAGCATTTAAACAAGCAAACAAACCCAACAAACAAAAAAAAACCCCCTAGCGCACACACACACTTACACACAAAAGACCCCAAACCAAACCAAAAAAACCACAACAAAACATAAAAACAAGACCACAAATGTGATTATGAAGTTGGACTTACTTTCTTTCACCTCTGGCTGTTCTTGAAGCTCTTAGGCCTATGAGCTTCAGTAGGCATGCGATAGCAGCTTTAGGAAGAGCATTTTGGCTTGGTAGAAAATGTTTACATATCTTTGCAGGGAGCAGCACACCATCCTCCCTGAAAACAAACAATTCTCCACAAATTGGAAACTTGAGCTCACTGTAAACTGATACTTTCTGAACATCGTATTTTTTATTTTTATCCCTTTTAATTGCAATGTCATCCCTGGAGCTGTTGAACCTCTGATTTCTCAGCCATGGTGCTATATCTGTCTGCATTTCCAGTATCTGACAGCCTTGGAGCAGCCATCCTATGTATAGCCCTGCAAGATCATATTCCTGCACAGTCAGCAGAGGCACCCAAGTGTGGTTTCCCTGCATATGTCAAATGATTTATGTTTTATATAGAAACCATGGTCCAGCAGGTAGCATTACTTAGTTTCCTCCCAGGAATTTCAATTCTTGTTCACTTTTTCTTTTCAGAGGAAACAGACAAAGAAGGGACATTTCCCCCTTTCTCTGTGCCTGTGTGACGCACAGCAGCTCTGCTGCAATTTCAGACTGCTCCAAGGTTTGCTGTGGCAGTACTGATGCTCCATCACATGCACACTGTGCTCACAGGGGCATTGCAGCCTGGGATCAGGCTGGCAGCACCTCGTGCTTCTACCTTAGCATGTGTAAAATCACTCAAACCAATCCCTCAGTTGGTGGGCTCAGGAAACATCGGGGTAATGGGGCTCACCTGGTTCTGCAAGGTCTTCTGCAGGTTGGCTCCCCAGCCACCCACACTGAGTTGGGGCTGTGGGAAGCTGTGCCAGGGGGTTCAGCTTCAGCAAAACCTGGCACGAGGACGGACTGGCTGTTGTCTGGGAGCCTGGAAGCATTTCCAGATCTCACTTGGAACCATTCTATCATTTAAAACCAGTACTTTCTCCTGCTTACGATGGTTTCCCCTGTGAGGATTTTCCCAGTAAGACTGTATTTCCTGTTGGACAATGTCCAGCTTGTAAATTAAATTGTGGGAGGGTAGTGGGGAAACAACCCCTGCAACCACACTGCTGCTGTCCCAGTTTAATCCAGCAGAGGAACAGGAAACAGTCATTACAAGAATAATAATTCTCAATTGTTTTGAAAAACCCCCAACTTTAGTTCCAAAATTTTACACATTTCAGTGGGTTACATTGGATTTGTAAATGGTACTTTGTTTTTATTTTAAGTACATAAATGTTTGATACAAAGGATTTAAAAATGCTCCACGTTCTGCTGCTCCTCTTTCCAGCAGTCATTAGAGGAGCTCAGCATGCTACTTTCCCATCTTTTAGGAACTGATTAACAATTACATGATTGTAAATAGCTAATTGCTGTTTTATCTGGACATAACATTGCCACATTAATAATGTAAACCAAAGTAAGCCAATAATGGAAACCTTTCTTATGCCATTAGTTCAAATGAGCATTTATGGATTGAATCAGTGAGTCATGTGCAATCAGCA
Organism: Dasyornis broadbenti; assembly: GCA_013397935.1. Lineage (NCBI taxonomy): Eukaryota > Metazoa > Chordata > Aves > Passeriformes > Dasyornithidae > Dasyornis > Dasyornis broadbenti. The sequence goes on along the minus strand of VZRN01004866.1, from coordinate 1,730,990 downwards.
AGTTAAAGCTTGGACATAAAGTCACTCGTCTTCTTACAGCACCAAAAGATGCACTTATTCAGGAATCTCATCAGTGGTCATGTCTAATTAAAGGAGGAATTGTACTTCACTGGAGTTGGGCCAAATTCTGAGTTTTCAACTTCACTGGTGAGGAGTGGGTATGGGAAGCTGGGGGAGGAACCAGGATCTACTCTGTCATATTCTAGCTGATATTTAGCTGATTTTTTTTTTTTAATTCATTTGTACAGTTTAAAATGTTGTTTCAGAAAAGTAAAATTCAAAGTTGAAATATTATTTCAAAGCTAAAAAAACCTCATTCTGCTTATACAAGAATCAAAGCAAAACATTCTGACCTTACTTTGTTAATACTTGAATTTCAAATATCTTCTCATTAGCTGAATCTGCACTTTCCAGTGAATAAAATTTTATCCCCTTGCCTTGTCCTTTCCAATTCATCTGCCTTATCTCTAATTTGCTCTCCCCAACCCTTCCGCTTGTCCACAGCAAGGCTACTACAGCAGCTCAGTTTGAAACTTGCATTTGGCCTCCATGTATTGGATTCCAAGTTCTGCAACGTGCCCCCTTCCTCTATTTGCCAAGTCAGGAAAACAAAATATTGTGTCTGTACACACACACACGCACACAGACAATTTCACTCAGGACTGGGCTAGGCTGCAAAAGTAGGATCTTGGTTTCAAAGACACTCTGCAGGCAAAGCAAGTTCATGTCAGAGAACCAGTTTGCTTTTCTGAAAAAAGAAAAGGGCAGGAACAGATCCCGATTGGCAAGCTTACTTGCAGCAAGGTTTTGGCTCAGAGTCATCTGCATTTGCACTGACTAAAAAGAATAAAAGCATGGCCTGCTTTTGGTAGGATCAAAGGTGTCAAAAATGGAGTAAGTCAATTTTTATCATCTTCTGTGAGTTCTGATGGTTTTCTCAGTAAGTCTTGATTTCTTGTTGGACAACTTCCAGCAGTAACTGTAGTTTGTGTGTAAGACAATCTGAAAGGGTAGGAAAAAAAGGAAGGAAGCTTAGTCCAGAGGAAATCCTGAAATATGGCTGAAAATCAGAGCATCAGCACTGATGGCTGGAGCACGTCATGTTGGCAGATCACTCCATGTGTTCGCTTCCTTGCTGCATGTTCTCTTCTATTCATTGGTTACTGATGTACCTCCATCCAACATCAAATCAACAGAAAACAAATCTTGTAGCAGAAATTATAAATTAAACTCAAACCTGTGCTCTCATTTCTGAAAAAAACATTGTGCCGCCATGCCTACATCCATAGGAAATCTGTACTGGACACTGCATGGAGTGGAGATGTACTTCATTTACATGGTCACATTTGTGCCCAGACCATCCTGGCCTCTTCACCACGCTGACACACCTGTGGCAGCACTCTTCTCCTACCAGTCCTCTCCCCAGCCTTTCAGCAAGTAACTTGGGCATGGGGTTAGAGAGTCTGCCTGTAGCCTCTCCATCCTAACTTTTGGTCTTGTTGCTCCGTGTCAGCCAAATTTGACCCAGACCTGGTGATCCCAAAGACATTATAAAGTTTAGTAGGAATCAGGGGTGGGATAAGAAAACAGTCCACTTTCTTCCCCCTTTTGGTAGACCTCAGCCTTGTCTTTGTTAAAATAAATTTGGATGTGGAGGCTGTGCCTTGGGAAAGACATCGGAGGGGAGCCAAGGGTCATGATTTAGGTTTCATGAGGTCTGTTGGTCAAGGAGCAATTTGCATTAGTGATGAGCCCTGGGAACAAAGCAGCATCCCCACCCCTGAGCATGTTTAGGTCCACATTGCTGAAAGTCAAATGCGTACTTACAAAACAGGTTACGGCAGCGGTCTGACATCTGCCTGTGAATTATGAGGTAGTAGACTGGAAAACCACTCAAAACCATGGTGCATCCGATGCTGATGTTCACAGGGTCTGAGTAGAAAGACATTGCCACTGTGAAGAGGCAGATGATGGTAAAAGAGACAGGGACAAACAGAGGAACCTGGGGAGAAGAGCACAGAAGTCTATCAGGGAAAACTGGTGGCTGCCAGCATACGCTGTATTCACTTCCCCATCTAAAGAAGATGAGAAGAATCATATCCTCTCCTGCTGAGTGCTTCTGTGTAATCAGACTGCAAACAGTTGCATCAGCTCCAGAGCTCAGTGTGCCCTGTGAGGTGCACACCTCCTGTATTCATGTGCACCAAAATCTAAACTTCACTTGCAACTGGAAGCCAAGCAGGGGGAGAAGCCACTTACACCCACCCCACGGCTCTGTGAGTGTCCTGCTCCTGTGCGTGCACACACACACACACCTTATTGCACCTAAGGCAAATGCTGAGGGAAAATCCAAAGCCAAGAAAGAAGTGACTCTTTGAATCCAACCGTTCTTTGCTTATAAAACTCATTTAGACCTGCCTCCAGCTCCCCTGAGACTTACAGAGTCTAAACCAAGACAAAGCAGGCTCCCTATCCCGAGAGTAGCTGCACCAAGAACGTGAGCTTCAGCGACACGCTAGTAAAAATCAAAGCAGTACTCAGCACTTCAGCCATACCCTGCTGGGTGAGCCAATCCATCTGGGTTATCTGGAGAGCAAATAGGAAGGCTGCAATAAATAATAAACCTGTGAAACACTCCCTCTGCCTCTGGATCCAAACTCCGCCAAGTAACTCCTCGCCATGGCTGATGGCTCACCTGGGGTGACAATCTTTACCAGTAATAAAGATTGTATTTTGGATGCTCAGCATGCCAAGTTGGAAAAGATCTGTAGCTCTAGGTATGGCAGCCATCCAGCCATCAAACTCAGGTGCTCTGGTTGTCTTTCCAGCCAGAGCATCCATCCCCTGCCAGCCACTCCTACACTCACCGGTGTGTGAGCAGACTGCTCCCTCCTCTTTCCAGCGTTTTCTCACAATTTTTAACTCAAAATGCTATCGAGAGCGTCAGTACCAGCAGAGTCACACGGATGTCACGCTTTGTTCTGCACCGGGCAGCGGCTGGGGACGGCCCGTGTGCGGCCACTAGAGCGCAGCATGTGCCCGCGCCACCTGCACGCAGCCATTCCCTGCCGCACAGAGCTGACAAAAACTGGGCAAAAAGCGGGTGAAAACAGCCAAACTGACCAAAAGGCCGGTATTTCCCTCCCTCGCTTAATCGGCATTTAGTAGCCGCTGAAAGTCTTAATTTCTGTCTAAAACAAAAGGGGGCAAAATCTCAGCAACCGGAACCATCGACGGTGCGACCTGCAAATAAAGCTGTCCTGAGAAGATTGGTTTGAAAGAAAAAGCAAAAACTTATTTAGCCTGGTTCTGGGGGAGGACACGAGTGCAGCCAACCAACAAACTGGGAAGCTTCGAGGTCTCTGCTAAACACAGGAGAGAAGAAAAATTACCCCAAACTTTTCATCAGGATGCGCACAGCTCCAGAAGGAGCCCTGGGAGCTGCGGGAAATGTTTCTGTCCCCGAGCTCCTCACTGCCTGCTGCCAGCGGCACCGGAGGTCCCCTCTCCTTCCCAGGAGCTGCTGACTGGAGGAACCATGCAGAGGGGACCTGAATCAGGAGCAAACTGCTCCCACCTCAAGCACGGCCCCAACCTAGAGCCTTCTGCACATTACCCAGCAGTGGGAACGGTGACTGAGCGCAGGAAAGCTGCTCCAGCACCAGTTCCAGCATCCCCTGCTGACGTGAGGAGGATTCCAGCACCCAGCAGCGTGAGAAAGCCCACAAGAGGGTCCCACTGCTTTACACTAGACAATATTTCTGTGCAGATGATTCCTCCCAAGTCAGATTTGCTCCTGGGACCCCTCTGCCCTTACTCCTTTTTGCCCAAGCATGACACCCTCTCACTTCTCAGCTATAGCTGAGATTTACCCACCACTGAAATAACATCCAGGCAAGGGTCCCTTCTTGTAGCCCACAAGAGATGAGCGAGGGAGCTGCTTTCTGTACATCTCCCAGTTCCAATCCTGAAACTTTGTCCCCTGTGCTAGCAGTCTTCTAACAGGTGCATCTGGTGGCTCCATGTAGAACTGGTTTTACAGGATTAGCTACGTCTGGCTGTTTGGGCATTTCAACCAATTTCTGGAGCTCCCCATATGCATCACTAAGCATCAGGGATTGAGACCCCTCAGAGCCTAAAGGCAACCATGGCCATGTAATGCTGTACTTACTAGCAAAACAAAGAGAGGAATGCCAGGCCTGCGCATTCCTGGCTGCCAGGTAAGAGCTGTGCGTTACCTTGAAGGGGCTGTGCAGCTCCGGGTGACGGTGGCGATGGACGATGAGCCCGAGGGTGGCTAATCCTATGAAGAGCCATCGGGAGAAGCTGAAGAAGTTCAGTAGATGGTAGATGTCTCCAATGCACACCATGGCAGTGACCAAAGGGAACTGAGCATTGGGAACATGGAATACAGTTATTAAAGCCTTACTGTGGTACTGGGACCAGGAAGGGTAAAATGGATCACTTCCTCCAACCCCCCTGCAAGTTCTTCACAGCCCCAGCATTTTGGAGGTCAGAGAACTGCACAAAACGGTGTCACAGGCTGGAGGCAAAAGACCTAAAGGCACTGTTCTGTTGTGCTTCAGAAAGGAGTGAACATTTCAAGATCAGCAGCATCTTTGATGCCTCACATCCAAGCCAGGGCAATTAAAACCTGTGTGATCCAAAAGCCTGCACTGTTGGTACACAGGATATCTACAATGACATCTGCTACGTTTTTAGCAACAAGCTGCAACAGGCACTGCAGCACAGTTAAGATGGAGCTGGGCCGTTGCCATAAAAAAAAAAAAAACCTGTATAAACCAAAACATCAGACCAGACCATCTCTACAAATGCTCATTCCCTGCATTTCCAATACACCTGGGAATTTTCCATTTCCAAACAGCCAAAGCCTGGCAGAGGTGTTTCCATAAGGCAATATCAAGCAGAAGCTGTGGCAGATGGTAAGGACTGTACTTTTCAAGAAGATGTCTAAGGTTATAAGGCAGGGACCTGAAGGTTGTGCATTTGGATACTGCTGCTGTCTCAAGGGGCCTTAATCTTTTGCAGCCATTTCCTCTATCCCACCTTCTTTATTTTTCAGAGGGTAATTTAAAGTCTCAACACCCTTTCAACTCCTCAGTTTATCCAGCCTTTGCTAGAAAGCCAAGACTGCAAAAGAACAGAGCAGGTCACACAGCCAGATCTCCTTACCATTAACATGACAGCAGGAAGGGGGGTATGCCTTCGAATGTGGATCATGGAGAAGAGAGGAGGCCACTGCCCTTCCCTGGAAGCCACAAACAGAGTCCTAGGAAAAGACAGGGAGCCCTGTGCATTAACATCCTACATCCAGACTTGAAATGACATCAGTCACTGGACTGACCTGAGGCATCAAGGCACCTGCCCCCTTCCCCAGAACAAGTCTGCTGTTCAAGGCCACTGTTCTGCCTTTAGCTGCACTTTCATGGAATCACCAAATGGCTTGGATTGGAACCCAACTCCCCTCCATGGCCAGGGACAGCTTCCACTAGACCAGGTTGCTCAGGGCTCCACTTCAGGGGCATTTGGAAGAAAACCCCAAGGTTGAATTCCCGTAGCTCTCCCAGGAGCAGTTCAGTGCAGAGTCCAGCAGAACCACAGGCAGTGTCTCCTTGGGTGACTCATTAGCAGAGACCTCAGGGCAGGTCCAAAGTGACCAGGAATGAGCTCAGGCTGGAAACAGGAGTAAGAACAACTCTTGCCATCAGAAAAGGAATTAATCTTTCCAGTGAAAAGGAAGTGGAGGGATTACAAACGTCAATCCTTTATAAGAGAAGTTGGTGAGTTTATGAAAGGGGATTGACAGTTTTGAAGCCTATATTCTTATATGTACATATAAAAAAAAATTAAAGTGCAATCTCCTCAAATGACAGATGATTTCCAATCCTCTGGTCAGCTGTTGGAAAATACAGTTTGTCATACTGCCAAGAGGCCAGCTACACACAAGAACAGCTACAAAATGAGAGCAGAGAATTCCTTGCTTCCATCCTTCCTTTGACTCGTGAAATAGCAATTAGGGAGAAGACAATCACATCCAATTTTGTAAATTTAATATCCTCAAACAAACCATGCCAGAGCATCAGCTGGGCTGGAGCAGGGCCCAGAGCAGCTGGGGCACAAGTGTACAACCAGTTTTATTGCTGTCTCTGTGGCTTTGCAGGGGTGTGGCTGGCAGGCAGCCAGGGAGGCCCCATCAGTGTTTACATGGACTTGCTGAAGTGATTATGTTAATGATGCCAGGGTGGCGGAGAGAAGGTCGACAAGGGACATGAAGAATCTCTGCTGTCCAGAGACTTCTCATCCTCAAAGAAAACCACTGTCTAGGGCAGCTAATGGCGAGGATCCTTCACACCTGTATTTAATACAGGACTTTAGGGTCGTGGATCAAATAATTAATTCGATTTCATGCTATGAAACATTCCTTTCAGATTGACTGATTTTTCCCTTTGCAATCAAAGCTGTGAAGCAAAACCCACTGCAGAGAGTTCGCTCAGCTCCGCAGGACCAGCACAACACACTTCTTCATAAGGGCTGCCCTCCTCTCCAATTTCAAGGCTCCCATCAGGACACGGAGTGTGGCAGACAGTGAAGCTGGCAAGATAATTTTTCCATGGAACAAAGCTTTTCTTATTGCAATAGCAAGACTTCTTGAACCTCAACTATTGCTTTAGGAATAGCCCACCCTAATGACATTTCACTGTCTTCAAAGCAAAGTCCTCAAGGGAAAGTTTGCCTAGAGAGCCTCACAACAGAGGGACCTCGTGCCCTGCAGCAGCACAGCTGCCTGAACCCAGCGAAAGAAGACTCGGTCTCACTGAGCAGCTGCCAACATCAACAAAACCTTTAGTTCACCAGAAACATTGACATTTTGTTTTAAACTGGGGATTTCAACTGAAGGGTAGGGGAGAAGATAAAAATCTTTGTTTGTGACAAGACGTAGATACTAAAGTCTGGACCTGGCCAGAAATAATAAGAGTAGACTCTCAGACAAAAGGGAGCACCGTGCAGTTGAAAACCTGGGAGTCAAAAGCCTTATTTTTCCCACTAGAGTGGCTAAAATGCCACTGGTGTGGACTGGGAGTTGCACAGGCTGCTGGTACTTCCCTCTGGTTCAGTAAACCAAAAGTAAAATAGATCCTTAGGGATGTGACCTTGAAAATGTGAAGATTCCTCCATTCATTGTTCCAAAGCAGGACAGTGCGACAAGGACAGGGACCACAGAGATGAGGCTTTTGAAGGCTCGCTGCACAAAGCTCTGGGGGAAGAGAAAATGTGATTTTAGGAATGTGTGGTGATCTCTAGGTGACATCAAGATCAAAAAAAAGGAAAACTTCTTCCACTGAAGGAGTAATATATAACTCATAAATCTCTCCTTTTCTACTGTCATCTGCAGGTTATTTTTCATTATCTCTTAGGCACAACTAGAAGAAGTTACTGTTGCCCAGTAGTCCAGAGACATTACAAAGCAATAAAGTACATTATAGGAAAAACAGCTCCGAAAGATGTGCCATGGCCACACTGAGGAGGTAACAACAGGGGTGACAACTCACCACAGCCACAGCAGGAGAAGCCAGAACATCTTGTGTTCCCAGGACTGTGTAATAGGAGACGTTGGTGAGCATGTACCCCACAATTACCGTGATCACAGACACGATGACAGCCAGGGGGATATTTCTACGAGAAAGGGGAACACACACACACAAAGAACAAGCTGCCATCTCTCGTTATGCACAGTATTATTGCAGATTGTATCTGGTGGCACAATTGATTGCAGTCAGGTGAACCCACAAAGTTATTCCTCCCATACTGCACTCGCGAAAGCTGCGGTGCCCCGAGGCTGGAAACCCAGGGCAGCTTCCTCCCAGCCTTACCGTTCAGGTTTGACCAACTCTTCACGCACAAAGCTGGTCTGAAACCTGCACGATGGGAAGAGACGGGGTGAGAGTTGGAGTCAGGCTGAGGGCACCTGCCTGCTGCCCGTGGAGTGCCCTCCCACGGCACCTACCAGCCTGAGTACGCGAACATGCCTGCATAGAAAGCCAGGGGCAGCTTATCCAGAACCAGCGCCTGTCTGTCAAAAGCGTCCTGGAAGTGCTCAGTGTGGCCTGCAGAGGAGATAAACAATGGACACGGAGCAGCAAAATGTCAGAGACAGGCTTCCTTCCTGGTAGGATAACATCCCTTGTACCCCTTGCTCAGGCCTGGGAAGAGTGTGATTTCCTTGGAGCCAGGTATTCAGATTCACTTCGTTGCTTTAATTTCAGTGTTGTTGCTGATAGATTTACTTTCCTACAGTTAAAAAACTGTAGGACATTTTCCTGACATTAAAAAAAATCCATCCCTTGTCCAGCTACAGGAGGCATTTCAGGAAGGGCAACAACAACTGCCAGTTGTTTCCAGCAGACCCTGCTATGGGAACAGGAGACCGTGGAAATGAGAGGATCCACATTGTCCTCTCCTTTCTTTAGGCCCAAAATTAATTTGTTGGACTGACCCCCATGTCCCCTGAGCAGCTGGACACACACTCCTCTTTGATGTGGTGCAGCCAGTGAGGCAACTAACTCGGCTCTCCCTGTGCTCCCTCCTGTTCCTGCTGCTGGAGCACTGACCCCAGCCCTGGGCTGGCCAGAGCATGGGAACCAGGCTGAAGGAAGGAATGGGAGCAGGCCACTGCCAGCCTGACCCACCACCACTCATCCACAGGAAAGGACTCAGAGGGTGAAACAAATGAAATTTTCAATGTAGAGGTGTCTCCAATATTTACCAACTCCCCTAATTTTCCTTCAAGTTCTCTGCTTGAAGTAACAAAACAAACATAACAAAAAAAAAAATCAAAGTCAGGATTTTCTCCAACTCCAACAAAAAAAATCTTAGGGAGGAGAGAAACTCTCAATGGCTTCTCATTCAAACACAGTCAAAAAGGAGTTGCATTCCCAAAATTTTCAAATCCAGGTAACACAAGGTTTGGTTCCACATCTGTGTTCAATTTTCCATAATAAAGTCTTGCCTAGTTGGGCTTCACCAGGAAAGGTGTGACATGGCATGGAACATGTGGAGAAAGTCAGGCCATTCTTTTGGAGGTACTTCTGCAAGAAGTTCAGTGACGAGATTTGGGCACTTGTCTCTAAAATAAACCTTAGCCAAAGAGAAGGTAATGGCAGAGGAAAGGACAAAAGTGTAACCAAAACAAAAAAAACCAGCACGAGGCAGAGAAATCAGGCAAAATGATTTAAAAACACAAAACTGATTTTTAAGCACAACAAAAAGTGAAGTCAAATTGAAAATAGGTTTGAAGAAAACTAACCCAAAATATAGGAGTGGGCCTGTTGGGGTACTCTTTTTATGTTCTAAAATGATGGCTGGTAAGTGATGGTGCATGAAAAGGATTTATTGCCTGCAATGCATTAATGAGCAATTTACAGTCCCCCGTGAGTCACGTTAAATACAACCTGTCATACTGGAGTCTCTTGGTGACTTCTCCCCTCCAGATGTCACCAGCACTTATCCTCTCCCCAAGAGGACGAGTGCCAGGGCTCCAGATTGTGATTTGAAGGCATTCCTAACAATAATGGCTTGGGATTTCTAGCTGCAGGGCAGTCCTTTAGTTCAGAAGCGTTGCCAGCCCAAGGGGACCTTTGCATGTTCAAAGGAGCCAGTTCCAGACATCAGAAAGAAACAAGAACATGGAGCCCACTGCCTGTGGTGTTTTCTCTGCAGAAGAAGATAATAGCATGGAGAGGGAGCAGGCTTCATCCCTTGAGTGGGAATGCCTTGGGCTTTTCTATAAACTGAGGCTTGGATTAAGGCCAATACTCTGGTATCGTTCACAGAAGATACTACTGGTGGAGTTTTTCTCTCCCACTCTGGATGTGGACATGAAATCCTGTGCCAAGTTCATTGTGAGGTCACGAAATTACTGCCCATCTCAATTTGGAGGTAAAAAACATTAGCTTCAGCCACAAAAACATTAGAGGTGCCATTCCCAGGGCTGGTAACTCATTACACAGCTGTGACTGGCTCAGATCACCAAGGGATGCTGTCACACATCCCAAATGTCCATAAAATACGTGCTGCTTTGGAAGATTCGGAGCCCCACTGGAAACAGGCAAGTCTGACTCCAAAGAAACACCATCAGCAGACAAAGGTGCCTGTGTGAGCCTGGGTAGGATCACACATCCTGTGGTGCTCAGACCCACTCACTTGTGGAGAAAGCAGCACCCAGCCAGGTGCACCAGCCCAGTGCAATGGCGCAGGGCCAGAAACACAGGTCTCATCTCCCAGCGCATGGACACAGAAAGCTGCTGCCAGCTAAGTGAGCACCACGCTTGTCACTAGGGACTGGTAAAAGCCGTGCCCTTCCCTCAGCCGTGCAGCAGCACCTACCCTGGGCCAGCAGCATCATCCCTGGCACGATGATGAGTGCGAGAGCCAGGAGTTTGACCACGGAGAGAGCCGTCTGCAGCCGCGCGCTCCAGGTGACGCTCCAGGAGTTGAGGGTGAGGACCGTGTCTGGAGAGGAGAACACACTGCCAAAGCTGCAGCCTGTGCTCCACACACACAGGGAAAAACACAGCAGCTCTCCCTGCCCGAGGGGTGCTGTGGGAAAGCTGCATCTTTATGCCTTAGAGAGGATGCTTGGGGTGGGAGATGTCAGAAAACATCACAGCTCTGGCCCAGCATGCAGGGGGAGCTGAGTTATGCTCCTAAGAGGTAGCAGGAACCTGGTTCCTGCTGGATGATCCTCACCTGCCTGGGGGAAAGGTGTGGGACATCTCAGCAGCCCACTTTGCAGCATTCCTGTGCCAGCCCACACCAGTCCAGAGCAGGCAGGGCAGCTCCACAGGCTGGATGCGCCAGGAGAGAAGTCCAAAACCTCAAGCCTTACAGTCACAACCCATGCGGCTGTTGCACAATTACACGTGGAGAGTTTCTGCTCCCACAGCAGCCAAAATCTCCCTACCCAGGGCTCCAGCTGGTCAACAGGGAGGCCCATTCCCCTCCCTGGAGAGCGGCCCAAAACCATCACCTTGAATCAGAACATTTTGGGTAGCCGAGGAGCTGAGATAGGACCTTTATCCCATGGTTGTCCCAGGAAATAACACCCCAAAAGTGCTCCTAGTCCAGGGCAGAGAGGCCAGGATGGACAATGCCATGAATGTCAGTACTTACAGTAGCCCAGGAGAGACACGAGCTTCACTGCAGGGACAGGGGCAGCACAGGGGGCAAAGAACGGCTCCAGCATGTAGCGCCCGAATGCCAAGGAAACCACTGCACTGTTGGCAGGCCTGGAGTGGGGACAGAACCAAGCACAAACCGCTCTGAGGATGGCTGGAAATGGCATGAGGAAAAACCGCACAAAACCTGGGAGGGGGAGCAAGTTTTACCCCCTGGTTTAATCCTCTCACCCATGCAGATGGCGAATTCCCATCAAGTCTTTTCTCATAGGTTTTTCTCAACAAATGGGTTAAAAAACACATGTTGCAAAATGATTCATTTCCAACTTGAAAGCAAAAGTTGAGATTAATCATACTGAGCAGTGCAAGTGTACTTCATGTGTTCTGCTTCCTCTCAGCTTACATGAAGGATACAGGTTATTGAGAGGTGAGGACTTCCTTTTTAATGTTAAAAAAAGAAGTAGTTCACAATTTCATAAATTATTTAACTTGGAGCTAAGCCAGAAAGTTGTCTCCACATTCCGAATCTGGAGAAACCAGAAAAGTTTCACACTGAAAACAGAAGATCTGAAATAAATCTGGCATCTATTGTCAGTCCCTGAAAAATACCATGGCTCTTGGGGGATGCCAGCTGCCAGAGAAGAGAGACATTCTTCAAGTACAGAACATTTTTAACATTTGCAACTATTTCCACATTACATCTTCCTCCTTTTATCACTAAAAAAGTCTTTTAAAATCATTCAGCTTGTTTCTACTCTTTCCTTTACAAACTGCCTGGACTGTTATGTGGCATCATAACTTTTTTTTTTTTAAATTATCACTGTATCCAGGAAGAGGCAAGCAAACAAAATCTCTTACCTGATAGCAAAAAACTCTGCCCACAGGAATAAGAAGCTTGGCAGAGGCCCTAGTGTCTCCAGGATGTAGATATAATGTCCTCCAGACTTGGTGATTCTTGTTCCAAGCTCTGCATAACACAAGGCACCTGGAGAAGTTCAGGTAGAAATGTACCAAGTAAATAATCCCACGGATTTTCCCTTTTCTGTATGATTTTTCAGGGATTGAACAAATCCATTTACAATAAGTAGTGAGTGAGAGGAAGAAAAAGGAGTTTAACAGAACCGCTTTTCCCTATTTTTGTGTGTTAAATTGTTTTGAAGTAGGTTTTGAAGTAATTGGCTCACCTGCCAGGTGGAAAGAAATTCTCTGGTTTCTGGTTAATGTTACAACTTTTCCATGGAAGCTCTGAAGAAAGGTGTGTGATAGAAATGTTGCACTAAGCTAGAGGAGGTTTCCTTTGAAAAATGCCCTGGATTCTTTCTTCTCCTCACAGTCAGACTGGTGAGATGGTGCTTACAAAGCAGCCACAGCAGCTCAGCCACAAGCCATGGCTGAACTGGTCGTGCCAACCACGTTTTTGATCCCAGGCCACATCCTCGTGTCCTTATCTCACATCTTCACATAAATCCCTTCCCTCCTTTGAACCCAGTGTTGACATGGCCATGCCGTGGCAATCATGCCATATTCAGGTCATGCAGGATGGTGACAACCTCAGTGTTTCCTGTCTCCCAGCTGCAGAATTCACGCAGAATCCCTGCTCTAAGCATCAAACACAGGCAGAGAGCTCACCTCGTTTATTCCAGTGGGTCCCTTCAAATGCTTCAAGCATGCATGTAAGTGTGCTGCTGAACTCCTGCAATGGGACTTGTAAAAATGCCCCACTTGAAAGGAAAAAAAAAAAAAAAAAGCATAAAAGAAAGCAAGCCTTTAAAATAGACTGCAAAAAAGTGTCAGCGAAATGATCAGGGGAGGTCATCAAGCTGATAAAAGCAAAGAACAAACCAACAAATCCAGCTACAAAATGCAGTAACTTGATAAAGAGATTCCCAAGGCCCTTCCAGCAGAGTGTATCAAAGGATGCTGCAGAGGGAGAAACCTTTGCAAGTGCAGAGGCTGTGTGATTAGCACGCACATAATTTAGTGCTCTGCTTGGTTAAAAGAAACACCGTGCTCATGTTATATTGAAAGATTTTCTGTAAGGAAAAGTGTATGATTCACCAAACAACCACACATAGGTTGCAATGTGAAATATTGGGACACATTTGCTAAGAGCAAGAACAACTTGTTGCCCCATTAACAACTGAATGTCTCGATTTCTAAACTTGCATATATGTCACAGTCTTAACGTGTTTTTTTGCACGTAGGGTATTTCTCCTGTCTTTGTTGTTGTTTTGGGTTTTTGTTTTTCTTTTTTCTAAGTTACAACAGAAGAATGGTAAAGCCACCCACTGTAATGAGAATCAGGTTCCTCTCCTGGGCTGAGAGAACTTGCAGTTGTCCTAATAGCACCTTTAGAGAGTTTCTGAGAGGATGATTTTATACAGTTAATGAAAGAAACTAAAAGCCGTGTGTTTTATCCACTGTAACTGCTAAGAGCTCTGTTACTTCAGAAGAACTAGAATGAAACTGTCATCAAAAAGACAACATTTTGTGAGAAAAGACAAGTATTAAATAGACATACCCACAGCATTTTTGACACACACCCAGACAGCCACCCCAGGCTGGTGGATAACCTGCATCTCCCCAGAAAACCTGCTCCAGTTCTTGGCTATTCTGTCTGACAGAAAGGGGATCCCATATGGGATATTGGAACTGTCCCTTCCTGCCCTCTCCACAGTGTCTGTGAAAAGCCCTGCACAGCCCTCAGATTCCCTTTCAGCTGCCTAAATCTCCCTTCCACCTTATAGAAGGAGTCCCCTTGTTCTCTCCCGGCTTTCCTGGCAGAGACCTTGCTCTCTCCGTTTGCAGTCACTGTCGCTCCTCTGCCCTGGACTTGTACATGAATTGATATTCAAAGACCTTCAGTGCTGGAATTTTGTCCATTACCCCAGGGAAATAATTTGAACTAAAAACTCCTAGTGACCACTCCCTGACTTCTTAAACATTTGTTTTTCTTACACTAGGAATCAGGAGTTTTGGGTTTATTCGTCTCCCAGCTTTCTAAACATAAAAACGTGCAGACTTCCCTCACCCCCCAGGTCCTTAAGCAAAGGCTGCCAAAGCTCACCACTCACCAAACATGGAGAGGAGCCCACAGGAAAACCAGACCACCAGGGAGAAACCCACGCTGCCGGAGTTTTTCAGTACTCCTTTGGGGGAAATAAAGATGCCACTGCCAACCATGCTGCCGATGAGCAGGGAGAAAGCCCGCAGCAAAGTTATCTTTTTCCTCAGGAAGATGGCCTCTTCTTTCTTGTCTTTCCCCATGGCTTTCTTCTAATCACAGGGGAAGGTCACGCTTTCAAGAGCTGCAGTCTCCCAGGTGTCCTCAAGGCTCACCTGTAAGACAAGGAGTTAGGGATTCGAGGATCTTCTTGTCTGGGTAAAATTTTTTTTCCAGTAACCTGTCAAGAGCTGTTGAATCTGTTCTCCTCATCTGCAGGAAGTACCAGCCAAACCACAGGTGCATAGAACACACCTTCTCATCAGTACAGACCCTGAGAGACTCGCTCAGTGTTTTCTGCTCCTTCTGCCAGGCAGCACAGGTATTATATGTGGCATTCCAGCCACACTTAAGGATGATTTCCAAATTTGACTTTGATGCCCAAACTGGAACTGGCCAATTTAGGGTTAATTTAACAGGCCCTAATATGGGGGTACATTGATTTCAGGTCACTGGCAGAAAACATTTAAAGCTGCAAATCTAACATCCACGACCTTGAGAATCTCTGAGGGTAGAAAAATATTAAGCTACATTAATTGGTGCACAGAGATGATTTAAGCTGTTTTAACTTCCTACCCATCCTTGCTGAATGAACTAGCTCTGATTTCCTCGCTAGAGATCCGTTTTATCGGTGTTTCTCAATATAGTGTCAAGCCCTTTTGTTTCCAAAGTCTTGAAGAGTCAGGAATAAGTGCTGTTTACAACTCTAAGACAGAGCTTATTCATTACTAACAGACACGTCATTTCTCATTAATATAAAAACTTTCTTGGTAATAACAGCAGCAGTGAAGTTTTTCTTAGAAAAGAAGGAACTTCAGACACTTCAGGGAGCACGAGCTGATCCAGATTTAGCTCTCACAAACCACAACAACCTCCTACCTCCCTGCCTTGTCTCTCCTGTGTCTCTCTGTCACTCCTAAGCTGCCAACTTCACCAAGAAACTCACCTTTAGCTTGGGCAGGTAAGATGAATTCAGGTCAGTTACTACCGTCTAATTTGCTGTAGCAAACCTGCCTGTAGTTCTCCCAATAGCAAGGTGGATGTTTTACACCGGTAATTATCCCTGGTGGAGCAGGCAGGACAAGTCTGGAGTAGATAATTTGGCTCTCGTCAAACATCACACATCCCCAACAATGCTCACACACTCTGCTTCAGTGCTTTCTTTTCATTATTCTGACACAGTAAATTACATCATGGTGAATGTTTGCCCCAGCCCCATGGCTACACATTAGTGCAGAGTCACACTTTACATGAGAGCCTATTTTATGGGTTCCTTGAATAATTTAGTAATTGTGGTGGTGTGTCCACAAGGAGACAGTGGTCACCTCTAGAAGCAGACCTTAGCAGCCAGAAATTGCTTTCTTGGCAGAGAGATTAAAATGTTCCCCTAACTTTGAGGGGACAACTCTTGTTAGGATTTACCCATGATACCTCTTTCCATGCCCTGTGTAAATTCAGTGTAACCGAGGTCTGCTCTCCCCCATCCCCAGCTATTTTCGCACCTGGAAGCCGGCGGCAGGAAGCGGGGTTATCACTTTCTCTGCACACACATGACAAGCACATGCAGAAAGCCCTTTCTCCTGCCAGCAGCACGAGCTGGTTTCTCTGAGATTGAGCCAAGCCTGCACAAGCATCTTCCCAATCAAACCAGCCAAGTTTCGTTATTAAACCTCTAATGAGTCCCGGAGGACACTTTAAGGCTCAGATGGGTCACATCAGCCTCGTCTGGTCCTGCAGAGCTGCTCCTCAGAGTCCCCAAACCTCACTGGGCTGCTGGAGACAGAGGTCTGGAAGAGCAAGGAAAGACCCCTGGGAGCCTCCCAAGCCCCCAGCTGCTGTTCCCTCAGACACCAATTAATTACTTAACGTGAAATACCAATATCATCTGGTATTTCTCAGCTGAAATGAGACCCACACTGCATTCATTAGCAGGAGTGAAACAGAGCCTCACCGAACTGAAACCAAACTGAGGAGAGATGCTGTGCACAGCTATGGCTAAAGCACTGTTCGGAGATAATTAAAAGGGCACTTATCTGTTTGGCTGGGTTTTAAACAAAGCAGGTGCATTTGCAATCCATCAGACTCCCATTCCTTGCTGGGATCCCGAAGAAGCAGAAGACAGCGTCTCTTCACAGGCTCTGAAATTACACAGAGAGAGGAGGGGAGGAACAAAAAAACCGGGGAGATCAAATCAAATTTACAGACCAGGTTAATGATCCAAAGTAAACACTGAACTCCGTACTTCTGTCCACGTGCATTTTTTTTTTTAACACTACTGAACAGTAAACTTGAGAAACGTGAAATCTATCAGTACTTGTTCCAGAAGTGGTTGAAGGAGGAGGAAAAAAGGTGGAAAAGGGGAAAAAAAAAATAAAGAGTAACAGAAAGCTATTGAATTGGACTTCAAAGAGTCACCTAGCAGAGTCTACAGCCTGGAGAGACCATTCCTGTCTGCTCTGCTCTCCAGCTACATTCCAGCACCAGGCACATTAAAATGCTGGGATGTTAATCCTTGTGGCAATGCTTAAGAATATTCACAATGTGCTTAGCACAAAGGAAACAGGCAAAGCTGCTTTTTGTTCACCCCTTTGACTTAGACGGTAGGCTCAAATCCTCCTTGTCCCAAAATGCAGTACCTTTACATGAGAGATCATCAGCAGGGCTGGAGAAAATTGTTACTCAAACCTATTTCACAGCTTATCACACACACTGGGTCTTTCCTCCCTCATTCTTCATTTACACTGATTTTTTTGCTGGTTTGGGGGTTTTTAGCTGTTCATCTTACCTCACAAGCGCTGCAGCATGGATGGAGAGGGAGGAGACAGGCATGAAGAGAGAATCATGTCTGTTATTTGCAGTGGTGTCTGGAAGCCCCAGCCAAGAGCAGGACCCAATGTGCTCAGCACAGAGGCAGAGTGGACGTTACTCTGGTGAGAAGCTGGTGAGGTAAACAAGCAAGTTGGAAAAGGAGAGGAGGGAGACAGAATCGTTCTCAGCTGGGGAGCGGAGACCTAGAACAACGAGTGACCTTCCTCCGCCTGTCCCGCAGGAGGCGGGTGGCATCCCTGGGAAAACAGACTGCACCTCCACAGTCCCACTTCAGTGACCTACCCCCAAAAACAGCCCAGCTACTAGGGAATATTCCAAAATACTTGCAGCTGTATTTTCTTTGTGTCCTCAATCAATTCCATATAGCCAAGAACAGGTTAACCCCTTCCTTTTCGTACTGCAAAAGATGCAGGCATCAAACTATTCCTTGGAGTCTCACTATTTTTTCTTTTTTCTGTGCCAAAAATGTCACTCCAGCTCAATGTCTGCCACAAGGCGCAGAATCTAACTAAATAAAATCAGCAGTGAATGGGAGCTTTTTTATTCATGCATGAAAGTAACATAAATAAGCTTTAATGAGGCTGGTGGTGGTCTGTTCTGGGAACTCAATCAGAAATCTATTTAGGAGACCTGAGAGATGTTTGTTTATAGACCAAATTGAACACAAGAAACAGGCTGAAAGGACAAGACAGGCAGCTCTACTTCTTTTCAGCTTTCTACAGCTGGTTTGCCACCCTGGATAAGAAACCAAAAGGGACAGTCGTTAAAAAATCAGGCTCAGGCTCAGATGTACCAATAAATCCATGCCATTGCCTTAGGTGTAAATGTAAAAATAATTTCCATTGGCTTCTCTTTCTACAGAGTTTCACAAATATTATCTTGTGAACTGTCTATCAAAAGACTACTATGTCCCAACTTTTCTGTCTTACTGAATTTTTTTTTTTTTTTGCCTTGACAGCAAAATTGCTCTTGGCTCAAGTCACAGCATTTCTATCACCTCATTTAGGCATTTCCAGTTATCCTTCATACAAGGGTGACTTTTTCTGGAAAACAGGCTGATGGTGAGGTGAGTCTGGACCTCTTGGTGATATGAGGATGATATCGTTGATTTCACATTTTGGCTAAAAGTTGGACTAAACCAAGACTAAGGTTTTCAAGCAGCTAAATTCCTGTTGACTTCAGAGCTCCTTCCTAACAGAATCTATATTCTACATCAAGTTTAAAACTTTTCATTGCAACCAGTCTACCAAAGCTGACACCACAAATGCAGATGTTTTGTAATCACGGTGCTGAGTGATATTCACAGGATGCACAGATCATATAATGTCCTCTCATTTTTCTAAGCGTCTGATTATAACTCACCATTCAACTGCTACAAGGATCTTGCACTTTTGTGTATCCAGAACTGATTTCCCATTAATGCTGTGCAGGAACCTTGGCCCTTTCATTAGTGCTTCTTCCTCACAAGTTCCCAGTGACACAAAACACAAACTGGGAAAGATGCACACCTGATTAAAAAAGACTTCAGTCTTCTTCTACAGCACCAGCTATTAGAGACTGTCAGAAAAGTGCATCAGCATCCCTGTGTAATGAACTAACACGATTCCTCTTTCTTACAAGCAGAAGCAGGGAATACCCAAGGCACTTTCCTCCCAGCCCATCAGACCCACAGGAGCAACAACACCAAGAGGAGCAGGCACTGGAGCACAAGAATCCTAGGAAAAAAAAACCCCAAACCACTCAACAACAAACTGTCTCACATAGCTGTGCTTCCTGAGGCCAGCATCTTGGCTCTACATTATCTCTTGTGGGGCACAGCGCAGGGAAGTGTCCTCAGAGCTGTGTTCTTTTGTGGATGGCTCTCCAAGCAGCAAGCTGTTTTCACTCTCCAGATCAGACCTCCTCCCTGGAACAAGACAATTTGTCCTACTTGAAACTGTTTTCTTAGCTGCATAAGACAGAACACAAACAGAAATAAATCTAAACATTTCTAGCAGAAGACACCCAACAGAGAAGTCTAATGTTGTCACGAAGTACGGCCAAACTTTCCCCAAATGAGAATTCTTCTCAAGCATTTCAAATTTAAAAAAAAAATCAAAGAAAAAAAAAATCCCGTAATAGAGCAACATCCCCCCTCATTCCAATGGTTTGTGGCACTGCATCAGTGCTGAGGTCTCAGAGTTTGTCTGCCTTTGACTTGGAGCTGGGCAATACCAATGCTCAACAGCTCTTGCTCCTGCAGGGAAAATTCCTCCATGAACCAGGTCTTTGTTTCACCTCAGGCCTTGGCTGAGGGCTGTAAGTGCTCCCAGCCACTGCTCGGTGACTTAGCAAAAAAACAAGCCGAGAGCCTCAGGCTGCTCTGTGGGGAGTTGTTCCTCATCCCTGTTGCTCTGCAGGGCTCCATGGTGGGGTCTTTATCGAGGCCAGTTCCCACCAGCAGTCGGCCAATGGCACCATCGTCCAGAACCACCCGGTGCTTTGGAGCTGCAGACCAACCCCTAAGCCTCTCCATAAATACTCTGCAAGAGCAAAATACATTTCCTGAATGGGGGAAAATGCCAAAATGGCGATGCCCATCACCAGCTTCCCTCACGAAGAGGTGATTCCTCACCAGCTATTTTATCCTGCTATGGAGACAGCTCTCTCCTGGTGAAACGCTTGCTGGAGTCAGGAGAAACCCTCACAGCTTTTGCCGTTTTCAGATGGTGGGCCTCATCGATGGGGGTTCCTGATCTACCCTGCTTTAACCATCTGGAATGGAGTCCTTTGAGAGCTGACTGAAGTAATAAATTCCTCTTTCCATATTGTTTCATATATTACATTAGTTTCCCCCTTAATCTCACTGCACTGCTGATGATTTATCACCTCAGGCCTCCAGTTCCCCTCAGACTCCACTTCAGTGCCTGGGTTTGCTCCTTCTCCTCCCACCTTCGAGGAATTCAAAAGAAAATTTAGACATTAAAAAACAACAGTCCTTTACACCTGCATTAGCACTCACTTTGATTGTTACTCACGGTCTAATCCACAGTGAAACCTCAGTGTTTTATGCTAAATCACCCACTCTGGCACCTGACACACACAGCCCAGCCTCTGCTTTGAACCTAACGATGGGGGGAGTCTCTCCTTTTGGCCTCTCTGCTCAGCTGTTATTCATTTATTAAAATATAAGCCAAATACACAATTATGCTGGAAGGAACATGTTTCCTTGTTAGGCCTTTTTGGCTCTTTTCCAGCATTTTTCAGGCAATGGAGATTTATATTTTACTACACAAAGCTTGAGATTAATTCCTTACCATTCCCCAGGCCTCTGATGGAAGGAAGGGGAACAAGAAGGGTTTTCTCTGACCTCTACCTCATCCCCCATGAGACAGCACAGGAACGCACGTCCTGGTCTGTCCTGGGTAACAGGAAGAAGTGACTTGGAGAAAGAGAGCATCTGTCTTTTTATATGATATGGCACCATATCCTCTCAGGCAGTGCAGCCCCTGCCAGCTTCCCAGAGCCAGAGGGATGGCACCAGAGACTCATCAAACACCCAACTCATGCTGTTTTTCAGGTAACATGTAGGCCATCCCCCATTTTCACTTGTATTTAGTGAGAATCAGATTCTAGGAACAAGTGTGTCAACAAAACCAGATCGACATGCTCACTGGGAAGGTTAAGTCAACACAAGGGCATGTTTATTTAATTTTAATGTAAGTACAGTCATGGAAGTATCTGCTGGGAAGGATCTCTGGGTGCCTCTGGCCCTGTCTCCCATGAGAAGCAGGATTGTTGCCAACACTAGCTCAGATCATCCATTAAACCCCTCTCAAGAGTCCCTGACCTCTCTGGATAATCTGTTCCAATGCTCCACCACCATTCTATGGAGAAGCTTCTCCCAATGGCCACTCTGAACTTCCCAACCCCTGCTTGTGGCTGTTATCCACAGCCATGGATATCACTCCAGAGGCCTCCAGGAGCTCAGCCTCACAGATCAGCTCATGGTGGCCTTTGGTGATGGTCCTTGCCACCCCTGTCTCTCCAGCAGTCAGGGCTCAACCAGCTGCCAGAGACTCACTTCTCTTCCAGTTTCCCTGAAGTCTGAGGACTCAACATTGCTGCAAACTGTGATGGCTTAAGCACAGAGAGCGACAGGCAATGAAAGGCACCAGGTGGATGTTCCTCTCCAATCTGGAGGCTTCAGCACATCTCTGATGCCCCCTGAGCCCCACACTGAAATGACCTCCAGCCTTGGAAACTCTATTTTTGGCAGGTTTTTTTCTCTCCCTCTCCTTTTTCCATCCTGGACTTTGAACCTCCCTGTGATCTTGTCCGCATGATTGCATCATTGGTGGCAGGTAAGGTCAGCAGGAATAGAAGGAAGTACAAACAGCACTTCACACAGCACACCAGCAGCTGGGAGAACCTGCAGCCAGCAGAGGTTACAGACCCAGTCAGGTCTAATAAAGACCTGCATCAGTGGAGGGGCAGCAACTACACTTGCAATTATTCATGTTCAAACAGAGGTCACTGTGTCTCCTGCTTCAGAGGCAAATCTGAGCCCTGCAGGGTGTCTCAGGAGGAGGCTTCCTTTGTGCGCAGCACTGAGCCGCAGCAGCCCAGCAAGGCTCTGCTGTGGGCTGCACAAAGGAAGAAATACCACGTGTTTTCTTTTCCTGGTCACTGTAGCTCAGCACAGATGCAGGATATGTATGGAGAGAGAGGAAGGGAGGACTTTTCCTTAGAGGTTTGGGGTGTACTCCAATTTGGGATCACTGTGGCCGGTACCAAGGAGTCACCATCCTGAGTGCGGAAGATCTGAATCCAGCTTCCCTCCTGGATGCCTTAAAACAGCACCAGCCAGTGTATGCCCAGCCCCTGGCATCTCCACATGGCTCACTCTTGGGAGTCCTTGCTGAGCAGGCACCAGCAGCTCAAACATCTCCCTGTTCCTGTCCCCAGGTGATTGACACGTAGGACAAAGAGAACAAGGGGACTGTGCAGGGCAGCTACCGCTCACCAGGCAGAGGTGGGAGAAGGAGACTTTGCCTGAGGAAATCCCTGCTCTGGCAGGGGCTGCAGCACTATCAGCAGTGCTGGATGCATTGTGGGACATCATCTCCGTGGAGTCAGTGCCTTGTGAGAGGTGCCCCATGCAAGTGAGAACATTGCAAAATCCAGGACATCTCTACAAATTCCGGACTTATGCAGCTGCTCAAACGTAATCATGAAAAATATTAGCAATTGAATTGAGAAGGCATTACAAAACATCTGAGGAGAAACAAAACAAACTGGCATGCTGTGCTTGGTGTAAGCACGTAACAGCCTCCACGTGTCACTGGGACCAGCACAGTCTGTACCAGCTGAGGTGCTGCTTCCAGAGACGGAAAAATACTTCCAAGGGGAGCAAGTGCACAGCTGGGGCCGAGCCCTTGTTCCCTGCCACAGGGCTGGTGAACCAGCCTCCCCTGTCACATAGAGATGAATTTTCAGGCACACGAGGCCTCTGGCTACAGTTTGGGCTTCTGCACTTGTCAAAGTAACATAATCAGCTGGGATGAGTTACCCAGATGTCAGGAATATTCCTCAGCCCCGTTTGGAACTGGACCTCTGTGTCACCAAGAGGGCCCTGCTTTCAACAAGCAGCGATGCTGAGCATCCCCAGACTTCACCGCCACCACCAGGACCTGCCAGGACCTGCCAGCCGCTTTCCACTCCAGGGCAGCCTCTGGTAACAGCTGACCTGGCCCTTTGGTGCTGAGCTCTGGAGAGGCACAGGGGCAATCAAAGAGGGAGGTGACGGTCACTGTTGCTCACTGGACTCACCAACATGGCTAAGGCTGTCGATCACCCTCTTTTTTCCCAGTGTCTCTTTTACTGCCAGCTGACAGGTATCTTAACACCAGCATGGTGCAAAAAGCTGGGGAAAAGTTACCATTCCGGATCAAACAGCTCAGATCCAAGCCCCAGGTCAATGGGTCATACTTTATGCAACTGTACTGACATGCAAAACACACCTAGCCTCTTGCTGTACTTTCATAAAGCACAGCCAGAAAGAATATCCAATATATCCTGCATATCAGTGGAGACAAGACAGCAGGAGCAGCATTAAGAGATTATCCCACATGCATTTAACTGTTTCTATTTGACAGGTGGCTACTCAGCAGCAGATACAGAGGATACCAGATCACTAAGTTCCGGCAATTCCTGTAACTCTGTCATCCCTCCCCAGCCACCTAGTGCTCTTTTAGGTGAAAGAAAAGGTTTATTGTGTTCTTTTCCCCCTTCCTCCCCTACACTCTTTTTGTTTTATCCTGAGAAATGTAATTTTAAAAGGCACCAGCAGAACACTACACACACGTGGCTGATGGAGAAGCAAGCCGTGAATTCAGTCCCAAGACACCGGAAAGCCAACGAATCTTTCCACAGGTTTCAGCAAGCGTCAGGTAAAGACCTCCAGGGTAAGGAAGGAAAGAACACAAACCCCTGAACTTTGTTCACACCGTCAAGCAGCAAGGAGCCTGGGATCCTCGAGATGAAGCCTTTGGGGGTGCCCTGTCCCCGTGCCATGCAAAGACAGAGCAAGTCAGCACGCACACCCGGCAGAGACTGCTCCCACCCAAGTGGGATGCCTGCAGATGGTTTTCCAGGAGGCCTTAGAGACAGCTTGAGGGTTTTGCTGCTGAATCAGGCTTTCTGCAGCACAGGCAGAGACCCTACGGCTGGCACTGAGCCCTGCAGCTGCACGATGCCTGGCACAAGCCGCCAGGGCCGCGTTGCCAACACGGACAATCCCGGGGGAACACGGGGCTGCCGCAGCTTCCAGCCCATGGCATCACTACAGGCTCGCATCCTCTCAGCAGGAAAAGCTACAAAAGAGGCACCAGAGCACAAACCACAGGAAACTCGTCCCTTTCTGGGACAGAAAGGACTTGTTGTACAGCACACGCCGTAGACACTGGAACACAGAGGAGGGGTGTAGATTTGGCACTTGAGTGCAAACACTGTGTCCCTGCTATGCCACATCACTGCCCGCCTTAGCCTTAAATATTTTGGTTATTCATCTAAGAGTACATATTCTGAAATATGTAATCGCCAGGCTTTTCTGGGAGCTCTTCAAATGCAGCGCGCCTTGGTCATTCCTCCCAGACAGCTTCCACCTGCAGGGAAACACAGCCTTGTCACTAAAAGCCTCATTTTCAGCTGCCACCAACAGTTTATCTCTGCAAAACAAGCAGCCAGGGCCATTTTTCTTCCTGCTTTGCTGTAGATTCTTCAGAGCAAGAACTTGTTGAGCATGAAGGCAGCACGGACCTCGGCCAAGCTCTGTGCATGCCACAGCAAAGCATCCGTGTACATTCTCCTTGCTTTGCTTTGGTGCAAGTTATCTTACACAGAACTCAGGGCAAGCCTGGATACAATGCTCCTCCCAGGTTTTGGTGTCTCCTGAAAAGCCCAGAGCCTGTGTTTAATATCTGGCCCACAGGAATGCTGTGGGAAGGGCAGGACCTGTACAGATTTGTGGCTGTATGTTCCTTAGCTGTGTTTCCAGAGCAGCTCCTCTCTTCTGGCAGAGAGCAGGGCTGGGCAGGTAAAGCTTCTTCTGAGGGGGACACCGTGCAAGTGGCTCACTCCAGCTGGCAAAGGCAGGGGAGACACAATAAAGAGCAGCAGCTCTGGAAAGGGAATAGACAGGGGCAATGACAGGAAGACAGGGGAACTGGAGATTAAAACTGGAGATTAAAACATCAGATTGAAAAGGAACAATAAATCCCTGTTGGGGAATACAACTGGGGGGTAGAGCAGGAACAGAATGCACTCGGTAAAGAGGCAGATGGTGTTTTCTTTGGGATCTGCAAATCCATTTGGGCTTTCTAACAGAGAAAGATGCCACACTACCCAGAAATCAGCTTGATCCATGACCTGCCTCCCTCTGCCTTCGGTGTCAATAGCTGCTGGAACAAGCAGTGCTGGCAGAGCCCACCTGGCCCAGCAGCACAGGCTGAGGCCAATATGCTCTCACAGCCCGGTCCCTGCAGCAGCCCTGCTCTGCTGGGCCACAAAGACAAGGTGACAGCCAGGCTCAGTCACCCAGACACCAGGGGCTGCCTAGAACCATGAAAGGCTGAGGGCACTGGCAAAACACCATTTGCTGCAAGGGTCAGGAAGGCTCCAGTCACATGCTTTCCATCTGTAAGGGCTGCAGACAGCGATGCAGAGCATTCCAGGGTATGACACCCTTGGAGCAGGGGTGTTCCTACCAACCATCAGCACTCGTGTTCTGGCACTGCCGAGGCATTCTTGCAAAACTCTTCCAGGGAAGGAGAGCAAGGAAAAACAGCGAGCCGCAGATGCTCACATCTAGCCCCCACCCCTCAGTTCCCTGTATTTCATTAGGCAAATAATACTCAGGGTCAATAGCATCAGCCTCTTTCCTGGAAATGAAATAAATACCACCAGCTCTCAGGCTGCCAAGCTGGGGACCCGGGGGTGCAGGCTGAGGTCCCTGCTCTGCACTCGGCTTCTTTTGGTGTTCATAGCACAGCATTGCTTCCGTGTCCCTCCTTTGCTGTGGTTTGGGCAACACACGTGTGTGAAACACAGGGCAAGAGCTCCCAGCCACACACGCAGTTTCCTCATGGAAGCCTTGGCAGAAGTGCTCAGGAATAAATGGGTATGAAGGGGTGCCATCAGCCCTTTGAAACCCAACCCTCCCATCAGCTCTCCTTGGCTAGCAGTCAGCTCACACCAGAGGAAGAGGAACAGGTACAGACCTCACCTAACAGCATTTTACAGTGCTCCTTCTGATGCAAAACAGTCGAGTCTGTGCCAGTGGAACCATTGCAGACTGTTGTTGTGTTGCTATTGTGCTTGAAAATGCACAAATATGCTCACATCCTGCTTGGCTGCACATCCATTTACGTGTTATCACCAGTTTTTCACAGACCATCACATTGAGTTCTTGCATTTTCCTCTCTTCCAAAAGTTTTCATCATGCTTTGGGCTCAAGCTCTCCGACTCTTTACAAGCCACCTCTGGCCCTTCATTTCAGGCTGTTTGCTTACAGAGGGTGCTGTGTTTCTGGCATTGCACACAGTGTTAAGAAAAGCCCATCTGTGAGTCTGCAAGGTCAGGGCATTTTCTGAAAAGTAACAACAAATAGGCAGGCGCTGTTTAAAATGCATCTCAGACCATCAGTCACTGAGGTGCTCTGCTTTATCAGTCTTGCTTGCAGAGGACAGAGTACCAGCCCCTGTGCTTTGTCAAAATTATGTTCCTGCCTTATATGAAAAGATGCTTCAAAACATCTCTATGTCCCAAATTAAAAAAAAAAAAACAAACCTAACTAACCAACTAAAAAAATCATGCTCCAGTCATAGGAACACTGTGCAAATCCCCATAGGCTGATTTTTCTCTAGGGAGGTTCCTCACCTCTAACACTGCTGATAGAAAGTCAATATTTAACAGGACAGATGCCACAGAGATACACTTCTGTTTCTGGAAATAAACCTGAAGGCCATATTGAACATGCCCTGACATCCCCAACATGACAAACTCACCGCATGGCCCCAGGGACAGCCACGAGCTGGATCTCAGAAAGCTGGCTGTGTTTATCTGCAGACTGGTGAGCAGACACAAGGGAGAATAACCCAGTACACTGCAGTGCTGAAAAGCTGTAGTAATTCCAGGCTCTACATAAACATTCTTCCACAAGACACTGCAAACCCCATGGGACAAGTGCAGCACCAACTTTCTCCAAATACTTTCAGTTAGGAAAAAAAAGTTGTAGAGCAGAGGTTTTTCATAGTTTAAAGTAGCAATAAAGTGCTTCCAATGGTTACAATTCCTCAGCAACACATGGCTTCCTACAATTGCTGAGGCATGGTATTTGTAGATTTCACTGGGATCCACTTCTTTTTCTTTTCTTCTTTTGAATTCCCTCCAATCTTTTCATTTTAGTGACAGACAGATTGCAGGATGGATCCCAATAAAGAGACACTTGAAGTTTTTCTTTCTTTCCTCAACTAAGTACCTTTAACCAACAATCACAAACTCACAGAAAGGATCACACTGGATCTTCACCCGTCCTTCCTCAAGGAGTGAAAGCTTACAGATTGATGACCAGTCTAAAACCCTTCTGAATGTTTTACTGCATGAATGTTTTAAGAGTGACCTACGGAGCAAAGTCACTCTTAAGCTATGGGAGCACTGCCAGGCAACTTGGAGCAGGGAAGCTGCAGGGAAGATCAAAGAACCAAGAAAAAGGTTGTAAGACATTACACCAGGAAACCCAGGAGCAAGATGCATTTGCTGTGCCTTCACATGGGTATCTTCAATCTGACTGGAACAGCCAGGACTGCAATGTTGGTTTTCTGATAGAGAAGACTACTGAAAATTCCAAGCCTATCAGAGTAGCACAAACTCCCCACAGATCCAAGTCACAAAAACTGTCACAAGCTGGTATTTTCACTTCTCTCCTCCCCAAGCCTTCTCCCCAAAAAAGCTATTGAGTAAAAAAAACAGTTTTGTTTTAAGGCAGTGGTTGTTACTTGGAAATAAAAATAGAGTTGTTTGCTTTTTTTTTTTCCCACTGAAGAAAAGCAGTATTAAAACCTGATCTCCCACACAATGTAGGTGCAAGGAATTTGCATTTTCCCTGCAGAAGAATGCTGTGGGAAAGACATCCCATACACATCTCCTGGGTTCATGGGAACTGGAGGTAAACTTAAGGATCAGCTGAGAGATGCAATAAAAAGATTGGCTTTATTCTGTTGTAGGAATATCCCTTTGACTGTGACCCTGCCATTTTAGCCATGGTTTCTCTGGGGTACATCATGCCTAACATCTCCCACTGTACATCCCTGAGAGAAGAGGAAGTGCTGGCCTCCGAAGCGGTAACTGGGGTGAGTGCAGTCCTTTGTTTTTACCGGATATTTTCAGGGCATAGCACAGAAAAAGCAATCACATCTGGGACCACCTCAAGGGGCTGCTGGCAGAAATCCAGAAGCTCCATAGAAGAAGCAGCAGATTGCGGATTTCGATGCCTTGGGCAGGATGTCTGTTTCCACAATGGCTGGGGAAGGAAGCAATATAAAGGGAGATGGTCTGATAAGAGCACGGCTGTGATAAAAAGACTCTGTTCAGTATTAATTTATTTCAGCAAGAAGAAAGGTACCCACAGACACTGGGTTACAGACATTAGTCTCTTGCCTCATGAAAAGGGAACTGGTTAGTCTTGAGGCAATGTTGAATACTAGATTTTAAAACAAGTACAAAAATAGACAGAGGGCAGAACAGATGTGACAGACAGTGGGTTCTTCTCATTCATGCTGCAGTTTTGCAGAAAGTTGTTATAATAATTACTACATCAATGTCAACGCTGGTGGTTGTGTCCTGCTTTGCCCTGGACAGAGGAACTGCAAGGTGAAGCTCTGTGCTTTGTGAAATCAAGCATCATTTCCACAATAAAAACTACCAGCCTTTAACTTACAAATTTGTTCTGCCGCCCTTGGATAGCTGGGAACATTCACTTTAGTGAGCAGAGTGGCGTTACTGACTCGCCTATAAAGAGCTTTACTAAAACTTTAAAAAGCACTGTACCATGGGAACACTCGCCTCTTCTGGCTGCCAACTGGTCTTTATGCCACCTCACCTTATTTTTTAACCAAGGGGGAAAGGACAGATTTTGGAAGCAAAGTTTAAGGCCAGGATTCTCCGTATAAACAAAGCTGTACACAACACGATGGATAATCACACTGTCTCACTTCCCAGCATCTGCCCATGGCACATTGTCCCACCTGCCCTCGGTTTGGGCTCACCTTCTGCAGGTAGAGTTTTATTTAGTGCGTTCCTATGTCCAGTGGCAGCACTGACAGCTGCGAGAGGATGGCTGCCCCTACACTGCTCGGACCTGAAGTTCCCTCTGGAGAAATTCTCGCAGGCTTGGAGGCAGGAGGCGAACGCTGCAGGCTGTGTCATGAGCTCCTCCTGGTGGTCAGGAACACTGGATTCACTTCCCTGTGTTTAGAGCTCGGGGATAAAAACACAGCTTTCGAATAGAAACACAACTTTCTGACATTCTTCTCTTCTATACTCAAGAAACACAAAGTGGAAACATAAAATGATCCACATTTTCTGGGAGTGATGTAAAAGTTTCCACTTCTCACTGCTTGCAGATGTGGCTAAAGGGAAGGAACACATCCTTATCCCTCATATTTGGGGTTTTATTTTCATAAAAATCACAAGTTTCACATTTTATTCCCAGCAGAAGACGTAATTTGATTTGCTTTCCACTGTTGTATGACCCATAGCCAAAGGAATACATCCTTCCTAAATATTTATGTCTGTTGAAGCATTCTCCCTGCTGAGTCTGCAGGGAGGCAAGAGGGAAAGACGAAGGAGTTATCCCTACCATCTTCTGAGATTGGAATGGAGTGGATGGAATGGGAGATTCCATTCTACTCAAATAGAATGGGTAAAAATATTACCAAAAGTTAAATTATAACTAATCCTGGCCCAATGTGTTAAACAAATCCCTGCACCAGCATCCAGCATCCATCAGCTGCCATCCCAGAAAGGATACATCCCAAAGGACAAGCAGAAACACCCAAGTGAAACAACAAGGAGGAAAGAAAACAATGTAAGAGTTTTTGCAAAGACTCTCACTAGCAATGGTCTCCCACTCCTTTTCTGGCTGGCCATTAGAAAATGGCATTCTAGCACTACAGAACACTTTCTGATTTCTTTACAAAGGTAAGTTATTTAAAGATATAAATATGTAAAAACATATATAAATTCATTTATATTAATTCATTATATGCACTCTACCAACCAGGTAGTAGAAATACAACCTTGGCACCACATCTGCCTTTGCCCAGAGCCTTGCCATCAAAAACTGACCTGACCTACTCAGAAATTAAAGACGGAGGCATCAGGGACTTTCTTCAGAGTGTGCTAGGGGAAAGTGTTGCTAATCCTGTACTGTAAGATACAGTGACAGTTTGCATCAGTGCAGAAAAAAAATACAGAAATTGCTGAATGTCCCGACCAAGTGGAAAAGAGTTTAAGTATTTTGAGAGTATTGACAGCACTATTTTGTTGTCTATTGAAATGTGTAATAAAAGGATCAGTGAAGACATTCCTTTAATCATAGCTGATACGACTGGAGTTTGGTAGCTGACATTTTATGCTATTCAAAATTCTTTGAGAATAAGGCAACAGAAAAGTAATGGCAGCATTACTGAAAACAGCCTAGAAGCTATCAGGGCACAGCAGGGGCCCTGCATTGTGAGTACCGAAGGTTTGTGTGGAGGAAATGTCTTACACCTGAACCCTGGGTGCTACACAGGAATTCCCACTTTCCAAACACATCAGTTGTTCCAACACAGATCACTCCCCCTTACAAACCTCTTTCATAAGGAAACTGGGATGTATAACACGAAATATCTTCCAGTGTTCTGTACAAAATTGATTTCTTAAAGTGAATTCCTCTCAATAATGAAGAAAAGGCATTGACAGAACCAGTGTCTAAAACAACTTCCTGCAGCACCAGAAGAGGTATGTTAGACTGTTTTTGTGTTTTCCCATAGCATCTCACCAATTCCTCTTTCCTGAGCTGCTGCAAAAGCCTGGGGAAAAAGGGATCCTTCACATGCCACATCCCATTTAACGCCTGGTCTCCCTCCCAAGAATACAACAATTCAGCATCACCTGTGGTGCCTAATGACAGGCACAGCTGCCCAGCAGTCTTTGCATTATGATCAACTCAATTCGCAGTCGTGCACTGCACAGCTCACAGATTTTTCTTCTGCCCGTTCCCAGAAGACCTGGGCTGAGTACGAACAGACCTGGAAGCAAAAGGGTTCCTCTCAATGAGGGACCTCATTTGACCAAGCAGTTCTGACTTGACTTTTAGGACAGCTGGCATGGCAAATACGCTCTGAATGCTCTGCTTCAAGAGGTGCAATGCTTTAACACATGGGAACAGATCTGTTCAGTAAGCGTATCATAATGGAATTTCAAACCATTTCTACAAGTGCTGGTTGAGCACGGGAAAATCTGTACTGGGCCAGAATTGTAACAGGGCTATTCAAAGATCTTTTGTAAAAAACGTAGAAAACCCTTTGTAACTAGAAATCAACAACTTAAGAATAAAGCACATGATTTGGTATCTTCTTCAAATTAATACTAGGCTGCAACTGCTGCCAAGTTAAACCAAATTTCCACAGCTTACATCCTATTTCAGGAGACCAGAGCAACAGTTTCGAGAGTATTGTTGGCTTTTAGCTTAACCAGAACAAAAAAGCCAAGTTGTATCTTTATGACCAAGGTGTCTGATTCATAGGCAAATGTTTCTTCCAGATAAATACCACATTCTCCAAGTATGGATGGGAACTTTACTCATACTCATTGCAGCAAAAATTTCTTACAAGAAATAAACTTTGGGGCAAAGCATCACAAACAAGCAGACTCTTTGTATACTGTTTTTTTAGTTGACTTATATGTTCCAAAGTAGAGTAATTTTTCCAAGACCAAAGCAAATACAGCAGAAGCAGTACAGATAAATAGATCTATTAAGTCAAACACAGTTCTTTAAAATTTTGCAGTAGTTATTCTAAAGACTGAATATAATTGGCTTTAGAGAAATCAGACCTTAGTCTAGACAAAGCAAACTGTGCTATTAGCCAGCTGTTAGCTGGAATACTACGAGCTCTGGCAATGACAGATTTTATTCACTGTCTTGATCACCAGCTTTTTTCTCTGCAAGTAAAAATTTCACTCACTGACCATTGTAGAAACAAAGGTGTTTAACAATCCTGGTTGTATCAGAAAGGAGTAACAATAGCATTCTGGTTTTACAGTTTCAGTCATTAACTTTCGGCTTGGGACAGCTGACATTACTTACCAGCACTAAAAGTGGAATTTCACGGGCTCCCAGGACAAATACTTCTATACAAAGGAAAAACTAAGTTTCTACAGAAACTAACAGTCAGCATGATTGACTTCACCATATCCATGTCAGTCAGGTTTGCATCATCAATCCAAAGTTCCACACAAACGAAATGAACTAGAAGAGGTTTGGTTGAACATGTTAACTGAAGAGCCATCACCACAAAGGCTTCACAACTTAAGCAGGTCAGGACAAACTCTCTGGAGAAAGAGCTGAACTTCACTAAATGCACAGAAATGAAAAGCAAGTCTGTAGGCACTTTACAAGGGGGTACTTCACCTCAAATGCAGTAGAATACTGTTGATTAAAAACCAGAATCAGTAACTTTAGTCTTCAGATACCAAGAAGGGTATCTTGTCCATTCCCTGACTTTAGAAATTCAATTCTTTTGCTGGATTTCATAGCCTTGAATCTTTAAAATCCATCTGTCCCTTAGGAAAGAACAATCCACCTAAGTATTTGCCCATCCTCTGCAAACAGAAAAGCAGGAGACCAGAAACTCTGGTTTTAATGAAAATATGGCTCCAGCTGCTGAAAGCTATTTAAAGCAGCCCTTGAGATATTTCACGTTCTCCAGTGTATTATCTTATTATCCACTAAATAGCTGTCACAGAAATCTCTGAAGCATAGCTGGCAAAAAACAGGAGGGCAAACAGTAAAGTTGTTTATGTAGGTTTTTATGTGGGTATGAAACTCGTATCTGTGGCCCACTGAGGAGCTCTCTTAAATCTATCACTTTAAGACCAAAACATTACTATGAGCAGTGAGTTGAGTGTGACAAATCCAGGTGAGTGTTTGATGGAAATGCATAGGTTGTAGCATTGCTCTTCAATCACAGTGATTAAGACCTTTTCAAAATAGGCAGTTGCTCTGACAGACAAACAGCTCCTTCACATCTTTGGCAAATCTTGGGCTAACCGAATTTAAAATCAGTTTTAACACATTAATTGAAAAGATGTAAAGGCATGTCAAAATACAACAGGAACAGATTTCTGGAAATAAATATTTCATCTTCAGCCCCTGTATTTGACTCCTGATTTTTCCTCGTGATTTCTTACTCCACTCAAAGGAAATTTGTTTTTGAAACAGCACAGAAGTTTCTGCTCCCAAAATCTATAACACTATCATGATTTAAACTTTAGGCCACAAAACTTCCAGATTGTTGTGTTTCTTTAAACTGTTTCATTAAGCAGCACATGGTTTGATGATGTCAGCATTCTTGTTCTTTGTCTGTAAAGCACCTGGCACAATTAAGTCAATGAACAGATCTCCTAGCTATTACAGTCAAACATAAATTCTCTGTAAACCAGCTGCCAGGCTACGGAGCAAACTTGAACAGCTGAACAGGATGCTCACATCAAACCCCTTTTGCCACCTGGTTCTTCCGATGCCATTGGTGCATCATTCACCCCATCAATGACCCTGAGCACGGCACTGCGGGGTTCAGAATGCAATGCATTACCCCAAACTGCAGTGCAGGGCAGCAATGCCTTCACCACCCCCAGCAAAGCATCCACATGCAAACACTGCACTGCCACAGCAGCCAAAACAGGCAGCACGGGCAGCTGGCAAACCAGGAGATGGTGTCTGGTGGGAAACACCAGCAGGGAAGTCCTCCAGGACAAAAGCACGGATGGCTAAGCATGTGTAAGTGTGTAAGAGAAAGCTCTTCTTCCAGAAACTGCACATACTTTGTGGAAAAAGAATAAAACCAAAACAACCAAGAAATCAAGAGATCAGTCAGCCATCAGTAGCATGAGACACACCTGAACAAAAAAAACAAGAGCAAGAATACGAAAATAACATTTGACACTTTTCTTACAGATCTAGGTCTGATAATATGAGTCACAAACACTTCCATCTCCTTTTTATATTAGGATTCAAAAAGAATATACACATCTTCACAAAATGCATTTAGTTGCCATATAATATACTTGGATTGAAATGATATTTGCACTTTGAAAAAATTTAGGAAAAAAAATTGGTGTGAGAATATTCCCTCACATTTCTCCACAAAATTTCTTCTTTAAAATGTGACAAGCAAAGGGCACAGAGATTGGACCTAGAAAAGCATTTTTCTCCTGACAATATTCTGTACATTTTACTGTATTTACACTGAAGCAAATGAGTAGAAGTCTGAAAAAATTAAACACTTTCGAGTGCTAAAATCAAAACATAAGCATACAATTTTTTAATTTCAGTATTTTAAAGTACAGAAAGTGGAAACTATGAATATCAAATACAAATTTAAACAAAGCCACTTGTCCTCCCCTAGAATAATCAATGTGAACTACTTATAGAAACTTACAAATTTAAAGTAAAATCAAAACAAAATAAATACTGTACATACACTTTCCCTGCCTGCAGGCAAAAGAGGATGGGAAATACTGTTATGAATTGAAAAAAATGCTCTTAAAGCTGCAGCATCCCATTTCCCAGCCAAAATACTTAACACAGTAGTGCGTTTCTGTAAAAAGGAAGACACACGTACACCGACCCCTACTGAGCAGACAAGCTAATATTTTCAGAAACATTAAGAAGGAAAGATAGAAATTAGACTATGAGAGTAGAAAAAGGAGAGGAAAAGACAAATGGGCCAGCAAAACATTACTACAAAACTAGTAAATATAGCCAAGAACTAGCCCCTTTTTTTTTTTTTCAAATTTCATGTTTGTTTTTTTTTAAAAAAAAAAGATTCACCAAAGCATTGGCAGCAATAGACATTTCCCAGCAGAAGTGACAATACATATCAATATAATCTCTTAAAGTGATCCCTTTCATTCCCTTCCCACAGCATGAAACTCTTATGGCTTAATTTATATTAAAAGTAGAAAAAGTCTTTTTTTTTTTTTCCAAACAGAAATGCAGCCTATGAAGAACATGCATTTCCTTATCAGTGCTACTTTCTTTCCCATCCACTGCATGACTTATCATTCATACTCTCCCACAAACAGGGTTACCGGGATGTTTTTTTTGTTGTTGTTGGGTTTAATTTTTGGAAAAATGGATGTTGCAGCTTTTCATCTTGTTTAACAATAAATAGTAAGGCCCTTGGTTCCATTTATATTTCTTCTGTCAAACAGTAGCACTGGGCTCACTCAGCCCCAGAACTACAAACAGCTTTTAATGGTCTGGAAGTGTTATGTGAATGACACTCTGGAAAGACACGAGACTTGGGGGTCATGGTGGGAGTGTGAAGGGACAGGTGGGCGTGTGGAGCCTAAAGAGGGCACCGGGCAATTCTAGTTTCAGTTCTGTTTAGTCTCCACAGTTACCAAAAAGGGGGTAGAGGCAAGATTCTCACCAGCTCTGGCTTTGAAATCCTGCCAAAATTTTCAACACTTGCAACTTAATGGCCTCGTGAATGAAGGTAGCTTATGCCTTAGAGCAAAGCCCAGGGAAAGCTGAAGCATCTAAAATGTGATTATGACACTGTGCTCTCTTACATCTCTACCAAAGATAACACAAGCACTTCAATCACCAAAAAAAAAAAAAAAAAATCAAAATGCCAAAACCCCCCGTGTGATCAGAAAACAATGATTTTAACTCTCAACATCTAACCCTTCCAAAATTCTCTCTAAGAATGAATTCATGTAGAGCATTATAGGTTGCATAGGTAATCTACCTCAGAGGTCAACAAAGGCTACCCTGTAGCCAGGGTTTATTAGCAAGTATAGTAGGAGAAGAAAAGGGCAAGTTGCTGGAAGAGTCTTTGATACAGTTTCTAGGTGGTCTTTCCATTTCACGTTTGTTTCTTTTTTTGCAATTGTAGGAATGTGAGAACTTGGGAGAGTGGGAAAATCCCTACAACATTTCACTTCCTATTGATTTGTCTGCAAAAAAAAAATTTAAAAAAAAAAAAAAAATTTGAGTTTTATGCCAAATCCAAGTTCTCTGACTTCTCAAAAAAGATCATCCTTGAAAATGAGTTACCATAGCAGGCTTAATTCGCTGCTGTCCTGCCAGTGTTCCCTACTCCCTCCCTCTTCCACCCCAAGTGAGACAGCAAGGAAAAAGATTGGGTTTTTCTCTCCACTACAACAACACAAAATTCAGTCCATCTACAGAAAGATTGGTGCAGAAGTGATTTCAGCTAGAACACAATAAATATATCTCTACATACAAGTACACAAAACAAGTTGAGGTCATCACATCCTCTTCATGAGCTACCAGGAGACTTCTTTTTTCCCCTTTGTTTTCTTTTTTTAATACTGCTCAACACGGCAATTTCTTTTAAATTACTTATTCTGAGTTGGAACATCAGATTTAACTTCTGCTGGAAGCATGGATATCTGAAGAAAATGGGAATGAACCTCTGCCTGTTGACAGCCTGTGAAGAGACTATTACATATATTCATGACAGTGGAGAGCCACTTGGAAAAAAAAGGTAGAAAACAGTAAAAGAAAGGATAAAACCAAGAAAAAAATAATATATATGGGTCCAGCCATATCTATGTTTCAACAGTAAGACACAGATAAATAGTGTGGATGGTCAGAAAAGAATCTTTGTATAAACTAGTCACATGTACAAGAAAGCATACTCTGTATTTTAAAATTCCTTACTCCAGATTCTATTCTGGCATACTTTTACTTCAGATAAAAATCTGTCTTTAAGGAGAGAGAACTCATTCTTCATTCTGCTCTGAATCTGATTGCTACCCTAAACTGGAATTTTCTATCATTAGAAATTGTACAGCCAGCAGGAAGGAAACAGTTTGGTTCAGTTTGCTAAAGCTAAAACAGTTTCCAAAGCCTGGCAGGCATTAAACCATTTGCTCAAGTTTAAACAAAGAGAAAATTTATATGAGTATAGAATTTTAACTAATATCAACAACATAGTTTGTTTCCTTGACTTACTTTGGTGAGAACATATTAGAAGATAGTTAAAATATTGTCTTTTAACTATTTCCATCTAGAAAATACAGCACCTGAGAACAGCAAGTCCCTAGAGTCATTTTCAGCACCTGTGTAGTACTTCTTAGCTTATCTTCTGCTTTTCAGAAATCCTTTACTACCCCCATTCCCAATATTCTAAAGGTTGATAACTTGTGTTATATTTAAAAAAAAAAATTTAAAGACTGAAAACTTGTTTTTGTGAAATATTAATTAGCAAACAAAAACTAAGGCTAAAAAATTCACCCATACAAGTGACAAAACAAGTCAAATCATTATAATGTAGAAGTAGGGCTGCAAAACACACTCCTAAATTATCACTTTCAAGCTCCAGACAAAGTAAAGCTATGAAAGCTACCTGACTTTTTTTGCAGTGGCACTATAATTTTGGTGTTTCTCCATTTAGAAACAGGATAACACAATGCTAACTGATTCTGACCCTGCAGCAATAAAGAACACCTGATATCAGAACTATTTCCACAAATTTCTAAAGGCATTCATAATCTAGCCTAAATAAAAATAACTCTGCACAAATATTCTGGAAAATAAAACTGAGCTTGTTTTTAAACCACAAGAGAAAATTATTCCAGTATAGAATATGGAGGAAGGAAAAACTGGTATCAAAAATTAAATCAATTTGATGACTCGGACAGCTATGCAGGAGTATTTTTACTCTTACCAATCAAAAAAAAAAAACCAACCAACCAACCAACA
Source organism: Dasyornis broadbenti (assembly GCA_013397935.1). Classification (NCBI taxonomy): domain Eukaryota; kingdom Metazoa; phylum Chordata; class Aves; order Passeriformes; family Dasyornithidae; genus Dasyornis; species Dasyornis broadbenti. The sequence continues at coordinate 1,693,201 of VZRN01004866.1, read as the reverse complement.
ATATTGTTGTCACTAGCATATTAATGTTTACATTTTGGCTGGACCCTGCAAAATGCCCTTTTTCCAGAATCAAGTAAAAGTATTCCCCTTTCCGCCTTCATCCCCGTCCCTCAAAAGTTAAATATTTAATTTTATATTACAGAAAAATACAAATTTTAAATCAAAATTATTTACAATAATTCAGAATTGGCATTTGCTATCAGCTCTGTATGAAGCCTGACACAAATGCTCATTCTGATACCAGTAAGCTACTTAAATGCTTATGTGTATGGACCAGTTAAGACTTTGAATTTGCTGTCTCGCCCAGCTTTGAAAGCAACACACGCTCTCCTGCTTTCATGACTCTTCAGTAAAATGTGTTTAACTTACAGTAACAACATTTTAATGCTTCTTCCATGCTACATTGAGTAAAATGCCAAATCTTACGACTGCAATGTATGTCTTATGAGTTATTTGAGAGCAACTGTTCTGAGAAACGTTTATCTTAACTGATGTCCCCGTTCCTCCAAAAGATATATTGGGTGTTCCTCCTTTGTACCAACTCTTAAATAACTTGTACAAACACAATTTCAGAGAGTCTTTCTACAGAAGAAAATTATCAGAGACAGATCATCAGGAGGAAAAGTATGCACTCAGCTTTGGAGGAAAGAGGTGCAGTTTAAAACTAGTTAGCTACTGGACTGACATAAGATTCTTCTGTCTTTAGGAGTCTCTTCTAGTCCATTAAATAAATAAATCTGATATTAAAAAGGACAGGTCAAAAAATAATCAAGCTGGCAGAGAATATGCAACTTGCAAGTCAACAGAAGCCCAGCCAATAGCTTACAAAAAGCAGGAAAAAAAAAAAATAAGATTCCTTATGCCTTAATTTAAAAAATAATTAATAATGCATCTCATCCCTATTTAAGACTATAACCTGAATATCAAATTTAAGAGTCCAGACTAATCACAATTAATGTGGCTCTCCACTGCACCAAACACACATTATCAAAACAATTTAAAACTTTCACATTATTAAATCTAAATTAATAACCCCCACAGAAAAAGTCTTCCAAATAAATAGTTTCTTAAATGAATTTAAAAGTTGTGAAAATCTATCAGAAATAAATTATTGATAAACCACCTTCATCATCTTCCCCTCATTAATTTAGGTCAGAAACTACCAGCAACAAATGATATTCAAGCCCTGATGAGAGACTATTTCTCACAGTCCGTGTCTCTCTGAAGATTTCCCCATTCCCGTATGGTTATTGCTGAGCAGGTGTGGCACAGTGAAAATGCAGCATTGGGTTGGTTTTTTTTTTCTGTGTGTGTGGTTTTTTTTCTTTTTTTCTTTTTTTTTTTATTTTTCTTTTCTTTTTCCTTCTTTCTTTTGTTCATCAGGCAGTGAAAATTTTCTATGGTACATGCAAGTCTGCTTCAAGCAGAGGAATAACAGCAGCTCCAGGCCCTGTTGCCCTCAATACTGGTCTGTGTAGGAAAGACAGCAGTAGTAGAAGTAGCAGCTACATTAAACAAAGAAGCGTGCGTGGCCGTTCCGGTTCAGCTTCAGGATCTTCCCAAGGCGCTGTTTAGCAGTTGCCATTCCTTTCTTTGGACGTTTGCCTGAAAAACCAAAGCAACGACTTCAGCCACGAGTTTCAGAACAAACTGAAATCACTGGAGAACAACGGTGAAACCCAGCTTTCAAGCTGAAGCAGGCAAAATTTTCACTGGAATCAGTTTGAAAAACAAATAGGGAATCAGAATTGTAAAATAAAAAAAAAAAAAATCAGGAACTGTTTTCTTGAAACTCTGGCTAGCACTATCATAAATAAAATGAGTCTATTATTTACAAACATTTCCAGTCTATGAAGGTCAGTAGGTGTAGTAGGGGAGAACCTAAACTGAATTTCTTGAATTTTACTCAAGTTACTCCCTTGAGTAAATTACAGAATATAAACTAGGAAGTAAAAACTAAATAGTATGCTCATCAGACTATTTCTGAAGTGTTAGAGTTTTTAAACCTTTATTTCAATAGGCTAATCTGATTCAGGCCAGTTAGATCTCTCTTAATTCCACCTCCCCACATTCTGTGCCTAAATTTGAGTGTCCACAGCATGCTCACTTCGTATTTTTCCTCAAGCTCTAACCCTCTTCTTTACTCAATTTCTGCATCATTCAGCTCTTTTTGATGTTTACTAGCTCCTTTTCCTAGTCTTTTTCTTCAACCCCCCACCCCACTCAGGCAAGAGAATGGAGATGAGCGTTACCTTTAGTTGCCTGGTTGCTGATAGGGGGTGGATTTGATGCTGGCCTCTTTGTGGGGTGAAGTGGTAGAGACAAGGACGTTTCACCGTAGGGCCTGTCAGGGCTAAGGCTGCCATCACTCAGCTGACATTCTCCTTGCATCAGGCTGGAGTCTCGTGTGTATTTGCCATGCTGAAAACTCAAGCTGTTGCTGTGGACTATGCTTCTGTTTTCCTGAACCTTAAGACTGGCTTCTGATGCGCCCTCTTTCTTGATGTATTTTGGAGTTTTATTTACATCCTAGTACAGAAATGAGAAGAAAAAAATGCACAACTTAGCAGCTTCTGGCTACAGGTTCACTCCAGTTTTTCCCATTATACTACTGTGTCTTTGAAACAGGTATTTATTTCAGTTCCACCAGTATCTGGCCATTTTATGATTCCATCATTTCTTTTAGTAGAGATATTTCTTGCAGATAACATAAAACAGTCTCTGTGCAAGCTCGTCCATATGCACCCAGGGGCAATGCTACAGTTTAATTGCACATACTAATGTGCTCAATTTCTCTACTTTTTGTTTTCAGTCTGCAGTGGCCAAAACAAATGCAATTGTTCTTGATTAAACCAGCCACTATAACAGCCATACCATAACCACTGACTACTTAAACTGGAGATTTGTTTTCAATATCCAGCTGGTGAGAGAACAAATGCAAAACTGGGAATTACAAACAGTAAAGGAGCACCATATAATCAGATATTCTTACAAAGCAAACAGTACAAAGCATGCTGTTAAAAAACAGTGCTACTTTTTAATGGCTGTAATTTTGCAATTTTAGTTGTTTTATTAAATTAATCATTCTAATACAGACAAGTTCAGAAACACTATAGAAGTTCAGAGTGTAAAACACACAACCTTTCATTCCTTGCTGGATTCCATCTGGACATCAGAAAACAAAAATATTCCAACCTGCAAGCTGCTGCAAGGTTCTATCAGTTTGGCAGTACGTATTTCCTAAGCAAGTACATGCTTTTCTGTATATACTACCACCTTTACTGTACATACTTTAATGTACATACTGCCAATATGTTCCACTTGTTCTGATGGTCTGGTTAGGAATGACAATGAATAAACAACAAAGTGCTTCCCCAGTTAGAATTAACACATATTCACACTTTTTTAATGTAGTACTTTTATTTTTCAGGATACTGCGCTGAACACCTTAGTATTAGGCACTATGAGAGAAGAGAATTTGAAAGGGAAAAAACCACAACAATAGTGAAAAAATGCATGACAAAAATACCCAGTTACCAGAAGTATCTACCAGATACACAGTGTGTGAAGACCTGCCCAGCACACCTTCTCTAGTTACAACTTCATGATCTCTTCTCCTATAAAAATGTGCTCAGAAAGTTTAAAGAACTGCTTTACCTGAGGGGTAATCCTTGAAGCTTCGTTCAGGTGTCTAGTCCATGCTGAAGTTCCCAAGTCTCCTTCCTCCTCCTTCACAGACCTACCTAAAGAGAAGTTCAACAAGTTTAAATTTTAACACTTTCAATCTAGCCACAACTTTACCATTCTTGTAAGGATGACGCAAAGCTTTCAGATGGAAATATCTGGAAGGGGTGTTCTGATGACAAGCTATGTTTGCCCCGGTTTTCAGAAGTAATATTTATTTTATAGAAAAAAAAAACAACAAAGCAAAACCAAAGAATACACCTTTATAAATGTCAGTCTAATTTACTTAAAAGCTACTAATCTAACGACTACAAATCTAAAAATGTAACTTTAAGTGATTATTCTGCGCACTCTGTCCAAAAGCAGGGAGCAGCACTGTCATTATTTCAGATACCTACCACATTCTATTGTTTTGTGGCTCTGGGATGGCTGTCTGTCTTTATGCCGACTCCTGGGGTAGCTTCTGTGTTCCTGAAGAGAGGTTCTTTTATTTGTGCAGTCTGTGCTTTGAGTATGACCTGGTAAACATGTAGTATAGTGCAATCCTGCCATAGAGAGCATGCCCTGAATAGCTTCTTCTTCTGTACTTGTCGAGGTAGGACATTCCCTAGGAAAAATCAAAGAAGCAGTGAGCAGTTCAGAACAGAAACCTCTGAAGGGCTGGTTTTCACATTGCTATGAAGTGGAACCATAAATACATGCTAAAATGTCTAGCAGTTTATAAAAAATGCCCACAATGTGCTTACTTTTTACTGGGAGTTTCATTTCTGGATGGCTTCTGGGTATTTTGACAAAGGTCTCTTGTGACCTTAGATTCCTCTTTGAAATTTGATGTTACTTCCTGCTTCTCTTCATCACCTGAGCTTTCTGACTCCTCTGTGGAGGAATCCTTCTGCTGAAACAAGAGGAAACAGAATACAGAATGGTCACTAGACCTCCTAAGTGGAGACTCTACCTTAATTTATGCTAAGCGAAGAATTCAAAAGCTTCCAGGTCCAATGTTTTTTATATTTTTAGCATCCAGAATGCAGTTAATTCGAATATAGCAGCTAAGATGCTCTACATCCAAATTTTGAAATTCTGATGAGTACATGTTCCAGCAACATAGAAAGCATCTCCAAAATCCATTCTCTTACAAACCACCACGCATATTACACCATACACAAACCATTGCGTTCTCTTTAAGGAGACCATTAATTATTTTTATCTGCAATATTCAAGGTAGAGGGGAAAAAATACAAAAGTATGATTCCAAGCAGCAGACAGAATTGATGCCTATTATACATAACAGGACACATTCTGCCCCAGAAAACTGCTGGTTCCTGCTCTCACAAAATACAACTTTCAGCAGCGCCATCTCTGATGAATGACATATGCTCTCAGGTAAATCCAGAACACAGCAGGAACAGAGACACAACAGCTGTTGCCTCTCTTACAGAGGCACAGCCTCATTTCATGAATGAAAGAGCTTTTCAGCTCCTGCTGAGATTACAGCTTGTATGGGCAGGAGCTCCTCAAAGGTGGAGCAACCATATGTGACTCAATATGCCTTTACATGAAGCAAGGGCTACAGTACATATGTTCCATCTTGGTAATTCAGACTCATCTATTTTCAACAAGTACAGAGAACATCACAATTTCGTTTTCAAGCCAAGGAATATATGTGACACTCAAAAGAAGTGTTGAAAACGGAAGATGAGAACATGGAGGCATCATAATCCTCAAATACTGACACCACTATCCCTATCACCAAAGCCAGAACTGGAATGAATGAAATGCATTTTATCACCAAGAGGTATTTTTAAACAATAGCTTCATTTACATGAGCAGCTTTGTAATCTTTGACCCTTAGAAAGTGACACAAACAGGCAATTAAATTATAACTATGATTCAGTGCTAGCAATAAAAGAATTGTTTTGTTAATATATCTTCAGTACAATTTAAAAACATTGAAAGGATTTACAGGTGCTACTGAAAGAATTAATTCTGGATGTGTCATTATGAAAGACAAATTTAAACATACAGAAAAATTACTCCATTAGATACTATGAGAAAAACTGTGTGGTATTCATCATTCAAACGATGAAATTTAGACTTCTTATTAAATAAATAAACAAAGTAACTAGGATCTGACTTTTCTCAGACTTTGTTTGCTCCACAGCAGGGCTCATCCTCTGCCAACCCCACCTCAAAGACAAGGAAGATTATAAAATTTGGCTCAAGGTAGCACATCATTTTTCTCAACACTAGAATAAACGAAGAAAGAAGCAGAACATTGTTTGAGATATTAATCTGAACAAGAATTAAATACTTTGTTACTGCTGCATTAACCCAAACTTTGACCAGATAAATTTGAGGCATGAGAGCAAAATTATATTTAATTGTTTCATTAACTTCTCTGACTTTTTTCTAGATGTACCTGTGTAGTGCAATCAGGCTCAGATTCTTCTGAATCAGAAATATCAGAGTACTCTGAGGATCCATTCCTGAGTTCTGATTTCACACTTTCGAAGAACACTGCAGAGAGAAGAATTAAAATATAAGACATAGTAAATGCTATGTTAATATTTAAAAATTATTTTTGAAGTAAAACCCAAGACACACATATTTAGTTTTCAGTAGTCTGTCAACAAAGGCTCATGCACACACTGCTCTGGTTCACAAGGCAAGTTTTGCTTAGGACTACAGTGAGTTGTCTACTGCTGACCAACAGACTCCTGAAGCAACTGAGAAGACAAAGGCAGGAGGTGAAATCAGGTGCAGCAGGAACATGTATTTCTTCTCTCCCATAGAGCACCTACTCCAGAGGTGGCACCTTGGGCAGTTTCTGCTTTTGTGCACAGGCTGGAGTCAGAGCTGAACAGCTGTGACAAGGACTAAATCTATCTGCACACAGTGCTATTAAAAATAGGCAGTGACAACAGGCATTCAGTATTGAAACTCTCCTAATGCACTGTGTGATCATCACTGCTGAACACTTGGCAGGAGGAATTGAGGCTACAGAAAGACCAAAAAAGATTAATTCCTAGTGAAGGATGGTTTAAAGCACTGGAAAGTGGGGTTAAAGTGTTTTACAGATTACCTAAATTCTTTGCTAATCTTGCAGACTACAAAGGTTGAAAGAATAGGATTTTATTAATGATAAATTATGTCTTATCACTTGTATGGAATAAAGTAATTCATTAGCAAAACACATAAAATTCAAGTATGTTCCAAGAATGGAACAGGAAAAGTAAAACATAAGATAGGTTTAAAATTAGCTACGTATTATGATCTTTTATTCTCTACAGTGAAATGATGTGATGAGCTATTCACAATGAAGTATATTTTGGTTTAAAAAAAGAAAAATCAGCTTCTTACATTATGAAGCAGACCAAGAGTAACAAATACTCATCCAGAACACCAATTAAACCTCCACTGTGAAAAATGCTGTCCACAGTATTCAAGATGGCACTAACATAAAAAGGTGAGTTTTACTTTTCATCTCTATCCTGTTAGCGTCTTCAGTGGACAGATAATATTTGAGAAGTGTTTTGTGTAACTTCTAATACTACTCCTCTGATTTATTTCTTTATCTTCTTCACATTTTTTAGTATTTCAGTCTCACTAACAGTAGTTAGACCTTCATTGAGACCATCAAAATGTTCAACCGATAGGACTTGGAGACAATCTTACTGTTCAGTGGTTTCTGGGCATCTGCATTCCCTTCTCCTTCAGATCCTGAGGGCTGGTCTTCTACCTTGACAGCTGTCTTTTTCGACCTTGTCCTGTCATCTTCATCTTCACTGTCTGCTGTGTAAAGACTTCGATCTGTAAACGGACGTCTCTCATCTCTTCTCACAAGAAAAAAAAAAAGTTGTGTTATTCTTGAAAACCTGAAGCGATTGGTTTCCTTTCATTATTTACAACACGCTCTCAAGATATAACAGTAATATTCTCCTATGCTCATCTCTTCATTCTAAATTGTAAGTATTCCCATTTACTTTCTGTACAACTGTCATTTCCATAAAGATATGAAGTTTAACACCAGAGTACTTTTAATGAGAATCACTCTAATAGATGGATACAAAACTTTTTCTACTTTGAAGCATTCCCTTCAGTACAGACCCCACTGAGCAAGAGAATGAAATGCTGTAACAAAGGAACATGCAGAGAATCCCCTCCTCGTCACTCCCTAACTGTGGCTCCACTAGGGGACAGCAGACACAGTCATTCCTTCTCTACTCCTAACGTGAGTCTTACTGGTAAAAAGAACTTAGAGCTCCACAAATAGAAATATTAACGATTACCATACTCCAGACCATAATGACCAGGAAAAAGTATCCACAATCAAGCCTTTATACCTAATTATCCTTCCATTTGACAGCAGAAGGCGAAGATCATTGTCTTTTGTTCTCCATTCAGGTACTGTAGAAGAGGGCTGAAAGGGCTTGTTAAACCTCCCGTTCAGTTTTGAGCTTGTGATATCCTAAAGAAGGAAAAGCAACGTTGCTTATTATTTATTCCTACGAATTCAATTGTTTTTTCTGCACTCCATAAAGGCTTAAATTCACTACTAGGTTGGCTACCACCTGGATAACTAACTGAAAAGAGCTCACACAAAACATGTTTGGAGGTAAAAAACTTCAGAAGATGCCTGCACCTTCTCCTTCCTTGAAACCTCTATACTCTCCTGAAGCACCTGAAACAAATACAACTTTCCTATAATGTTCCTTTTCTATTTCCTTTGGAGAAATACCAATAGAGACAGGCAAGCCAAAAGCTGGGCTTGGAACTGCTATGACAACTCCTGCATTGAGTACGTGCTCCCTGAAATTGGTATCTCAGAACTGATTTAGAGGACAGCAAATCATCAAAATCATCAATAATGGGAATAACCTGCCATAAGCAGACTTCCTCAGCCCAATTTACATCTGGCATACACTTTGAAGCAATCAGCAATACAGTTATGTCCCAAACTAGGAAGATGCAAATTTATTTATTTTTTTTTTAAACAAATCCATCCTGATAATGACCCTTATATTTCTACATTAAATGACAATGACTAATACTCCTAAACATTTGTTTAGGAGCAATGAACAGCACAGGTTAACTATTTGTGGTAAATTTTAAATTCAACTTCCTGTCTTTGGGAGCTAAATGAATATCTCTTGTTCCATGCATTATGAACAACATAAGGACCCAGATCATTGTATCTCCACTACAACAGTCCATCCTGTCCCAACTAAATATGTCAGCATTTCTTATCCTCAGAAAACTATTTATTTCCTTTCTATTAGCCCTTCTTCTACTTATGTTTCTGTTCTTTGAAATAATGTCAAACCTGAAAAGATGTATTTTTCAAGGTACTACATTTCACTCATTTGCTCCATGATACTTTTGTAATACAACCACAAAGTCCACGGCCCCAATATAGAGACCAAAGGCAGCCTGAGGCTCCCTGGCAGGGAGACACAGCCACAAAGGAAGTAGAAACATGACCAAAAAACCAAGGCTAATCCGTTACAGTAACTGAACTCTAAGGAACAGCTACGTACAAACACAGAGAGGCAAGCTGGCTCAGAGCCTCACCAAATCAAGGCTTTCCAAGCTCCCTTTCCTTCATGGAACTGATTCAAAGCACCACTTGACAACAACATCAGACCTAACACTGTACATCAGAAGTCAAAAACTGTACTTGAACTGGGTAGTGGATTCAGGGCACCCTCTGGAACAAAATGTTGAAGGAACTCCACAAAAAAAATATCAAGGAAAAGAGATACTTCTATGAGGAAAAATCAAAAGAAACCAAACCCAAATCTATCCATGCCCTATATGACAAAGAGTTCCAGTCTGTATTCTCATGCATCTTAAAACCATTTTCTTTTCAACAGAGATTAGAGATCTACTCTGGGTTTGATTTTGCTTGCACATAACTGAATACTTGCCTCTTCCCACGGTGACATCTCCAGCCTTTTCAGCACCTCCCTAGTGTGGAGTTCCAGGATGTCCAGGTTAGAAGGAGTTTTGGTAGCATGGTCTCGCAGCTTCCTCACCCTTCGTCTGGAGTGGTGAGGGGAAGCTGTTTCATGTGAAGATCGTGAAGTTGGAGACACACCAAGAATTCCCTGAGTTTTAACTAATTTGCTGTTTTCCTCCTGTAATTAAAAGCACTTTTCAGAATAGTCTCAGAGGAATAAATCCACATATTTAAGCACTGCTTCTTATTCATCTAATTAAATGTAAATTATGTAAGTAAAATTGCTAGACCTTTTAGAGAAATTACTATATATTTCATTTGGATTTGATGTACAAAGTTTAGTTTCCCATTTGAGGATTTTATGCTATTCCTTTTATACAATAGTGGTGCCCCCAAAAACACAGTTTTATTCAGGAAGGCAGCATAGGGTAGACATGTATTGTACACAGCAGATCACATCCCCTCAGATCTGTTCTCTTCACATGGAAATGGGAGAATTTTTCAAGAATCAATATTCACTGTAGAATAAAGGAGCAAAACACTGGTATGGGACAGCAAAAAAAAAAAAAAAGAAAGGGAAACCTTCCCGCACTGACCATGTAACACACAGCCACAAAACATAACAGTGAGCACAAGAGATGACAACTGGACCAGAGCTAACAAACAAGTGGAGAGGAGAATGGAATATGCACACAATTTCAAATTAAAGTCTTTAACAACACATTAACCATAATTATTTTAAGTAGTTATAAGTATCCATGTTTTAGAAATACTAACCTTCAAATAATTCCACCATTAAAACTTCAAAATTAACGAAAAAAAACCCACCATAAAGCACTCACTACACATTTTCTTTATCTGAAATACCCACAGCTTAGTACTCCCAACAGTTTTCCTCTCGATGTTCTATTATTAAGTGAATGCTAAATAAATTAAAAGGTGGATATGGCCAATCAGAAGCATAACTACTGTGGAGTTCCCTGATTCAAAGGTTTATTTTCTGCAGGCTTACGCAGGGCTGCCTCTGTTCTTACCTCTACAGAACGAATCACTTTAGAGAGTTCTTTGATGAGATGCCCAGGCCTAATGTTGTCTGGAATTTCAAAGGCATGTTCTGTTACAAGCTGTATGCAAAGAGGGAAGAAAAGATACTTAGTATTTCTCTTTTTTTTCCAGATAAAAGCAGAAATAATATGAAATAAACAAAACAAGGGGAAAAAAAATAAAGGCAAAAGAAAAACCAGATTCATTTCTGTAATAATGACTGCAAATTTCCAGGACTGATACACACAGAGAAAAGCTTTCAGCCCAAGCTTTAGCAGACAGCAGATATCCCTCAATGTCTCCAAGAATCCAAAGAAGAGATAACAGAAAGCCATACTGGCAAACAATTTTTTTTACCCTCAGTACAATAATCACCTTCTTTTTTCCCTTTACCACAGTCAGTATAGAATAATACTTCAGGCATTCCAATACACCTAAAGACTAAGGGAATTTCACCCTGACAAAAATTTTATCTCAAGAACAAATCAAGGATAATCACTGAGTAAGCAAGATGCAGATTTGTAGACATCTTCCTGACATTTAGTTCTTAAAAATTACCTTCTTAGCTTATTTAGAAACCAGTAGGTTGGAAAATGCAATTCAGAAAAAAAAAAAACATTACCTATAAAAAAAATGTAGAAAGTCATAGGAGTTTATACTCCCTTTAATCCTCTGAAACTGTATCAGAGATAGATTTCATATATACACACATAACAAAAGTCCAAACACTCTACAGATAGATCTAGCAAAAAATAATATTTTGTATGTAGCCAGATGTCCCTCAAAACACTTTTAGTTAGAATTACACAGATAAAACACCACTTAACACATACGCTAGAATGACTGACATGAATTCTGCTGTTCCTTTAAGCACCTATTTAAATGGAAAAACATCCCAAACACTTTCAGCTATCTACATTTCAAAAATGAGATTCAGCAGCAAAATGATTGCTAGAAGCAATTCAATACTGTAAGTGCATTTCATTGAACCTGGCTTCATCTCAATCATTAAAACAAATGCTTTCTCAACCCTCCCAAAAAAACCTAACATCAACATTTAACCATGATATAATCATTTATTTCAGTGCTACTAATTCTACAGGAACGACTAAATCAGCTGCTATTGTTTACCATTGTTCATTCTTTGACTGTATCACCTCTACACATTCACACTGGAGAACACAGCACCTGTGTCACTGAACTGTGTAATTTTTCCATCAAGTTATTGGTCATTTGAGGACCATTCAATCTTTCCTACTTCCCTCTTCCAGAAGATGAGTTTGAAATTCTCTAGAAAACGGTACAAAACAATCCTCTAAGGTAATTCACTTATGTTGAAAACACAAATGTGAAACCTCGTGAGTAAGGTTCTCATTTGAGGAGCATGCATTTGCCATTTCTTTTTCAGAATCTGCCTGAAATCCTCAGCATGAGCAGATCAAACAGCAACGTACAAAGCTCCTCCTGTGCTCACCTGCCTACAACTACAAACCTATCACACACGTGGATAGAAAAGACTGGCTCAAGTATGAAGCAGCAGCTAGAAAAGATGAATGCAAGGTATGAAACGCGATAGCTGGTGGGCAGCAGAAAACATTGTGGTAAATCACTGATGCTCTGCACTTCCCTCCCAATGGATGTGTCTGTTCATCCAGTGGTTTGGGAATACTCACAGGTCTCATTAATAAGCATTCAGAATGTAGCAAGTGCAATTGATTTTTCTTCCACAGGAAAGTAGAAAACGTATCACATTCCACATGAAGTATTAATCAGAATACCTAATGACCTACTAGACAGTACACAAATGGTACAATACTATACTACAGCAATGTAGAAAAAAGGAATTCAAACCCAATTTCGAATTAAAACAAAGATTTATATTGGCTATGTTTGGTCTCAGTTCAGCAGCCTGATCACTTAGCTTGCTTATTATCCATGCCACAGATGCAGAGATAGCTTGGATTCACACATGGTTTAACAGCTTAGGCCCAACATCCTGTAAATACTGCTACACTGCTCACTCACAAGCTTTCATTCAGAACAGCAGAGACCAAGAGACACTGGAGAAACACCTCAGAGGGCCAGCAGAGCTTCATCTGGGATCAGTAATGCTGGACCCCAGCAGATTCCACACATAAAAACCACTTCTGCATTTGCACCTCATGTTCACTTCCACGGAGCTCATACTGTGGGATGCAGCATTGTGCAATTACCATACGTGTAGAACACTAAGTTCTCTTACAAGGAGAACTTGTGGGCTGAAAGAGCAGAGAGATCTCAAAGAGTCAGTTCAAGTCATCACAGGCAGCAACAAACCAGAATTAATGTGCTCAGTCAGAACCAAACTGCCTATCGGCGAACAGCGCTTCCCAGGAGCACTGGTTCCAGGCTTATTAGCACAGGCACACGGGAAAACACACAGAGTTAGACCAGACCCAGTTCTGTGCCAAAACAAACAAGCTTTCCCAGAGAGAAGAGCACCAGCAAAGCCAGCACTGATGGCAAACTTATGATTTTACAGGAGTCAATCAATGTTGAGTATTCACTTCAATATTCCTCAGTCTGAATCTAAACTGACTCTTCAGCAGGTGTAGCTGGAATGTGCTCTTCCAAACCACTGACGTGAATGGAAAATGCTAAACATCATGGCATGCCATCCCCTCACTGCCTCAGACTAGGATTAATTGACTATATAAACACATTTCTTAGAAAAAGTCCCATCTTATCAGCTTATCCGCTGCCTTTCTTATCCCATGCTGAGGTGAAGAAAGATTTTACTTCAATCAGCTACAATATTTGAGCTTATTAATAGGTCTAATAGACTTTAATAGCATCATGGAATATAAAATTATCATTATGATTCTTCACCAAATCAGCAGTAAATACTCTCAATAGACTTTTTCAGTACTCATTAACAGATAAAAATAATCTTAAACTTTAAAAGGGCATAGACCTTCACTTCTAAATCAAAACAGAGCTCACCAAAATAGCAAACAAAATCACTTATACTTACTTCTTTTTTCATCCATAATTTTAAAGCAGTAAGTAAAGCCTTCACTCCTTGCACTAAATAGCCTGGAGGCTGGAAACCATCTTCCCTCAGTTCTAAAAAGGATACAGAAACCAATTTAGAAACACACTAACAGAAAACAACAGAATGATACCTACCCTTCAGCCAATAAAGTTGCCATTGCGCAACAGCGCAGTAAAGGAAAAATTGTGCAAGCAAATGAAACACGTCATCCTGCATTTATGTGTGTACTGTAACAACAAGAATGACAACAAAAAAAACAAATCCAACCCTAAAGTGGCTCTACATAAAACCTTTTTTTAACTTATTCTTGTGTGAACTAGAGTTAGTTTACAACATACTTAATGTCAATTGGGGAAAAAGAACTCAGATCTAAACTATAGAACAAATGACAATTTATTTGAAGAAAGAAATCACTTTTATTTCATTGAGAAATATTTTAGTCAAAGGGAACCAGCAGGATGTGGGATGTATCTCTAAATTAGAATTCGCATTGCTTATCCCCATACATATGCAATTGGCTCACACTAGCATACTTCCACTTCCCAAAAGCTTTTTGTCACCCTTCCAATGATCACAGATCTCCCTCACATGGTTTACATCATTTTTCCTCCCAAAATCCAAGAGGGCTGGGGGTGGAAACCATTTTGCTACAGAAGCTTCTCTTCTCAGGGAAGCTGGTGTTCCCAAGCCACTGCAATTTTTTTCATTCTCTTGCTTCATGGGGGTAAAAAAAAAAAAAAAAGAAGGGAAAAGACAAATCCTCCCCGAACAGCCAAAAGTGGATTAAAACCTCTCCTCATGTTCCTGACAAGTATTGCCACTTGTCAATAGCAAATGGATGAACACTAGAACCATTTGGCTCACTTTATTCCCTGAAAAGAATACACTAAAAAACCACCATTCTTACAGATAACATATTAGTACGCTGGCAGGAAAAGGCAAGTTCTGTGAGTAAACAGCTGTTCTTCTCTCAAAGGCCTCCTACTTGTTAAAGGGTATGAGAAGTACTGGCAGCAGAAGTCTTCCTGCCCATTTAGCTGACTCAGTTGATAAAAATTCTAAGAATACAGTCCCACAGGTTGGATTTTTTTAGAAGTAATACAAATAACTGCATGAACTAAAACTAATTCAAATTAATGAGTACAGGATACATTGACAACAACGTACATTGGCTATCTTGAAGCCCCAGGAATTAAGAAAAATAATTCAGGTGAATGCAATAATACTTATCATGAAACACTTTCTGCCAATGAAAAGTCACAATCAAAATGTTTGTGACCCTGCTACCATTTTATAGAAAGAACCAGAAAGACATGCTGTGGTGATTTTGCTTACTGAACTGAATTTTATATAAAGTCCTGCTAACAACCATGCACTCAGTTCAGAGGTTGGACATCACCATTACCCTACACAACTGAACTGGTATCATCCTTTAATTATAAAACAATGGATTCTGACTAGCAAACACCTATATCATGACTCTCAATGCCAAAACCCAAAAAAAACTTCACCCTAGCCATGGAAACATCAATTTTTATTTTTTATGATGGGTTTACAGTTCATAGCGTTGTTCAACAAAACACCTGCTAAACCAAAGATTAAAAGTAACATGAGAAGAAGCTTCACCCTCCTCCCCTAACACCCAAGGCACAAGAGGCTCCTGGCCTACACATTCAAGGAGTCATGGAATGAAAAGGGGAGAGGGAAGAGTGTGGCAAACAGACACAGCTTATAGTTAGCTAAATCTTATGGAAACATACATGTTCCACTGCTTTTCCAGCAGGAACACAGCTCCTATGTCTTCTGATGAGTTTGTAAGCATTAAATATACATGAATGAGACCAACCAAGGCTTTCAAGACAAAAATACTCCTTCTGGAAGGAAAAAAATTGTGCAAGTTTGTTCTGTTTGGTAAGATTTCTGAGTTGCTTTAGGTTCTTCAGGAAACTTTAAATGCTCATTTAGGAAACAAAGGTTGTTCAATGCTTTAATTTGCTGAAAGGAGAATAGATAATTTTCAGTAACTTGTAACTGTTTCCACATTAGAAAAAGTTAAAGGGGATTCTGATCTCTTCCAAAACAGAAGTTGAATTCAGCAGCCTCCTCTGAAGGTTGATTTCTGTCCTTTGAAATACATCAAATTATTAAGACTAAACAGAGCAGGCAGACGGCAAGATACTTCAGGAAAAGAAGGTGAAGTCAGACAGGCACTCTCTCTCAAGCACAGTTAGAGATGGGTACAAATATAACAATTAAGGAATGGAGGAGGAAGTTCGGAGAAGAACAGTAATTGTTTAGAACTGGAGGCTGGTTGACACTCCTGTACTGATATAAGTGATTTAACACAGCTCATAGGAACTGATGCACCTTTCCTACAAAAGCCCTCAAAGACATCTTTCTCAACCAAGAGCAGAAGACAACAGGCAGTGTGACTGGAAAGGTCAAAGAAAATTGTAGAAGTGCGAGAAAACTTCTTTGTTCAGCTGTGAAGCCACCACGAAGAAATCCATAGATATAAATTAGTGGGATTATTTCATAGAACCATTTGCTCAAAGGAAAATCTATCAAAAGATATTCAAAGATCTTAAATGACTTGAAAGAAGCCTGGGAGGAAAAACTGATGCCCTGATCCATTATCACTTAAGAGGAATTATAAAAGCAGATACACATGCATCTCTTAAAGCAAAACAAGCATTACCTTTCAATGTTTCCAGTAAGTTTTTGGCCACAAACCAACAGATGGCTTCAAAGAAAGGAAATTTGAAAAGATCCGGGGTTTTTAGCCTCTTCTCCATTTCATAACACCTGAATAAATGCAAATATTACAAAACATGAATGTTTTAATCATCAAACTCTTTATTCAACTATGTAATCATTCAAATTGACACAATGTCCAAAATAAAATGAAATAAAATAACCATGGCCATGATAAATAAAAGAAGTCAAGTACCACATAGTTAAACCCCAACAAGACCACAGACAAGATTGAACTCTGGTCTCATTCAGGCTCTGACCTTATCAAGTTTGACTGCGGCACTTCTAAGAATAAAGTTGGACTTCATAAAACTAGGATACAAACCCAATGTGTGATCTTTTAACAGATGGAATTTTATCGGGATTCCACTGTAATAAATAAAAACAATATGTTTAGAAGACAGCTCTACATCTTGGACAAAAAGTAAATACAGCTGCCCTTAGAGCAATGCTGACTCGAGGATGCTCATTTCAACTCAGTGTCGCACACCTGGGCTTGCTTAGTTTTTGTTTTACTCACTTATACTAATCTCCAAAGTAGTGTTTTTCTTTTTTTCCTCTCCTTTTAGTCACTTAAATTCTTGTATAGCCTTCATTTTGCTTTTGAAACAAACTTTGCAGAAGTAAAATAAGAGAACGTGCTCAATACATTCTAACTGAAAACGCCACTATTGTGTTAGAGAGCCTGTACCAATTTGATCCTGGTTAAGTGCACGAAGGAAAATCTCTATGAAAAGAATATCCTACTTCCTGGGGAAAAAGTACAGGGAGAGCTGAGACTAACCTGAGCTGCATGCCAATGTTGAGGTTGTGCAAAAAGTTTCCTCCAAAAGCCATACAATCCTGAGATGTGAGCACAGCGTGAATCCAGCCTGAAATGACAGATTGTGAAACTTAATGCATACATATGAATTATTCCAAGACTGTTTTTAAATACACATGTAAGTAAAAATGCTGTTCCTGAAAGAAAAAACAAACAAATTTGTATTCCGTGCCAGGAACAAGTAATCTAAATTTTAACAGCATGTAAACTACAGTGTTTGAGAAATCTAGTGGAACTGTAGTTTTCTGAAGGAGCTAAGCTTAAAACATTTATCACTGGGAGGAGGAGTAAGGATGCAAAGCCAATTTTTTAAGTACGAATTCCAAAAGCTCTCACTCCAATCCACTAATATAAACAACTCAAAGGGGAAGGGAGGGGAAAAATATACTGAACAAAAGATCAAGTCATAAAAATAAAACTAAATTGTATGTGTTTCAATATTTATATGTTAATATTTATATGTTGCTTACAGTAACTGGGTTGTTTGCACAACATAAAGTCATTTAGCAATGCTGAAGTTTCTCAAATAGGAATTCAGAAGTGGTCCCATAAATTCTTCTAAACACAGTCACTCTAAGGCAAGTGAAATTATGATCAGTTTAAAACCCAGTCTAGACACTCTATAAAATTTGTCACATAATTGAAATATTGTCCTTATGAAATCTACTATTCAACATGGTAAAGCATGGCCAGCATTATGCTACCAACCCAGCTAATTACTACTGGGTAATTTCAACTAAGTACAAAAAAGAACACATTACGCGAGCTTCCTGATTAAAAATAGTTACCTTCCAAATTTATACTGTGGCGCTGTAATGCAAATAAACTACAAGTAGACGTGTCAAGATCTTTTTTCTGATTTTGCATGCCTACAGATGATCTTTGACAAAAGATGAATTGGCCACACATTTGCAGACTCCTTCATGGTTTCACTGAGTGTAGGCAACATGTACAAACACAAGAAGCTTCCCAATTTGAGGAAAGATCAGACCAAATCACAAACAACTACGTATTACAAATTATCATTAAATCCATGCCCTAATTCAGCTAATAACAAACAGTTTTATGGCATACCTGCATCAACTGAAGATTTTAATTCTTTTTACATTCCTCTTTGCTATTTTTATGCTTTTGATCAAGGTCTACATAACAAGGAATGAAAATCTGGTGTAGACCACACAGAATACCTTGAATAATATTTTAAGAACTCTAAAGAGCCTCCCAGTAGATGCTATTCACCTACATGCAAGATTAATTTTAAATCAGAAGACTACTCTGAACATGTGTCAGAGATTATAAAATAATTACCATATCCCCCCTAGCATCAGTGCAAGCAGAGACAGCAAGTGATTTTCACCAGAGATCAGGGTTTTTTCTTTCAAAGTCTTTACTCAGTCTTACAGAATTTCCCATTTTTTTAAACACCTATCATGAATATTAGTTTAATTTATTGGTTTTACACTGTACTCCACTGTATGTATATAAGTAAGTATGTGTGTATACACACACATGCACACGTGTAGACACACAATTGTATTTCAAAGTACCATCTTATGTGCATACATGTGCAAACACATGTACACATGAAAAACTATAATCTGATGATATTTTTCTTCATGGCCACATAACAGTGAGAGTGCAGATTCAGCTGATTACTTAGGAAGCAGTAACTATTTTCTGTGGGTCACAACAAAGCTCTTCATTCCGTAATTCTGCATTGTCTATTCACGGATGTATGAACTTACATCCATGGACAATAAATGCCATCTCTTGCTAAAAATACATGGTTTTAAAAGCTCTGCCTGTTCAGGCATGTCAAGTGCACATGGAGGTCCTCATCAGGTAGTGCTGGTTCTGCACAAGCTGTGAACTAGAACATTAAACAATGAACCTCACAGGCACAGAACTGAGCTATGAGAAAAATGCAGTAGTGTAGAAAGTCCAGGATGGAATAAGGTACTGAACATAATCTTCAAGGCTTCTTCCAGAAGTAGAATTGTAAACCCTTTTCCTGCTCCATGTATTTAAAGCTTTCTTTCCCCCCAAAAAGGGAAGACAGCACCCAGTAAAAATTTTTAGTAATAAAATAATAAAAAACATTTATAGGGATAGGTTGGATATGCAAAAAATACAAAAAAACTGGCAGTCACTTTATTGGCAAAACCTGGTTTGACTTACTAAAGACTTGTAAGTTCATGGTATTTGGGAGTTTGGTTAGGGGATTTTTCTGTGTTTTCTTCTTTAATAGAGAAGTTGAATTGTTCTGGCATTTCTCACAATAAAAGCAAACCAAAAAAACCACCCAACTTGCAATTTAATACTCTAGCCTACAGCATAAGAAGTTTATGTGGTGTTTTTGTAATAATTATGCCTAGTAGGCCTTGTAATACTGAAATCTGTAAAAATGAAATTGTATTACAAAATTAAGGTAAGAATTCGGTCTGTATACTTATCAAATACTGAGCAATCTGTGCTCCATTAATTGGAACTATTTCCCTGATAATCAAATTAAACTTTAATTTGTTGTCTTCTAAATGGGTTACAAATACCCTTTCATTCCCTGATAATTGTTATGACTGTCAGCCGACCTTAAAAGCTAATTACTTGTTTTGAAAACCTAAATTTCTATTCTTATTATTCTCTCTTATCCATAATTTTAGAGGATACCAAATGTTGATAATGCGATTATTTTATGATATCCATAATTGCTGGTGATTAAACATGCTAAGTCCTAATAGTAAGAGCAAAATCTTACCTGTTGGAACAAATAAAGTGTGTCCTTGCTTCACAACACACTTGTAACACTTGTCAACCTTGTCCCCAAAATACACTTCACTCTGGGTGACAGATGAACTCCAGGACTCATAGAGAGCCAAATTTTCATCAGTGGGCTTGATTAAATAGAATATCTTCTCACCCTATTAGACAAAAATATATCAAATAAATAAATTAAAGTTCTCCTACAGGTACACTACAAATGAAGTAGGTCACTCCTAATGAAGTAACAGATTGACCTAAATGGCAAATATTCCATATTCCCACTAAGGCATGCTCAGGCTTCCCAGCCCAGTGTCTCACAGCAGCAATTCTCCAAGAGCTTAGACCTAACACATTAACCAGTTGGTGTCTTGTGATTTAAAGGAAGCAAACAAACCAACCAAAACTTTTCATTGGAGTATAAAAAACTCCAGCTGTTATACATGATTTACAGATATGCACAAACCTACCAAATGAGAAAATGTAAGATGAAACCACTTTGCCTCTATGATGTACACATGGTCACATTTGTGAGAGGAATAAAATGTTGAGAATGCCAGTGATTTTCACTCAATTTTTTTTCCTATTAAAACCTCACTATATCACCCACAAGTCTACTGAAGTGATCAGCCAACCCAATTACAGTCTCCAAGTCACCAACAGCATGCTGAAATAAAAGCATAAAAATGCAACAGCAGAGATCAGTGATTCACTTTCAAGCTCCTTCCTTAGCGTCGCAAGCACAAAATTTCATGCAGATGACAATGCCACAACAGAAGGCTGCACACTGAATTAATTTTGTTCCACACACTCATAGCCATCCAGTGGTGGCGGGGCACTGGAACAGGCTCTCCAGGGAAATGGTCACAGCCCCAAGCCTGACAGAGCTCAAGATGAGTTTGGACAATGTTCTCAGGTACGTGGGGTGACTCTTGGGATGTCCTGGGCAGGGCCAGGAGTTGGACTCGATGATCCTGATGGATTCCTTCCAACTCAGCATATTCTGTGATTCTGTAAATCAAGAAGCATTCATACCCAGAGAACGTGGTACCAAACTGATGTTCCTCCAAAATCGATATGAAAATCAGTGTAGCTGTCCTGGACACCCATTAAGCAATACTTCTGAACAAAAGGCTTAGGGAAGACAGAATCATCTGGCCAATAATTTTCCACCCACGAAAGCTTTCTGGCAATGTCTGGTACTTCCACTAATTCAGACATCCTTTTAAAAAACAAACAAACAAAAAAGAACTGTAAATATAAACAGGAGTAAGCACACCTCTTTTTAAGTAACAGTTTCCTACAAAGATAATACTTATGAGCTAATAAATATGTTTTATACCCACGTTACATCACAGTAGTTGTCTATATAAAATATACCTCCTCCTGTCTTTCCCACTACAGGCATTATATCCCCACACATATTGTTCAGCTTAGTGAAAACCACTTCCTACATTCAAGGAATTGAAGTCAATACTCACTTTGTGTCCGAGAATTCCAGGCTGATCACATTCAATACTTTGGGTCGGTCAGGATTTGTGAAGTATTTAATGTAATTATGGAGCTTCATTTTACTGTCTGCTTGTCTTGCTACATCTATGACATCTATCACTTTGTCACCACCTGTGAAAAACAGGATGACTTTCTTAAGGCTATCACAGATAAAAGACATTTCAGGTATTTAAGAGAAAATTGACTTTTTTCCAGTCTTTATCAAAACATTTTTGCAGAAAACCTCCACTACAATCATTATTCTCTTGGAAGAGAGACAGCTCAGTATAAACCAATTTTTTATTAGGTTTAACTTTAATTACTATAATCAGCTAAGGACAGAACTGAAAACACTCTAAAAATAAATCCTCTTTCCTGTGGTTAACCAAAAAGAAAGAGTAGTATAGAATGGCTGCATCTGTTAAAACAAAAAAAAAATTGGGTTTATGGCTGTAATTCCAATTGGAAACATGACTAGATGTACATTATAAACATATTTACTTTAAAACTGCAGGTTTATATCATATTGATAAATTCCAGATGAAATAGCACTTATTCAGTATTTTTATTTTTAATTTCAGTAATAGAAAGGTCAATCTGTAGCATTCCAATTTTTCCCTAAACTGGACAACCTGGCAGGTCAAAATGTGTGTAATAAGGATGAGCCAATTAAGTTTCTATCTGAATCCAATGAGGCCGTAATCCAAAAGGAAAGATTCCGAAGTATCACAATGATAATTAATCTTTAAGGCAGAACACACATTACTGTTCATCATCACAATGGTAATAACATTCCATGTTCTGGTGCCTTTGTAAAATATTGATGGACAGAAAACCTACTTTCAGCACACATCAGTACATGAGGTGATCATGAGAACACAGAGTTCTCAGCGGTATCCTGTGTTACAGGAAATGTCCTGCTGAAGTTGGCTTAGTCTCTGTCTGTACTGCACACTCACATGAGGCTGGCACAGTTACAGACTGCTAAAAGAGCTGATAAGAAAGAAGTGGCTCTTGGAAAGCCTCTCCTGGCAAAGGATGCCAAGGTAGGACATTTTTCAGGAAGATTTAATTCAGAAAGGCCAATTTACTGACTCCAAAACATTAAGTGTTGACATAGACTAGCCAATGATTAAACTTATTAATCCTAAGAGTGATTCATTCAATTCCCATTATCCTTTTGTTGGTTTACAACATGCAGCAGAAATAAACTCCAGCATTCCATGTACAGTTTTGCACTGAAATTAACAGGTTTGAGAGTTGAGAAGTAATGCTGTAGTCCTATCACATATCAACCAAACAGACATACACACATAAAAAGAAAACAAAAGACAGAGAGAAAAAAACACCCCAAACCATAGCTTTAATTTTATTCTGTGCTAGTCTTGAATTTAGAATAAGTATTTAGCACTCTGGGAGCTGTTATAATCATGCAAATACTTATTTTAATTCACAGACTGGATCATTTTAGTAAGTACTCCAGAGTGACTCTTACCTACATAGCGTTCCACATCTAAAACGGAGAAAGTTGGTGGAGGAAGTCTGAGTCCCAGCCCATCTAATTTAGGAACCATAATGGGAACATCAAACCCATGTTTCTCCAGGTATCTTTGTGTCAGCTGGCTTCCATGCATTTTCAAAATTACTTCATCAGCACTGGTGGAAAGAAATGATGGGAGTATTAGCATCCTGCAAGCACTACTGAAACAAAAAGCTTCAGTTTGGGGGAAGACAGATGGGAATGGCTACACTTGAATCCAAAAGAAACACACAGTACTGTTTTATTAAGCATTTAACTAAAAGATGAAGTGAACAACCTCAACAAGCAAAGAAACTTTTACTGTCATGCATAATCTGGAAGCTCACAGTCCTTCTACATGACTGAAAAGAGTAACTTAAAAAGACAGGGAAAAGGAATTCTCAGAGAAGGCGTTGAAGTATATTTTGTTAACAACAAGCACCACCACCAGCTGCTCTAAAGTATTAGAAGTCATTATATTTCAGTGAGAAAGCTAACCAAGCTCAGGAGAAAAGTATAACCATATTTCTCCACTTTCTTCTAAAGCATGTGAGAATAGATAGGCTACCAGCTCACATAGATGTTCTGTGTTACTTGGAATGAAACTGAGAACTATTCCCGAACGAGAGGAATACACAGACAATATTCTGACAGCTGGACCACAAAACAAACAAACAAAAAAACACCTCAAAACCTCTCAGACCACCCTGCAGCAGTCCCAACAGACAACCCATCCCACTGCAAAACTGAACAGGGGAAGCTACCGCATGAAAAGGCAAATGTATCCATCTGAAACAGGGATGTACTGGGAAGAATTCTGCAGAAGGAGGAAGTCATTATCAACCTTCACTTTCTGAAGCAGAGAAATGTTAGTCACCTGCCCTAAGACACACTCAGATGACATCTCTCTGTGTTTTCCCACCCAGCCGTTGAAGGAAGGTTCTGTACCTTGGGAAGGAGCGAGCCCGCAGCTGTTTAACAAAGGTCCGCGTTCCAGCCTGCACTGGTTTGGAGCCATCGTCCGGCTCTGTGTAGTCGTGTCTGTGCCAGTTTCTCCTCTTCTTCACTACAAGTTTCAGAAAGATTAAACATTGAATTAGTTAAATCAGACTACTCAGATTAGCAATCATCCCATCAGTGAGCCAGACATGCCTCAATCACATTACTGTGATTAACAAGCCTTATTTTTTTAATCAGGTAACATTCTATCTATTTGTAGCAAATGCAATCTGCAGGACACAGTAACTCTATACTTTTATAGCTCCTTCTGTATGAGAATCTCAGTGCACACTGTACACAATTTAAGACTCCATATCCAGTCCAACACAAGCAAACAGGTGCAGACTGAAAGCTGTCCAAATCTAAAAAGCCAGCAACAAAACTAAAAATAGAACTTCAATTTCTTAAAGCTCTGACTTTTTTTTTTTTAAACAGAAAAACCACACCTCTTGAATAGCCACAGACCTCATTTTACATATTCACACAAGGTTAACAAGACTTAATCTCACTGTGCTATCTCACCCCATAAGCATGTCTATATCCAGTCTGATAATGTTACTGCTGTTCACTACCATTTCCATTGCTTATGTCTCCAGTTTTGTGTACAAACTGTTTTGGACAGGTGTGATCTTTACAATACATATAATGAAAGCACTGCACTCCAAAACATACAACTTCTGAGCAGTCTGAAGCTTTAATGCACTGCTACAGCATGTCAATTAAAAAAACAAAGGATAAATTAAAGTTCTAATACAATTTTGGGAATCCAAAACTGATAGTTCAATAGAAACAAAATTGCATTGCTAGCAGGTCCTTATACTCAAAGTGCCAAGGAAATTGAAACACAAGATATTCTCACAAAAACTGTTGTGGTGATCTCCCCATGAAAAATGGCAGATATACCCAAATGAAAAAAAAAGTATATATACTTTCACAGAATTATAGAACGGTTTGGTTTGGAAGGGACATTAAAGATCATCCACTTCCAACACCCTGGCATGGACTGGAATACCTTCCACCAGATCAGGTTATTCAAAACCCCATCCAGCCTGGCCTTGAACACTTCCAGGACAAGGCATCCACCACTTCTCCGGGCAACCTGCGCCAGTGTCTCACCACCCTCACAGGAAAGAATTTCTTCTTTAATCTAAATCTACTCTCTTTCAGTTTAAGGCCATCATCTATTGTCCTATCACTAAAGACCTCAGTAAAATGCCATCTTATTTCTTACAAGCCCCCTTTACATATTGGAAGGTTGTTCTATAAAACATTTTATAACTGTGCATATACATACATACATCTATAAAGCTGTATGTAGCCTCCTCATTTGAATTTTTTGACCTTGAGTGAAGGAGAGGACAAAGTGACTTATGGTATCATGGTTAACTTAACTGCCTGTCCTCAAATTTTCATTATTTCATGACAAATCATTTCATAATAGATATTTCATTGATTCAGCTTCATCAACTGCTCATTTTTCATCTTCATTTATAAGCAGCACAAGCTTATGGCTTTGAAAGGAAGGCCTTGGTTGTGTCATCTTGTTTGTTTGTAATTCTAAGGTTGCATTTCTGTTTTTCCTAAAAAAGCCAGACTCAGCTCCACAGCTAGTCAGCTGCTACTGGACAACTGCCCCGAGAAGATTTACTGACACCAGATCTATAATTGAACCACTGATATTAAACACAAATTTAGTTGCATGTGCTGAGGGAACTCAGGAGAGGAAAAAGGTACTGTTACTTGTCAACACAAATAGTGTTTTACAGCTGTCTGCCAAACAGCCTGAAAGGTAAATACAACATCCAGCAGAACCGCTGCATTAATACAAATTTTAACTTTGTGGAGGAGCTCATTTCTTAAATTCACCCAACTCAAGATGCACCCAAAATGGAAAAAAGCACTAGCAATACTGAAAACACAGCTCACTGTAATACAAAGCTGAGGCTGTATGAGGAGGGGAAAAATAGTTTCTAAAACAGAAAAAAATTGCTGCTTGTCCAGAACAAACAGTTGGTTATACAGGAATAACAGACATCTTACACTCCTTACACAGAAGAGGGAATAATTCCTATTGCTGAGCTGTTTCCCACAGACATGACAACATGGACCCTTTAGAAGACGTTTAAGAGAATAAACTGACATTTATAGATCTTTGCTAACCCAAGAGCCAGTGCTGCTTAATGAGCCAACTATCCAAATACTGTAAAACTTCATAAATAATGAAGACAGGTTTATTAAGTTTTCAAAGCTATTTTCTCAGTCATAAATAATAATACAAGAAATTAGTAGCTAATACTAATTTTCAACAGAGTAGTTTCCCATAAATTCACTGCTGTTACAACAGCTCATTAAAATTGTAAAATGATACAGCTGCTTACGAGATTTTATAGCACAGACACACTTTTTAAAGTCTGTCTTTCAAACACTTACAAATCAGAAAATAAAATCATTCTTTTGCTTGTGCTTGGCAATGTACATCATCCTTTCATAAGAGAGCACTGAAGAACAGGAAACAGTAATGAAAACTTTCCCTGCTTTATGTATCTCTTAATTCTAGAGCTTTTTTAACCCTTTAAGACAATACAGCAACAATTGCAACAAAACTAATTTTAACTGAATGGATCCTAATGCTCAAATTAAGGAAGGACCCAGTGCTCACCCTTGGTGTTTCTAAAATTTGCGGCAAAACTGCTGTGACAACACTAAGTACACAAGACAGTTGCAGGGAGGGCGAGAAAAAGAGAAGCGTGTGCTGTAAGTTTTCATGAAAATTAAGTAGAAAGCTTACTTTTTTTTTGCACTACCTCATTTGATTATACAAATCACAGATATACGTGCCCTCTTGAACAGCTGAATTTTTGTCTGAGAACTCTTAGGCAAAGTGATTTTAGAATATGAAGCTGTAAATAAAAATACTTTTATTTACATACATAATTTCATATGACTGAACTGCTCTGGTACATTTCTGCAATACCTGAAGTCATAAGACATTATCAGGCTCTTTAAAAACTGAAGCAAGTAGGGCCCAAACCACAAACTATCATATATTTGATTCTGACAGCTGAGAACAATTAATAAAATTCAATGTGAAGACATTTAATTATATTACCTCTGTATGGGCTGGTAACTGACATGTCTGAAGCTTCTACTAAATCTAAATGATCTACACACTTGAGGCAATATGAAATAACAAGGATAATTTTTACCACAGATTCTTGTCTTTTTGAAAAGACTTCCAAAACAAGAATCCCTCTTATCTTACTGTCAAATTACTGCAGGTGAGACAGCGCTTACATTACAAGAAAGGTTATTTACAGGCATCAGGGTGAAGCAGACTAGTTCTCATTAATCAAGAGGAGAAAAGAAGTTTCAAATTTACTAGTTTATTATTTTGAAAAGTCTGATATGATCTCTCTGATAATATAAATCTCTGATTTATAAGACAAACATGCAGATTTTGAACTGAAAAATGACCAAATTACAGGCACGTAAAGCAGCATTTATCTTACCTTTTAGCTGACAGACCATGAACTCACATTTTACAGAAGATCCATATCAGCTAACATGTATTAATTAAATCAATAACTGATGCTTAATAATTTTATTCATAGTCCACAAGACTATCACTGAGGGTGGTTTTAAACTTATTTTTAAATGTATTTTCAAATTTTAATTTACTTTACTATACATCTTGAGTCAGCACTGACTACAAAACATTATGTGGTATCTTCAAGAAAGAAAAACCCAAAAAATCAGAAAAACCCCAAACTCAACAACAACAATACCCACAAACAAACCTGCATTAAAAAACCATGACCATGACTTGGTGCTTGGAGGGTGAACACACATTGCTTATAAATACTTTTCAGGTCTGAACATACAAACTTAATTCATAGTTGGAAAAGTGAAATTTATTTTTAGATTTTTTTTACAAACTTAATTCATAGTTGGAAAAATGAAATTTATTTTTAGATTTATTTACAATTCTGTTTCTGTTTGAGAAAGGAAGACATGGCAAAAATCTAGGGACTTAGATAAAGCAGTATCCTTTCAGTAGTTACAGAAAGAAAATCTGATCCATTTTCCCACTGCAGATCTCTACAAAAATTAGTAAATTTATCTACTGAAAGGAGAACCAAAGAGATGTCTCTTGTTGCTCTGTATCTGGTTCTTCTGGCAATTCATTTTGACCTTGGTAGAATCTTGTTCATAAATCAGAAACTTGCAATTTGGAACTATGTAACTTTCAAGGACATAAATGGGGGGGTGGAACAACAAAAGCAAAAAAAAAACCCAACAACAAAAAAAAACCACAAACAAACACCACTCACAGGATGTTAATATTCTGCTTTCACTGTTGAAAAGCTGTGTTTGACTATTGTAGCATATAACCTATAACCATGAAGAAAGGTAAGACACTTAACTTGTACATTTTTTTGAAGTTGCCTTCCTAGGTATTTATCAGAACTTTGATAATTAAAATACAGGAACCTTCAAACCATCTTCTGTATTTTCCTTTTTCTTTTTTAAATGATGATTCCCTAATTTTCATTCTCTCACTCTCTGCCAAGTCCAGATTGTTTTCTGTGCACTTTGTGCACTTTGATTTCTCCAATCTATAGCCGTGGCTTGTATTTTATTCCATCTGCATCTCCACATCAGGGAACCTTTCAAGACGGTTTGTTTGTTTTGCGGGTTTTTAATCAGCTCGGAGTTAGTCATATAGAACAGGCACCTTCTAAATAATCAAACTCATCTTGAATATTCTTCTCAACAGTCCTTTGCAGTTGTACATGGAGAGAAAACAGTCTGAACATGTAAGATGAAATCTGAATAACCCATACTTACTTAGAGAAGGTCCATGGAGAATTGCACAGTTGGGACAATGGTATAGATCAATGTCAACAGCATGGTGCTCCTCTACCCCAACGCAGCTGGAATAATATTTTTTACATGTTAATGAGAATGCACACAAGGTTTACTTTTCAAGCTAAAAAATAATTAAATCTTAGGTTTTTATCAAAACGTGCTTACTCTACAAAATTGTAATGAGATACCAGATTATCTCAGCTACTGGGTTGCCACATAAATTTTGAGTAATAAATTATCACCGAACACAGAATGCCATTAAAAAGAAATATAAACAGGAAACAAGAAACAAATTCCTTTTAAAATGCACAAATCCACAACATATACACCATTACCAGCAAAAACTTTGATCCTAATTACAGGAAACAGTTTCTAAAAAAATCATTCTAGCAATTTTCCTCACAGAAGCTACAAGTTAAAAAAAAAAATCTGAGGTTTATGTGGATATAACGGATATTTTTCTTTTCTTTTCTTTCTGAAAAACATGTAACTGACTCCTACCCCCCAAGAAAAGTTAATGAAGAATAGTTTCATGTTCTTCGTGAAATGCTTTCACTAGAACTGGTTGCGTAAGCTACACAAGTGACCACACAAATAACGTAGTAGAACTGTTTTAGTTTTAAAATAGCAGCAAGTATTTTAAAGAGCACTTGAGAGATGTAATGTTTTCTCAGTGCATTTTTTTCCAGATAAAACAGTAAAAAATGAGATTAAAAATGAAATCTTTACAATAGTCATGACAAAGCACCTACTCTGCTGATATCTAAACAACACAATTTTAAAGTCAATGAAATACATTTTCTTAGCTGAAACACTAGAGGTTAATTGGAGAGCATGTGCTTTTGCACAAAGTTCCTAAGAGAAAAAAAACAAGTAATCCCTGCTCGCTGGTCTGAATCCTGGCAGAGTTCTTCCTTCTCTGAAAAGTTCATTGACACTTACAAAATTGCTGACTTTACAGCTAATACAGAAAAAAAAAAGAGTCCAACCTCGAACATTTCCACCAAAATTAGGTATGTACGCTCAATGCATTCTAGTAACATAAGGACTGGAACAGCACCCTAGTCATGTAACCCATTTCGCATCAAGTGCGATGAGTGCTTAAACACTGAAGCTTTGAAATGATCCAGCTACACAAAGTCTTTTCCTCAGCAGCCTTGTGCCAAAACTGCTGACACGCTCCAGCAAGTGTCAGTACATGCTGCCAAAACAATACAAGAAACAGTCTAGCACTGAAAGCACAATGAGCAAATCCAATCTGAAACTGAAGAGCATCTCCCATATAACTATCAACAGGAAGTGCATTCTGAGCTCCCGCTACCATTCAGCTAGTTCTACTTCCCCATTCCCTACATACCACGTGAAATCCAGAAATTATATAGCTTTTTTTATATGCACGCTATTTTAAAATCTAAATACAAAACTCAGCTGCCATAGTTCATTGCAATTCTTGCAATATTTAGCATCTGCTTTAAAACCACAGCTACAAGAATCATTATTACATGAAAATCCAGCTGACATATAAACAAAAAGGAAGGCAGAAGCAGTCTCCAAAAATGTAGGTCCCATTTCCTTCTGCTTGTGTTCTCTCTCTTTTTATAGAATAGATGAATGACTCATAATCCTATGTATTATAAGAAAATTGTTCTTAAAATGTACACTCTAAAAGCCCCAAATGAGAAGGCTGGTTTTATACATCTTTAGGAATTTCATTATTTGAGCTAAATTTCTAATTTTTGAACCGCTAAAGATATTTATGTTGAACTCCATCTTGATCAAGTTTGCACTTCATTTACTCCCTTCCCTTTTTCTTGGTGTTTATCTGATACATTCATCATCATTCCAATCAGATTATCTTGCTAACAGTAAGAACTCTACATAAAAATATAGCAAAAATACCTTCCAGCTTTGACAACTATTTGTCCTATTCTTTTTTAGAATCTTAATTTTATTGTCTCTTATCGAACGAGACAGATAACAGAATTTCTGCTTTATTTTCAGGCTTAGCACTAACGATTAACTCCATAATCTTTCATGAAGGCACATGGGATTTTGTGTACAGAGACTGGAATGGTATCATAATGGCTGGAATAGCCATTCAATAAGGGAAGCAAACATTTTCAATCTACTATTTATGCTGTAAGCTCTGAACTGGAAACACAAAACACGAACTGGAGATGATGGAAGTGAATCCAGTAGCAGATGCCTGGCTGAAGCAAAGGGCAAACGAGGTGCCAGCACCTGCAAGAACAAGCGTTGCCAAGGATGCCACAGAGCACATCAATCACACACAGCACCATTACAAGTCACTTCCCTGCGTCCCTTTCTCCAACACACACAGATGAACCTGACATTAATCACTCTGGCTACTAGCAAGCAATCCATTACTGTGGTAAATGCAACTTCAGACCTCAAGCATCAAAGCAAGGTCACCAAGAGGTAGCAGAGAGCCTGGAAAACATTAACATACTCAAACACTGCAACACTCCCAATCCACTGATGTCTTCCTGTATGAAATATGATTACCCTTCACCTTGCAATCAACCCAATCCATTCGGGTTGAAATGTCTTGAGTATATATTACCTAGTTTCTGAATTGCTCATCTCCTGCAGGGAGGTCACAGACTAACCCCCAGGAACAGTGAAAAGCTTAAAGAATTACATAATAAAATACAGTAATACTAATTTAAAAAAAAACAACAACTATACAAGACTATGCAAAAATACACCTTTAATTCCGTTCATGAAGGTAGAAGGGCTCACCAGGCCCAATTTCATTTGCAATGCTCTAGAAGGCGCAGCAAGGTAGGAAAAAAAAACCAGTTAAAAACAGATTCCATTACATCAGGCTCGGAGGGGTCAGGCACTCCTAACTTCCCAAGGTGTCTAGTATCAAGAAAAGGTCAGCATGATGTAGTAGAAAAATCCGGAAGAGGTAAGTTTTTTCACACACAAGAACATGCCCATCCCTGGCATCTGAAGAAATCCCTTGCTATTAGAAGTTTGAGGAACCCATTCTCCCAACTTAAGTCTCACTGGAAGGTGAATGTTTTTAGTCTCAGCTCTCCATTTGATCATTACATTTGTAGCCATGTAAAAGCAGGAAACAAAGTAGCAAAAATAAATTTAAAAACCAATCAGATAAGGACTCTCTAAGACCTTTGACAAATACCAGCAGACCTCTGCTTTTTGGTAAAAGGCAAATAAGACTTTCACAGCACGGGGGGGGAAGTCCTGCAGAGGCTGTTCTCTTCTGCAGTATTGCTATTAATTTAGAATTTAAGAGATGAGGACCGACAATTTAGAGTGACAGGTTCAACAACTATTTCACAATTATGCTGGAATGCCTTGTACAAGGAGTTTGCAAAAGTCCAAGACAGTTACAGGAAGGATTATCCCTGGAGACTGCATGGTTGTACACACTGTGAGCCACCCAAGGCACCTGGCACATCTCTCCTACAGCAGCACAGTGTGAATAAATATTGGATCCATGTCAGTCACCACACAGGCTGCTGCACCTTCTGCATCTAATACCTGCTTGCTCTCAATTCAGTCTGGCTTTTCTCTTCCCTGCTTCTGATATTATCAAGCACAAAACATTTAAGAGATTGCTTAACTGCCTTCGCTGGGATGACTGAAAGAAACCTGGTTTAAGAAAAAAAATCCAAAGCACTCTTGATCAAAGGCCATATTTTCAGTGTTCTTCAGGGTATGTGACTACTGGAAAAGCTAATTTATTAAAACAAATAGTATACATACTCTACCATTAATATAAAATTCCAAACATAAAAGGGAATGATTACACAAATAGGACTACAAAAGTCAAGAAATGAGCCCATTTTCCTTGTTTAATTCCTAGATTAAACCAGGAAGATATTCCTACTAGGAAAATTCTGGTATTTCCTGTATACAAGGCATACTGAAAATAAAATCTTGAAAATTGAGAGATGCAAGCAATTCTCCATGATCTAATAAAAGCACTGCAGAAAACAGATGAATCACCATCAACAGGGAAGAGTGCTAATTTGTGGAGAAGCTGGGTTGTACATGGGACATCATCCTCTTAGATTTCCTCTTCTGTTCCTTCCCCTGCTGCTTCAACTCCATAAGGTCCTTTTCCACCTCTTTCAGTACCATGTGCAAAACAACCGAACAGGCTCGTCTTTCTAGATGCACTTGGACTTTTTTGGAAGTCTCCCACAATAGCTTCCACTTCTCTCCACACCAGCATGACATTTTGTACATATCAGCTTCACCTAGCAGGTGAGGAAACAGAACAGGCCATCACAGGCATGTCTACTACTTCTTCCACAGATATTGTTGGATGGATATTATTTTACAGTTAGACGTTGATTTACAGCTCAAAACGATAAGTTTTTTTAAGTCTCTTATTTATTATTGGGACACATGAAGTTCATGCCCCAAGACCTATTGGTTTTCCACCGTCTGACCCAAACAGTCTGACTTCTTTTGTGGTCATTGTGCAGCAAAAATGCAGGTTAGGAGCTCCTATATGTTTGGTTTAGTTGCTTAGTATGTTTAGTTAAGCACAAAACCTTGCATCTTTTCAAAATTACTAAAAATTACATTTTCCTAGGTCCCCTTATATTTCCCCTGAATAAACACTATGGACAATCTTTTTCTTTCTCTATCATCCTATTTCTGAGCAACAACTCAGCACGTCCTCTCCATGTCCACCCTTGCATCACAGCACCCACCACCTGTCCCTGATATGCCTCAGCGAGCACTGCAGGCTTTATCTGTAAAAGGAGGAAAAAAGCACAGGTCTTGACATCCAGTGGGAAAAAAACCAAACCAACAAAAACCCTGGAAGAGTAGGAAAAATGCTATGGGTATTAAAGTATGTTCCCTGTTACCAAAATGCAGGGCTATAGACAATTACTAGGGATATAGGCATGTTTCCTATTATCTGACAGAGCAGATCACCAAAATCCTTTTTATATGTCCAGTTATCCACAGAACAGCCAAGAAGATACATACATAGCGAGTCTCTGCTCTGTCTTAACAGTGATGAGGAAAGGAGCAAGGCAATTCTGGAGGAAGCAAAGATTCCTTAGTAACGGGACAGCCTTAATTGTCCAAAAACTGAAGTTGTTACCACAGGGTGCAGCTTCTCAGAGCATGAAACTGAACAGAGCTGTTGCTGCTACAAAAAGGTCCCACCCTCCTTCCTCCAACTGCCTGACCATGGCCTTCCATTGTTTCTCTCGTCAGATCTAAACCATCAGGCAGCCACATGACAAGTCAGTTCAATAAGCTGATCCAAAAGAAAAAAACTGTCCCCAACTCATTTTTTCAGATAGGCTTTAGAAACCTTAACAATTAGATTCCCATAAATAAAAAAGAAATAAAATGGTACATGTTACGCTTATATGCACTTATTTAACAAATATATAACAATGTTATTTTCAAGAAGATAGATGAAAGAAAATAGTCTGTTACTTCATCTCCACGTTATTTTGTCTTTCTCAAAATGATTGCTAAACAATAGGAAGAAGATGACTGTTTAGCAATCTTATGCTGATGACATACCTTTTACTATCAGGCCTTAATAATGGATTTCAAATCATCATGGATGAGAGCTATTTCTATTAACATATGGAGCAAATAACTCAAAGTAGTAGGCGAGCATTAAAGCAAACTTTTCATTTTACCTGTAACAAGGTCTGCAGTTGCTACTTTCAGTTCTAATCCGTTTGAGCATAACAAAACTCAAAAAACTATTGTAATTATTGCCAAAATGAATTAGTGAGCTTGCAAGTTATGCAAAGAACAGCTTCTCCTACTCCATCCCAAGGATCCAAAGAAAACTATGGGGTAGGAAGTCAGCCTGGAAATTCTGGCTAGTCATTTAAATCAAGCCTATGCTCTCCAAGTGGGAAAAAGATGCCAAGTAGGCAATATTTGCAGGTAAAAACAATGGAAGTATGGAAGATGTCACTGCCACGACCAAACAGCCACATCTGCCACTCATTACAGAACAATATTATAATACTTAATTAGGAATAGAAAGACAAAGCCAGTGTGACAATATTGTTGACAAACTCCATACCATCCCATAGCACAAAAACAGACTAAAAAATGAAGATTATTTGGAGAAGAGTTTAAAACTCAAAATAAATGTAGTGAGCTTTAAAAACTTGAACCTCAAGCTAGACAGATTTCCCCTCCTGCCTCACTCTTCAAAATGCATGGAGTTACACCACAGAAAATAAAACAGACCAAAAGAAACCACAAAGCAACATGAGAAAACTGATGTTTCCTTGCACCATCACTTCATCTCACCACAGTAAGTGTGGTAACAGTTCTGGAATCACATAAGCTTACAGGGATTTACTTTAGAAATTAAGTAATTTTTGAAAAGTGACAAACTTCTATACACCAGATATAGAATTACTGCCTTAAATTACAAAAAAAAAAGATAGCATAAAAAAAAAGATAGCATAAAAATATTTGAGGTTTTGATTTTGCCACACTCACTTTGCAAAACAAAATACCTTTTAAACAGAAACAACCAATATAAATACAACTCAGAGAGCGTGCGTAATTGTACTTAAAATTATTTTTAAATAGGTTATTTTGTCTATCTGTTGCAAACATTCCCCTCTCTCACAGTTACCAATTTTCTCCAGAATAAAAACAGAAATGTTTTTTAGATTTGCACAGAATACAAGCATGTTGGCCCAACAGCTTCCCTAGTTTTAGTACATGTTCACTCACACACATTCCACCAACCAAGTTCTTAAGGACAGAAAAATGACATGTAAGGCCAACTCTCATAACACCTAAAAATATACTAACTTATTAAATATTGCATCATCCTTCAACACAGATTAGAATCTGAAGAACAACAGTGCTGCATGCTATAATATACATAAAACTCTGACCTTTGATTGCTCAGAGACATCTGTTCTGATACTTCCAAAGCCCTAAGAGGCCTTGGTCTGCTTATGATTAACCATCAAATTGCCCATTAAAAATGTTAATGTTCATTACATAGGTTTAGACTTCCCTAATGTAATTCAACCCTATTGCTTTTAAATTATGTAAAATTTCTTTGAAATGAGGTATTGCAGTAACACAAACATGCAGACAGGTATATGATCTATTTTGAATTCCAAAGGGCCTTCCAAAGGCTGAGACTTCTTGCACCTTTTGAAATAAAATTTAAAGTTTGATAGTGATGCTAGTGCTGTCCTTTCAGAAAACACTTATAAAGGCAATACTCTTGTACATTTTTCCATTGAGAATGAAAAACAGTATACATCATTTATTTCTCATGTAACAGTGCTTTCCACTCCCTCAAAGCACAGAGGTTAAAGTAAATAAAGTAAATAAAATCAGTATATGGCTTCTTGTCAAAGAAAGCTCAACTCTACAGAATGATCCTGCAAAGTAGAAACCTAATAGGAAAATTACAGTCAATGAAACAAAGCTATCAAGTTATATAATGAAATAGATTCAGTTACAAATACAACAAACTTTCTACGTGCATTTAGGAAGTAGCCACACATTCAACATAATCATCATGTTACCTAAAATCTCTGGGAAAAAAAGAATGAGGCACATTCTTTATAAACTGACTCTTCCATTCCACAATTCCAGTCCAGTCTGAAAAGAAAATGGTATGGTTTTGAAACTCAACACTTTTTTTCCAAGATGTGGATTTTAAGTACAATAAGTTCAATTTATTGAAATTACTAGAATGAAGGCAAGAGAGAGAGCCATTACTTTTAGAAAATACTTTGACAAATGGATATGTGGCATAATCAACATATTCTTACATCTAACCATTGGAGAAAAGACTGTGTGGAAATCTGATTTTCTATACAACCATTTAATATAACTACTAGGAATTTAGGCAAAATAAAGTCAAATGACTGTTCAAACTGAAGTTAAAGACTTACACGTTCAGCAAATCCAAACAGTTTTATGTGCAAAAATATACACTGAGGTCAAACAAACTTTTCACTGCAATGTAAGACTTCTAGGAAGAGATATGCAATCCAGGTTAATCCATAATGGCAGTAACCATCACATATTATGTGTAGCAACTTTATGAGAAGTTACTTTTCCTAGAGACAGTTTCCTGGTAGAGACAAGTTAACATTACTTAAGTACTTTTGATGTATTCCTTCTGTTTAGTATCTTCTATTAAGCATATAGCAAATTTTTTCATCCTTTCGATGCCAAATGAGATTTCTACTTTTTGTTCCCAACCAGACTGATTGCATCAAGCGGCTTTAAAAGAATATTTACAATTAATTTTGTCTCTGTTCTTTGAAAGTCTTTGTTTTACAGAAATGAAGGTCTAAAGGAACCTGGATCTTTTAGTGTAGATTTTGGCAAAATCAGCTGCCTCAAGACAATCAAATAAATAACATTTAAGAAAACTACAGCAGACCTCAAAACTGAACAGCTTGTCAGTGAGAGCAGAGGGGAAAAAAAAAAAAAAAAGCATTTTAAAAGCAGTTGTGATAGCTGAAGGCCTTATTTCAGTGTGAAACCAGTGAGAGAAACAAGGATGATACCAGCAAGTAAATCATGACACAAGATTTGTAGGAAAGAAAGAAAAAAATATACATTGATCTGATGTGAAGGAATTCTTTTTAGCACTTTAAAGCCAGTAATCTGTATAACCCTTCACATATGAAACAAAGGACACTGCTCAGGAAATCAGAAGGATTTTCTATAGCAGTTCAGATTCATCTTCCTTCATTCATTTTCCCAGCATGGCCAGACAGACATACCAAAGAGAAAGAGGAACAATAGTCCAATCTGACTTCAGGCACTGTGTCGTACTGAAGTTGCAACTGCTTGAAGCCTGTTCAAATAAATGAGAACTATCCTGTCCTTCCCACAACTGATGCAGGAAAAAGGATTAACATTGGATTTCAATTAATTGTAGGAACACTGGAGTCCCAATTTATCTGACCACAGCCAAATGAATTTCAGTTCTGGTTATAATGCACAGTCTAGAACAGTAGTATTAGGTGGTGTGGGTCCTAAACACACAGAAGAAAACACATATTAGTTATTTGGTTCAGAGACAGACGGCATTGCAAGGGAGAAACAAAAAGACAAAAGAACTGCTTCTCTATACCCTAATGACAACTTGCACACAGACTCCTGTCAATTTTCAATTGCCATCCTAAGGAAATACTGCATATTATATGGTTTTAAGATCTACTGGCATCCCAACCAAACCTTCCAACCACAACAGGAATCTCAATTCCATTTCCAGTGCAGTTTCCTATTAGGTAGAGCAAGGGCCTTTTACACAGACTAGTTACTTGTTTCAAAGGAAGAGGGCATTGGAAGGGAAGGAAAAAAGAAATTATTGGAATTATAAACACATAGCCTATGAAGAGCAACTGAGGCTCAATCCAAAATGACAAATCTTACTGAGCAATTACATGACATAGCTTGCACTGATCTAACAGCTTGCAGCCACTGGAAGAGGCAGGTTACCCAGTCCCTTCCAAGCAAGCACTCCCCTTCCCTGCAATGGCCCTGGTGCTTGCCAGGTTACCTGTTTTAATTCACTGATCTGACAGAAACTAACCTAGCCAGTCTTTTGCCTGTTTACCAAGTCAGCTTACAGCACAGTTGGGCAACTGTCAGAGGCAATCCATGAGACAGAGAGGACTATGTAACCTGGAGAGAGGGACTGCGGACTTAGGACATGCGAAGTCACTAGACCTGGTCAGGCCTACTGTTGGACTTCATTATCCACAGACTCAAAACTACCATGACCTAACACATAAACTGCCAATAGCTCACCAATTAGATTGCAAGGAACATCCCTGCCTGCAGCTGAAAAACCTCCTCGACTTTAACCACACACCCTGCACAACATCAAGAGAGACATCAGAGGTCCAAGAGACACATGCATTGGCACTCGATGCCACGTGTGAACCAAGGTTTTCCTAGACAGCACAGCATTAAGATGGTCTTAGTCTGACTTCCTTTAGGCATCCCAGTCCTTCTCTGATGATGTGTCTAATCAGTTCCTTGAGATCAGTTATCTGTAGCTCCAGCTCCAGAAGTAGATGAGCCAAGTACCAAGCAGATATATGACTTTATGCCACCACCAATACATAATCTGCCTACAAAACACTCTATCCAGTAATGCACTGAAGTGCAACAGAAACTATAAAACCCGTAATCCAAACAGTTTAGAAAGGTAGCTTCCAAACCACATCAAACACGGATTTCTGTAAAGCAGGAGAAGATCAAAAGGACCAACTTTCAGCTAAATTTCCACCTTCTAGTTTGAGAGACACAGGAGAACCACTGTGAAGTGGGAAGATATCTGTATTTTTTAGAGACTGATCAAAACAAAATCTCACTAATGGTTCTTGCATACTCACTAACTTGCATACTCACAGCATTTTCTAAATTCCGTAATTAACCTACATCAAAGTCTCACAAGAAAACCATTTATTATATCATTTTTATGTGACAAATTTCTCTAACATTAATATTAGTTCAACCACCTCTTTTAGGCAATCTGCACTCTAAGCATTTTTAAATACATTTGGGAATTTTTTGGTATATCTTCAGCAGTTCTATTTCCTTCTCAAAAGCCATAAGTGTTGAATGCTCCTCATCAACAAAGTGCATGGATTGCAGACTCCTACAGAGAGAGTACGAGCTGGTTATTCCAGTTGTCTAATAAACATGAGCTGTTTAGAAAGATCATGTTGCCTAATAAAGACGAGCTGTTTAAAAAGATTGTGAAGCCTGACAAGTACTATCAGCACTGTTATTTTATGCAATACACAGTCTGCAAAGCTTACGACATCCTGAGTAACACTGTCAGTAGACACCATCAGATCTGTCTTGTTCGCAAGTGTCTCAAGTGATAAAAAATGATTTAAAAGCAAACAATAACAAACCCACAATGACTTCCTGGCCTGAGGGGACTGATTAGGACACTAATGATTGTTTTTAAACTCTGCCACTTCAATTGAAAAATGATGTCAGGAATGATTTGAAAATATGCCTTTTTGCTAACAACATTAGGAAATACAGTTCTCTGTCTCC
The DNA here is from genome assembly GCA_013397935.1 of Dasyornis broadbenti. Classification (NCBI taxonomy): domain Eukaryota; kingdom Metazoa; phylum Chordata; class Aves; order Passeriformes; family Dasyornithidae; genus Dasyornis; species Dasyornis broadbenti. The sequence continues at coordinate 1,653,198 of VZRN01004866.1, read as the reverse complement.
CACATTCTAGCACCAGCAACCAGTACTAGCATAAAACTCCATTGCTGCAAATCCCTTATTCTTGGGTTACTGTGTGTCTAGTTTGCTGCTTTTACAGACGGCAGCAACAGCAAACTTGGCTTCAGCCTGCTTTACACACCTTTTAATTGGCTCCTTACACCAAATACACTTTACCACCTAACTGAGTTAAAAAATTCTTACCCAAGTAGTCTTAACACTCACAGTAGCATTCAGAGACTCTGCAGCTGTACCTGAAATAAAGCTTTTTATTGCCTTCAGAATTCAACTCATTAAATAGTTCTCCTTTAAGAAAAAATAATATATGAAAAATAGAAATCAAGGACATTTTTCAACTCATCTGCTTCTCAACAGAGTAATTCCACCTCCAGCCTATAATATTTTTCAGACATTGCTAGGAACTTTTTAGCAAGCCTTTTAATAAGCTGAATAATTTCTGCGTCTTCTAATCACAACACAGAATAATACATGATGGCTGCTATAGCTTTGAAATACCTTACTTGTATAAGGCAAATAGATTTGCAGTCAATAGCAAGTAGAGACAGATGCTTCATTTCTGAAGAAATCTGAGAGCAAACTGGCTCATCTCTAGCTCACCATGCTCGTTTCAAAAGCAGATGGAGTATCTGATTACATTAGCTTCTATTTAAGCTATGATACAAGCAAACTGTTTCAGATACACAGATAATGAGTCTAAATATCAGATGTTACATTGGCTGGCTGGCAGAGCAGTAAGTGGAAAAAGCTCCTTCAATCAACCAGATAATGCCTATAATTTAGAGATCTTTATTGGATTCTCAGCTGCTTATAGAGGTCCAAAGGGGCATGCTGGTCAAAACTGCATCCCTGCAGTCCATAACACATCAAGAAGTTACTTTTACTCATTATTCTAGCTACAGAAATCTAACTGTTCAATCCTCTTCAGATGGAATTAATGAAGCACAGTAATTTCCAGACCATGTGGAAACTTCAAATAGTGAAGAACAAAGCTAAGCAGAGTTTAGGGGTTGAGTTACATCAGCACTTAGACTGAATTCTGTCTGCATCTATTATTTTTATTCTGGATATAATTTGACATACTGATTTTAATCTAAAATTCTTATGAGTTCAGATGCAAGTTACCAAAACCATTTTTGCTCTATCATAAGCTATTTAGAGTAATCTAAATTATTTGCAAAAGCACAAATCCACATCTTTTAGTCTAAATTTTACGCACAAACACTTTTAGAGGTAACCTTGACTTCACAGTCTGTGCTACTCAGCTCCACTGCTTTTATATGAAAAAAAAAAGATTTTATCCATATATCAGTGCATGTGTAGTGTGCATCTGTGTAGCTCTTACAATACTGTCTTCTTCAGACTAGACAAAATTCCCATAACTCAAACAAGAATGTTCAAAGAAATGCACAGGAAAAATACAAAGCATAAAGCAGAGGATCTACTGCAAAAGGTCCCCTGAAAATGAATACTGATTTACTAGTCCTGTAAAAATTACAGGAGACATTATGGTTCACTTATTGTGAAAACCACAAAATTCTTTGGGAGTAAATTTCCAACCTTATCAATACCTGTAAATATCCTGAAGGAAGGGGAAAGGTAACAGACATTGCTTAGTAGAGCCCAATGACAGGACAAATTACAGGAGCCACAAATTCAAGCATATAAAATGCATCTGAACAGGAGAAAAATAAAAGAATTTGCAAGAACACAGAAGAAAACAAAAGTTCATCTATATACGGCTATTAGGGCAATACCCAACTAAAGATGCTGGTCCCTAAAGCCTACCTAAGTTCAGAAGACAGCTAACCTCTGAAGTACCTACATTTAGCTAGCACCTCACCACTTCACCCAAAAATTCCAGAAGCACCCCCGATTCTGCTCACCCTGTGCTCCCACCCAGCCTGTGCCACGTTCCCTGGCAGCAAGCCAGGAGGTAGGCACAGCTGCCACACTGTCAGAGTGCTGGGCACTAAAAAGTACTTATGAGGGGAGAAGTTACTTTGTTTTTCCAACTGAGATAGCAGCAGTGCTTATTCAGGTTGTGGGAGTTCAAGTCCACATATCTCAGGGGAATGTTCACCTCCAGCTTACTTTTTGTGTAAAGATACCCTTTATCTTCCCCACTTACAACCTCTTACTCTACAGAAAAGTATCCAAGAATTATGGGCCCAGAACAGAATGTAACATGACCTGAACACAGGGGTCTGGTTAAAACCCTCAAACATTGACAAGATTATCTTGAGTTCTGGTCCCTGCTCCTGACATTAGTGAATAAATAGATAAAGTCAGCATGAATTACAGCACAACCTTTTCTAAGTCTTAAGAGATACTAATAGTATTTTTTAGTCTTTGGATTTAATAGTGCTTCCTACAGGAACATAATAGTCTATTCCTTGGACTATGAATGCACCCGTTTTTCTTTTTAAAAAGGCAGAACAGTCCATTTCTCTCAATATTTCAGGAACTGGGAAGGACATGAAATTTGCCTCATACCTGCCAGACTTTTTGGCATACAAATAACACTGAACAGGTGTTGCTTTTCTTGTTGAAAGTGATAGTAATGCTTTCCTTTTCTTTACAACTTCAACTAACATAACCTGAAAGTGCCAAAGAGGTTTTCCTTTAATAATTAGCAAAAAGTAATATATACTTGACAGAAGAACAATCTTTTAGCAGAAGTGTTTCCTAGAGAAAGATTTAGAGGTCAATGATCTCTAAAGAACCTTTAATGAGTTCGACATTTCACTGAATATGAACTATTAAGCTATTTTCTTACAATTCAGTTACCGAAGAAAAGCTTATTTATCAGTTTATTTATATTACATAGCACTGACTATGAAACTAAGTAAAACTAAATACTAAAAAAAAAAAAACTGAGTATTTGAAGAGTGAGAATTCCCCAACCTTACAATGTAATTTGTTGTACATCAATTTAAATACACCCAGAGTCAGCTTTCTTTAAAAATACATTTTTTTTTAGCAATTCAAGCCAAAGAGTTACATAAAACAACCTCAAATTATGTATTTATCTTCAGAAAATGCAACAATTAAAATTGGACTTGGTGCAGCTGATTCACGTTAGATTCCATTCAGAGAAAGATACTGAAAGTTACATCTTAAATTTAAATTAATGTTGATCATCACTCCTTATGTTCTGCACACCATGAAGTAGTTTCCATCCAATCAAAAACTCAACCGTGCATTTTTATCAGCAAGTATAACCAAGCCTACTGGCTGCATTAGAACTCAGATCTTCTTCACTTCACTTCAGAGTGACTGGTCACTGCAGCAGACATTTTTAGCACAGAGGCTTTTTTCAGCCACAAATTAATGTTCAAATTTAAAACTTCACACTCTTGCAGTACAAGTCAATATTCTCCATGTATTCTTTGTTTTGATAACCATTTTCTTCTGCATTGTCTTTACTTCCCTCATGTCTCTCCATCCAGCTTCTCACCTAGAAGACTCTCTCTTCTACAGTAGGCTGTTTGCTCCCTTTGTAGATACCCCATGTGAACAGAAAAATCTTCTTTCTGATCTCAGTTCCAATCTTTCAGACACCTGACAACCATACGTTCCATTCAGTTATTTTGTGTCTGGTACAGTTTTGGAAAGGAAGTATCTACTTTACTCCCATCCTCTTGGCATATAGTCAGTATGTTTCCAACAATGATCATTTAGAAATTTACAGTTTTTCTTCTGAACACATGGCAAGCATATTAAGGGATAGAGCACATTCCCTAGCAAAAACCTTGTTCCTAAGTATCATGGTGTACAAGCTTCGTAGAAAGCCGATGAATTTCTCAGAGGCTCAGAGCAATGCATACATTCACACCAGAAAGATGCTTGTCCAGCTTCCTCAGGTTCACATAAGAAACAGAATTTTATTAGACTAGGTTAACCAACACATTTATATAAAATATTTATTTGCTACTTCTATCTCCAAATTCCCCATTAGCTGTGCAAGAAAAAAAAAAAAGCAAAGAAAAACACACCAAAGAAAAGCAAAGAAAAATAAACTATTCAAAGCATTTAATAATGTGTCATGAAAATCATGTTATAATTTACTAGTCTTGCCCTGGAATGGAGTCAAAAACTGCAAATAGAGGCTTTACTGCTTCAAACTGTTCTATGGTCCACTAGCAACTCCCTGGGAATTTTCCATGCAGTTTGTATTGAGAACTGACATCACATACTGCAGGGATGCATTCACTTCCATTCTTGGCACTTGTGTATCAAAAGCAGGAAGGAATGCATTGCAGTTCACTCTTAATCACATGGTGTGAATGTACCTGTGCCTGTTTCATGTAAGTTTAGTCCAGACAAACAAGATGCCTGCTCAGAATCATTTCACTGATCAGAATTAAAGGCTAAAGCTTTACTTCCCCATGTTTTACCACTTTTTCATGATTTTGTCTCATTTCCTTGTTCCAGTCCCCATATAGCATGACTGTTTCAGACATCAAAGAGAAAAAGGAGATATAGGCACAGTGCAACCCTATGAAAAACAAAGATTCGGCCAACTAGACACAAGCATTGACATTCACATGCTGAGGGGGAAGAAAAAAGGCACAAGAGCACTAATGTGCAATAAGCAACCATGACTGTAGAGAAATCTCAGATCTAGTCCCTAATATAAGAAACTACCTTTGAGAAACGACCACTTGTATGCAAGGCATCTTCGGAAGAAGCAACTAATGGCACCTGACATTGCGAGGTTAAACACTGGTACCAGTGATACCTTCCTTTCATTAATATACAAGATTTTGTTCTCTCTTATAGCAATGAATCTATTCAGTATCAGAACTAACCAGGAGTAAAAAGGTTTATTCTTCTCTAAAGTGGAGGTTCCTGTTTTTTCATTAGACAATAACTTTATTTCCACAGTCAAACAAGGACCAGGAAATAGAATGCACAGGATATTCTCACTGGCGATGCTAGCTGACACACCAGTTCCAAAAACCAAAGGGAAATTGGAATCTGCCCTTACTGGTAAAATATAAAAGTTAGGAGGTAACATTTGCAGAAGCACTTAAGAGCTGCACCTTTGCTTCTGCAAATTCTGACCTGTTCAAACGATACTCCTAACCCTAGGTCACACCTAAATCCTTCAGTTTCGTGGTGCTTGAAGCACAAGTCAGCTGACCATGCTGGAAGTATAAGATACAGCCAAGGCATCTGCTTTCACTCAGTTCAATGTTAAATAAGCACTTTTCAGCAAGGACATCAATTCAATCACTCAATACTACAGCTGCCCCGTTCGTTCTTAGCACGAATAAGAACAGCATTCTAAATTACTTCTGTGACACTCATTCCATCAGAGCACCACATTTCACTGCAGTGTTAAGAGATGCAAAGGGATGCGCTGAGATGTCCTAGGTTCTTCACACAGGAGAGCACAGCACCAGAGGCAGCAAGTTGCTGCTCACCTTTGCCTCACACTGATGTGTCCTCTGGGCAGACAAATGCTGTACTCAGAACTTAGCTTGAGATTTAAGAGACTACACATGCACGCCAGTTCTCTTGACATGATTTTGGTCCTCTGTTACACAAGCAACAGAGCACAGAGAAACACCTAGGAACAGAGTGGGCTTGAGGCTGTGATATGTTAACACAGCACACCTTCATGAAATAAGGGATAACATAGTGCTGAGAGGTGGACTGGCAATACTTGCCTGAGCACAGTGCCTTGTTAGCACAGCTCCCTTGTTTTTGGTGCTGTTCCTGGACTGCTCCACTCAGCACTCTGCACCTCAGAGATGCGCCCAGCAGTACCCCTGAAAGCCCTGTGTTGACTTGCAGCACCTCATTTCTCATCTGCTTGTTCTTAACACCAAGTTTTGCAAGTCAACAGCATGATGTCATCCTTTAGTGAAAAGATCCAAATATTTTTGTTATTGAAACAAAACTAAAAATCTGTATGTTGAGCAAGACAACCAGAAGTTTTACAAGTACGACTGGGTAACAAGACACAGCAATTTCTTTGGTTGCTCTTCATTTATCTGATTTGGCCTTTGTTTATTGGCAGTCAAACAACAATATCCCAAAAGAAAAATGTCATTTCTTCAAAAAACACTACCTGCTAAGTAGCAAGAATGACAGATAAGATCAATCCCATATCTTCAATAGCAAAGATTCCATTTCTCGGAGAGCCACCTCTCCTTGCACTCATTTTCATGAACAGCATTTTAAGAGCCTTTAAGTGAATAAAGTATTAATGTAAATGGAACAAATACAATTAAATTTATGAAATTAATTTCCCAGGCTAGCTGACAATTTCAGATGAAAATAAATAGACTTCATACCACAACATATTAAAATTCTAGAACAATCATACTTACTCCAATTGGCTTTTAAGACAGAATAATGTGGGAAGGTTTTAAAAAAAAAAGCTTTCTTGTTTTTGTGGCAAACATCAGCATTTATGCCTGCCTGAGCAACAATGAACTCAATATTTTCAAAAAGAAACACCAGTTTTAAAGTCTACCTTAGTTAATGCTGAAGTAATGGAGAAAACAGTATTAAATATTAATTCCATTCAAAAGCAGAATTGACCTGAGGAGGGTAACCAGCCACATAAATCCATATTACCACCACAGAGCAGACATCTCAAGACGATTCATACTCCATAGATTGTTAGTTCTGCGTATTCATGAGTTAATGTTATAATACATTAGAAAGGAGTGACAAAATGAAAAATAGCTTACTTATTTTAAAAGCTGTATGTTTCACTAAAATACCTCTCATATGTTGATAATAAAGCAATAACAATTCTATTGATTGAATTTTCATACTTGAGCAATGAGACAAAGGTAAAATTTGAGCATGTTTATGGTTTTAAGTATGTACATTGTACCTATGGAAATCTCAGAGTTGTTTTGAGACAATGGTATTTTATTTTACAGTGATGTAGGGAAAGTACAAATATTTACATGAAGAGTATTAGTTCAACTTGTGCAAACTGTCATGGGAACAGAAGAGAGACACTGCATTATTGCATGATCTTTCAAAAGATGATGCAGAAAGTGCACAGAAACTGCACTGATCATAAAAAAAGATCTGCTAATGAATATGAAAACTATCCACAAAAAGAAAAGCTAGAAACCACAAATGAAGAATGAAAACAAAATTAATGTGATTTTGCCTACTGGCACTTAACAGAGTGATCCTCCACTGTAAGACTTAAGCCATTTTACTGCCATTGTGTTGCTCTAAGACAACTCATCATTATCAGCAGATCAAGATAACATTAAAATAGAAAGAATATATTTCACATTCTGCACTGTAGCACGTAGTAGGTATATACAGAAAATAAGTGTACCAAGCAGCAGTCCCCCAACCAGACTCCTCTTACCTCTCCTAGTTTGTAGATACAGAAGTCACACAACAGAGCCTTCTGAAAACATTTGAATTCTTCAGACAAATCATATGTATTACACATAACAAAAGGAAAGGAAGATACTGAACTGCTACATGAACATCAACAAATGACATTTTGGAATATAAAATCATCATGAATTAACTAGCTAATAAAAAATTCACAGTTAAATTACACAAATACTTACAGTGCCTTCATTTGCACAGTCAAAAATGGCCAAAACAAAAACAATTATACCAAAAATATAGGTCAATTATAATATTACAGAAAATTAGAGGTATTGTTTAAATTACTAAATCTGAACCTCTGTATCTTTTAACTAACACTGAAAAGGTAGTAATTAATTTGTACTTTATAAATTAGAACAACTACCATTTAATAACTGCTTAGAAACTCACTAGCATCTTGTAAGACTTCAAACTAAAAAAACTGAACTGCGTACCATTCAGTTCTCTTACAGATCTTTATTGGACAGTATTTTTTCTCTAGTCTTAGTTACTATGTCAGAAGGCATGTGCTAAAACATCTACTACATTTTATTGCAGAACAAGTGAAGTAAATTTACGAAATTACACATCTCAAGGAAAGTAGTGTTAACTTTCAAAGTATACTTCAAATAAAGCCAGTTCTACAAGAAAACTATAACGAGGAAAAACTTGCACACAATTCTACATGTTATTACACAGTTTCAAAAACTGAATCAATTTGAATACTTGCAACTCTTCAGTGCTTATTATGGTAGAATACATCTAACTTTAATATATATTAATAAGTCTTCCCACTTCACAGATGGGAACCAAGAGAAAAAAAAAATTGTTTGTCCAAATGAAGAATATAAAAGGATTGGAAACAGACACCCAGTTACACAAGTGTTTGTCTAGCATCCTCATTATAACTAGTTTCTTTTCAGTTTAACCAAAACTGTTTCAGCTTTTGTATTGTTAGAAAAGCTTGAAGTCACTTCAAGTTGCTTAATTCTTTGGCAGAGGGGACACAGCTCATTGGACTGAAGTCGAAGCTTCCATCTTACTTCTGAGGAAACACGGCTAAGCCAAGGAAAAGCAAGATTAAACACATTAGCTTTCCCTTGAGGTCTAAAACACTTCCCTAAGATACACCAAATTGCCACATGAAGAATTCAAGGCTTGTACATAACAAAAGCCAGAAAGTCAGCTTGAGAGTTCTCTGGTGCCGGACCAAAGCTCTACTGACCAGACAAGGATTTGTTGATTCAGTTCAGGCCCCTGAATGTTTCTAACTACAAGGCCGTAATTCTCTGTAAAGTCTGCACCAGAGAACATTTGTACCAGCCTCCTTGCAATTTCCATGTTCCCTGAGATGAGCATCACCATAGCTTTTCCTCTAACTCCAAGACAGATACAGGAGCTTCACCTGCCTCTGCAAACAGATGATGCCCTGGAGTTGCACTTCTGCAGGTGCACTGGAAATGCCTTGATTCCCTTGGACCTCACTGGATGAGAAGCTGAGTCTGGGCAGAATCACACATGGTGACTGAGACACAAAAACAAGGCTCTACAAAACCGGGTGAGCTATCAATCCCAAAGTGGGCAGTGAGGAAGATCAATGAGCAGCCCTTTCTGTCTTTTCCCACCAGTATCATCTCCCAACAGCACATTCCTCCAAGTGTTTCTCAACACCCTTGGACTCATCCTAGCCTTTGACAAGCCCACTCAGCTCAGTAACCCAACAAAAAGCTAACCCAGCAAGAGAATGGCTTCTGTCAGTTTTCTGAGCAGAGTTGATTTACCAATCAGGCAAGCACTGAACCAGCAAAAGAGGAATTACCGTAGCATGCAGCCAGGAGCGGGACAGCCTCTTTCAGCAGCAAAGAGTTGGCGAAGCCCATCGTGCAGAACCTCATGTATAAAGCTCCAAAACAAAGAACCAATTCAGGAAAAGTAGTCACTATAGCACATGCACTTCCTTCTTTTCTTAAGGAGAAAGCCTACCTTCAGAGTACAAATCAGTGCGTTCAGAGAGACCTGTACCACGTAACCAAATAGCTGTAAGAGGGAAACCTTGATTTTTAACCTGAACAATGCAGGTTCACAGCCTTAATATGATTTTAGATCGTTTTAAGGGGTGGGTGAGAAGTTTTGTGTTTCTTGAGAGACCAAATGAAGACATGTTCTAATCCATACAGTATCAGAAAAATTATATTCTACGTGAACTTCACTCAGATGTGACTTTGGCACTGAATTTTTCCTCCATTTGAGGAAAAAGGCCTCAAGGCATCTGCAGTTTAAATTATAATCTTCAAACGGTACACAAATCACCTTTCTTTTCAAAAGATGTTATTAAATGTTTTCTAATAATGACAAAGCTGAAAAAACATCAGACAGCTAATGGCAAAATACCATCAGTGAACTGCTCTAAAAAGTTAATTCTTTCAGGACTACACAAAATACAGAATTAATCCTGAGAACATGATCTATCAATTTAAAAACAATTCCATATAAATTTAATCAATTTGACTTTGCTTTGCAACAGAAGCGTGTATATACGTACACTACATACAGATTAGTGCTGTATTCCCCTTACTGCCCTCTAAGCTGCTCAAATTAAATCATTATTTCTGTAAACACAAATTTTCTCCTTGAGGGGAAGGACACCAAATTTGACACCATTATGAAATTTTCAGATAAACTGCTAATTTTGAACAAAAAAAATTGTTCAAATTGCTTTCCCTTTCTATGCCCCATTGCTCTAACTTTGAAGAGTAAAATAGAGTCTTTGTGTATTAAAAAAATCACCCGGACATCTTTTTTTAACGTAAAAAAATACATTAGAGAGGTTGCAGGCATTTCAAAAGGCAGAGACCATTGCTGTAATTGACATGCACACATTTGATAATTTCTTAACCTATTCATCATTGAAACATGTTAGAAGTTCACTCTGCATTTGCTGAGAAACAAAACATCCCCGAAAAAGTGCTGCATTGAAGATCTCATAGGGGCACCTGCATTTTTAATTCTCAGTTTACCTGACTGATTTCTCCACACTCCTTTTCAACTAGTACAGTACCAGTGCAGCTTTACAAAGCTAACCTCCTCAAAAAGCCAATTCTACAGTCCTCTACTCTTGAAACATTACAGACAACGTTTCACTGTGTGGACAAAACCCAAATTATATGCTTAAACTTCAGTTTGTTCTGACCTGTCTGAAATCTAGTCTGCAGGAATAAGTGACATGTATGCAATGCATACAACTCTAGGTGAGTACACATATCATGGATAGAAAATACGACAAAAATTTCAAAGCTAACAACAGGATTTCTGCAAACTTCACAAACGTATTTCAAGAGCAGAGCTGACTGCAAGATCAGTTTAGAAAGAGATATGTAACTTCTGCACAGAACACATCGCAGCAAAAAAACCACAAGCAAGAAAATATGACAGCATGTAGTTAACCTAATAACTGAGGCAAAGCATCAAAAAACGAAGGAAGGCAGAGACAGAAGGAGAAGTATCACAGAATGATACATGTCATTTGAAGATGAACCCAAGAAATTAAAGAGCTTTCAAGAGCTACGGAACAGATCCAAGAAAAAGTTGAACACATAGAGCAGCATAAAGGAGTTTTTATGCTGCATTCTAGCTGGAGCATATTCTAGACAAGTCAGAAAGCAGGAATCAGCTTAATGTGACATTTTCATTTAAAGCAGATAAAAAGATGGGGAAAACGCAAAAATTGTCTAAAATATAAATGGATTTGCCCATCTGAAAGCTTTGACAGTTTGTCACATCTAAAGCTCTGCAGTCTCTGCACTCTTGCAAGCCATTCAGGAAGGCGACGAAGCCTCAAACAGCGCACAGGCACCCGCGTTACGCTCTTTTGTTCACAAGGGGTAATTACACCAGACTGGCTGGATGTTAGGCCCACTCAGAGAGTAACTGAAACCCACAATGCAGGTTCACAGCCTTGCCAGGCACAACAAAACATTTGCTTTAACGCAAATATTTGCCAAAGGCAATAAAGTGTATATTTGATAATACTAATATATTGATAACAGCAAACCAAAGTACAAATCATTTGAAGACAGAGTAAGAAGAACACACAGAAAAAAAAAAAAAAATCACATAAAAATTTAAAGGGACTAAGTAGCAATCTGTCAGAACAGACTTTGTACTGCCTCTACCGTACTGTTGAGGCACTCTCTTGACTATACACAGGAAGGCAGCAAAGAGTCCATAATCAAATAATACGTGCTAGGTATCATGCTAGCACACCCCAGTCTGGGTTTATATGTTTCTTAAGATAAAAGTCACACCAGTCCCATTCCGCAGGCCACAGGGGGGGAAAAAAAGAAAAGGGAAAATCAAGTAAACATGAAACAAAGAAGTTCACCAAAAACTTCAAGATTTCATAGCATATGTTTTCTTTCACAAGCTACGTAACAGTGTTCAGACACTCTTAAAGCAAGGGGAAAGGCACTTCCAGAGCAGACCACAGCTGGCAGGAGGCAATGGGTCTCCCAAAAACCTGTCCCTTCGTCATGGGACTGGGCGAGCATGCAACTAAATCCCAAAGCAGCATGGCTGTTGCCAGCTCTTGCTGGCCTGCTTGCTTGTTTTCCACTCTTAGGGTTTCAGACTATCAAAGCAGTTCAGTGCTAGCAGAATTTTCTACCCATTACATGATAGAGCTCAATCATGGGAACCTCTGCGGAGCTTTTTGCAGATTAAGATCCAAGAAAGCTACCAAGTGGTCTGTCCCACCTTTGAATCAGGCAATAACTTTCCTCCTCATAACAATTTCAGAAATTTAGTTCACCCATACCCCAGTAATAGTGACGCACAAGGCTGGCATTTAAGTTAAGCCTGCATGGAACCTGAGCAATTGCCCGGACATTCTGAAAGAGCAGCTACACCAATGCAGAAAAAGACTTGGAAGAGAAAGAACCTATAACTGTACAAACACCTTCAGGCGATGCTTGCACCTTTAATGCAGACAGTGACCGAGTTTTGACAAACTTGTATCAAGCTGCTGTAACCCAAAAGAGCTGTTGTGCACCTCACTCCCAACAACAGTACTGGCAAGAATAGTAGCAGTCTAGTTAAAAATATTAATGAGAGGTTATTTTTAAGCTACAACAATCCTGCTTTGCCAGTTTTTATGGTTTACAAAGTCCTTTTCACAGTTTCTATTATACTGCACTTCGAGCCGGGGGAAGCCCACGTACAAAGAACAAACCAACTCTATGTACGCACAAGTAAACATCTGAAATGCTGCGAGCCTTCCTTTCTCCCTAAAACGTGGCAAGAAAACACCCGTGCGCAACAATTACTGTTGAGCAACACCAGACACGCAACCTACTTTTTGCCGGCCTTTCTGTTTCGCCCTTTGAGGGCAAGAAACAGGAAAATAAATAAAGGAAAAACAAACCCAAGCAGCCGGGACCCCGCACACGCTGCTGCAGGGCAGGGTCGGGGGGCGGCGGTGCGGGCCCTGGCCGGCAGGGGGCGCGGCGCGGGCGGCCGGCGCTGTTGTTGTCGCCGCTCGGGGTATTTAAACGCCGGGCTGTCAATCAGCGGCGCCGCGCGCGCCCCGGCGCTCCCCACACGGCGGGGGCGGCACCGAGCGGCCCCGCAGC